>OU696666.1:17285000-17685000 GCA_916049575.1 Ancistrocerus nigricornis | reverse complement strand
TGGCTTAGTCCGTTTCGGGACCGCCTATGCACTGTGAGAGGTTCACATTTAACTGAATTCTCGCTCGGAAACGAGAGAGTTGATGCTCGGTAAGCAACCGTGGGTACTGTCTCCGCCCGCAGTACGGGAGAGACAAACCAGAGAGGTCAACCAACGCCGTAGCGCTCACCACATATGGGCCATTCGGTCAGAGACACCGACCCGTGGTACTGATATGTTGATATGTACTGTAACGTAACGCTGAGACAATAGTTAAAATAATTAATATTAAAAAGAATAGAAATAGAAATAGGAGTAGGAAAGCTAGGAAATCCGATTAATCAAACAAAAGATCAGAAGTGATATAAGAAACGTGAAGCAGGCTAAATTTAGATTCCGAAACGGCAATAACAAGCAAAAACATGGTAGAAGAAATTGAGACGGTTAGGAACGAGGAAGCCCGAGCGGTGACGGCGCGTGCCGATGCCGATCGGCAAGTTCAGGGCCGAGTGAGGCCAGCGGCGCGCGACGAAAGGTGCACACGGGGGGGACCCAATTAGGTAATAAATTTCAAATCTCTCGAGATGAGGGAAGGGTGGGAATAGGACTTTATATAGCGAAGGAACGCATAGCTCGGGACCGAGAATTTTCTCAAAGTTTCGAAGAGTTATAGTGTTGCGATAAATCTAAAAATTCGGAGTGCAAGCAAGTGTTTGATTTAAAATCATTTATACGCGTGTGTCGGCGCCAGGGCAATTAGAAGCGAGGTAGCAGTTGATCCAATTAGGCAACAAAAGCGTGGCAACGTTACAAGGTCTCCACAGATAAGTGTAAACAGTCATTGTGTACATCCTCAAATCCCAGTAGGATAAGACATAGAATAAGTGTATGCGTGAGCGGTGTGTATGAGAGAGAGTGTGTGCGTGGAAAAATCGAGAGCGACCGAAGATAAACAAACCCGAAAGCGATCAGCTGATCGAACGCGAACCGAAAGAGGAAAAGAGAAACGCAGTCAATAAACTAAGTTAACGTGACATTTCGCGAAATTCTTTTCATTTGCATCCCTTTTCCACTGCCAGTCCCAAAAAGACCGAACGAGGAGGAAATAGTAACGTGAAATCAAAAGGTAAGAAAGGCGATACGTTACAGTACGTTAAAGAAAAAAGTCCTCTGGTCACGCAGAACAGTGTACCCTCTTATAATAACCGATTCTGCGGCCGACCTGTCGGTGAAGCACGGTCTAAAGCACGGTCTCTTATGGGAAAAAACGGTCAAATTTCGAGGGAAAACGGCGAGGCAAGAAAAACTTAGTCTCTCGCGATTCGAACGACTCGCTGTGAGATTCGATGCTACACGAAAGATATTCGTCCCGAATTACGGCCATCCATCTGACAATGCGAATGAAAATATTCGAATCGTTGCGCCGAGAGATCGGCGACGGTACATCGAATGCATCGACGAAACGAGCTCTCTGGACACACATCGTCATTAAAGTGACGCACTGTGGTCCGACTGAAGTCCCTCCCTCGCATAGACTTCTCCGAAGAAACTTCCTTTCGCAGATCGAGTTCAAAGTCTCGTCTGCCTTCTCACGGACCTCGAGTCGCCCCGTCTCGCGTGGAGTCCGCGCCGTGCCGCCGAAGCGTGCATACCCCTTATATATACCGATTCTGCGGCCGACCTGTCGGCGAAGCACGGTCTAAAGCACGCTCTCTTATGGGAGAAAACTTTCAAATTTCTAGGACAAACGAGGTACCTCGAAAAACTTAGAAATTTTTTCGCAGTCGCATTAGTTTCCGTCGAAAAATTTTTTCTCGGGAATCGAGTTCAAAGTCCCGTGTGCCTTCTCACAGGACGCGAGACTCGTCACGTTACGTTCGTACGGAGCTCCTAGCGCGAGTCGCCCCGTCTCGCGTGAAGTCCGTACCGTGCCGCCGAAGCGTGCGTACCCCTTATATATCCACAAGAAACAGCTTCGCTGTAAAAAACCTTCGCCAAGTATATGCACGAGTTTTATAGGGTAGATTAGAATATAGGGTAGAAGAGGATATGTATCCATGCAAAAACATTTCAGATCACTTAATGTTGCCAAGTATCTGTCGATTGAATATTATTTATTTATTTATAACAGACCGTGCACAAGTTACATGTAACGATAGAAAGTTATTATAAAAGTTAAGAAAATCCGTGATCCGTGATCCGGAAAATCCGAAAATCCGTCCGAAAAATACTTGGCGCAAGAAATCCCATACGTTGGACAGTAATTATTAGTAAAACAAATTAGGAAAACAATGGTATACGGATTTTTCGTACGGATTTTCTTAACTTTTATAATAACTTTCTATCGTTACATGTAACTTGTGCACGGTCTGTTATAAATAAATAAATAATATTCAATCGACAGATTAAGTGATCTGGAATGTTTTTGTATGGATACTGTAACGTATCGCTTTTCTTACCCTTTTTCTCTACGTTACCTCCTTCGCAATTCGTTCCTCAAAAGGACTGGCAGTGGGAAAAGGAAAGGATCGCGCAAATAACGACACCGAATTCTCGTTTATTTTCTTTATTACCTGCTAATCCGCACGTTCCGGTCGATGCTCTCGATCAGCTGTTCGGCCGGATGGTTTTTAGGCACGACCGCAGGGAGTTCCTTATGCTCTCGATCGAGCAAAAAGTGTAACGGACGATTATCTCCGAAACTATTCGAGATATCCAAAAATCCTTTTGGATCTTTACGTTTCATAACAAGATCTAAATGTATGTATGTGTGTGTGTGTGTGTGTGTGTGTGTGTGTATGTGTGTGTGTGTGTGTGTATGTGTGTATCCACTCTAGCGTCTAAACGGCTGAACGGATCGAAGTAAAATTTACACGGAAAATCCAGTTACACCCGACGAGGATCCACTAACAATTTCGATTCGATCCGATTTCCGGTTTCAAAATGGCGGGCATTTTAAAAATTAAAAAATTCATAAAAATTATGTTATAAGAGCAAAACAATTAAAACTTTGCACAAATATGTAAGGTAGTGACAACTAATAACATGAATTTTTTCAAAATTTTTCAGCGAAACAGTACAAAATGGCGGACTAGTAAAAATTTGTATCTACTCTAGCGCCTAAACGGCTGAACGGATAAGGCTGAAATTTATACGAAAAATCCAGTTCTTCCAAACATAGATCCACTAACAATTTCGAATTGATTCAACTTCCGGTTTCAAAATGGCGGTCATTTTAAACATTAAAAAATTCATAAAAAATTCTCTATAATAGGCAAACAATTCAAACTTTGCAAAAGTATGTAAAATAGTGATAACTAATAACGTAATTTTTTTCAAAATTTTTCAGGGAAGCAATACAACCAGAACGAAAAAACATTTTTTTTTTTTATGACCAGAAACGAGTTTTAATGTAATCGGTATTTTTAAAAAAATTATCCCGACGGCCAGATAGCGATAGTCAAACGGCCGCAATCAGCTATCCTGTACTCTCATAAGAACAGGGATAGGCGAGCGCAGCGAGCCGACTTCCTGTACGAATCATTACCGCGGTCGTGCCTAATACGAAACAGCAAGGCTGTTTCGTTCGGGGGCCCCAGCCCCCCTATAGCTGGTTACGTATGGGTTTTCGACGCGCTCGTCGACGACGCGTTTACTTACGCACACTTACCTAAGGATGCTTATGCCTACGCTTCTTCTCGCTTACCCACACGCTCGCTCTCTCCCACTCACGCGTCTATTGTCGCACGCTCTCACACTCACGCGCTCCTCACACACACAATTCTTAGGCTATGGCTTATTTCTAATTTATCTTACTTATAAAAACTAGGACTAACACGTACACGTTATACTCGATAGTTTAGGTGTGTGAAATGAGAATCTTACTTTTACTTTTGGAGACGTTGTGTCATTCGACTGTATAAGTATTCAGCGATGTAAAGCACTTACGTGCCGGTCGTTTCTTTTTCTCTTTCTACGGCGGCCAGATTCTTCTCGACGCTTTCCTGCTTGATTGCTTTGCACTCCGTTAATTTTAATTCCGCGCACTACTGATACTTGTTTAGACTCTGATTCGAAACCCAAAAAGGAAGAATTTTTCTTTCTTTCGCGGCCCTTTTAAAGGTGATCTCCCTACCTCTGCTTCCTCGCGTGATGTTCCTTTCGTATTTTAATTGGTTCCCTGCTTTTCCGACGCGCCTGGGTCATTGCCTTCCCCTTTGTCTCTACTATTCGGGAAAATTCGTCGGTCATTCACTCGTGCGCGTTGTCCGTCGCGCTGCCTACCTCTATTCCCTTCCTTGTCTATCTTCTGACCCTTTTTTGTGTGTTTGTCACCTTTTCTCTATTCTACTTTTAGCCTATGTACTTTTCCGTTTCCCGTACTTTTATTCTAATTGTTATCTTTGCCGCAGATTTTATCCGATTTTCCTTTATTATTTCTTCGATTAAATTATGATCTAGTCGCTATCGTCACAATACATATCCTCTTCTACCCTATATTCTAATCTACCCTATAAAACTCGTGCATATACTTGGCGAAGGTTTTTTACAGCGAAGCTGTTTTTTGTGGATCTCATAAATTTTTGTTTGAAACATAAAAAAACTGCAATCCAACAAGACCCTTTCAAATATAACGTCTACGTTGTATATGTACGACAACAGTGCCAGTGGTAACTGCTAGAAGATCGCGACAATTTCGTCTAGGTAAAACGGGGATCGTGAACCGCCAAATTGAAGCTTTGGATAGACAGAATGTAATATTAAGGAATTGTCACATGAAATATCGGATCACAATAGGGTGTTTACCTAGTCAAATATTTAGCTTGCCCTATTACTATGTTTAGATTACATTTTGTTTTATACGTGCTCAAAAGACAGAAGATGGGAACATGTTCCAATCAAATTATCAGTGTAATGTACCCGCTAAATTAGTTATAATTTCTATACTATATTAACTTCAATCGTATACTTTTAGTTCGATTGGTCAGAATTCACACGCATTTTCGACTCTAGCGCACTATTGGTCCAAACGATCACACACACTAAGCGTCTCGCCGGACAAAGAACGGTGATTGGTCCCAGCGAAAGACCCCTCTTGCCCCTGTGCCGTCTCGAGATTTATTATCGCGCGCGTAAACTGTACTTTTCGTAGTAAGGAAAATACGAAACAAATACGGTAAGTTTCTTTTAATTTTATATTTAAGGTGTAATTAAAACAGAAAACTATATGTAGCATTATATATAGTGTAACGTATCGCCTTTCTTACCTTTTAATTTCACGTTACTTTTTCCTCCTCGTTCGGTCTTCTTGGGAGTGGCAGTAGAAAAAGGAATGCAAATAAAAGAATTTCGCGAAATGTCTCGTTAACTTCGTTTATTAATGCCTTTCTATGTTCGTCTTCGATTCGCGTTCGATCAGCTGATCGCTTCCGTGTTTATTTATCGTCGATCGCTCTCGATTTTCCCACGCACACACTCTCTCTCATATACGCTGCTCACACATACACTTATACTATTACTTATCCTACCGGGTTTCGAGGGTGTACACAATAATTGTTGACACTTATCTGTGGAGACCTTGTAACGTTGCCACGCTTTTGTTGCCTAATTGGATTAACTGCTACCTCCCTTCTTATTGCCCTGGCGCCGACACACGCGTATAAATGATTTTATATCAAACACTTGTCTTTCACTCCGAAATTTTAGATTTACTCGCAACACTAGAATTTTTAGAAACTTTGAGAAAACTCTCGCTCTCGAGCTATGCGTTCCTTCGCTATATAAAGTCCTATTCCCACCCTTACCTCATCTCGAGAGATTTGAAATTTCTTACCTAATTGGGTCCCCCCCCGTGTGAACCTTTCGTCGCGCGCCGCTGGCCTCGCTCGGCCCTGAGCTTGCCGATCGGCATCGGCCCGCGTCGTCACCGCTCGGGCTTCCTCGTTCCTAACCGTCTTAATTTCTTCTATCGTGTTTTTGCTTGTTATTGCCGTTTCGGAATCTAAATTTAGCCTGCTTCACGTTTCTTATATTACTTCTGATCTTTTTGTTTGCTTAATCGGATTTCCTAGCTTTCCTACTCCTATTTCTATTTCTATTCTTTTTAATATTAATTATTTTAACTATTATCTCAGCGTTACGTTACAATAGATATATTAGTGGTTAAAGTATTTGAAATGGATGCGATAGGTATTGAAAATACTATAGAATGTGGTAAGTAAGGTTTATTATGATATATGACAATCAATTAACATATTCGTGTATTCTTTATTAATTAATAGCTTACAAATATTGAAGTAAAGTTTCGGGTATATTGAAAAAAAATGTTTATATAAAACTAAAAGAACATCATTGTAAGCTTAGGATTAAGAAAAATTTCAATTTTACATTTGAAATATTTTTATGCCTTCAGATTTTACTTCTCCAAGTGTTCATCCCCATGCTGTTGCATCTCCATCGTAGTATTTTCCATCATCTGAAATGAGAAATAAATAGTAATTTTAATTCTATCTACTTTTCTTTTATTCTCTGATTTTTTTCTTACTTACTTTCTCTGATTCTTCAACTTTTTCCATACTTAATGTCGTTGATACTTCATACAAATTATTTTAATATAATTTCTTTACCTCAAATTTAATTCCTCCTGCCTAGAATAGTAAATATAAACATTTCATTAATAAATGGAGATATATATCGGGTGTGTTCGACCATATAGTCGTCCGCGAATCCACGTGTAGCCAGCAATAAATTGAGTCGAAATAAGTCATAAAAGTTAACATAAGCCAGGTTAGTTAACGAGTTATTAATTATCAAAGATTGGGCGAAAAAGCGGTAGGCGGCGAGCCGCGGCCATGCTATTCTGATGGCGAGACGCACGGAGAAAGAGAGAAAGGAAGGGAGAGAGAGAGAGTCCGCGTGAGTCGCCAACGTAAGGTAGCGCCTTGGAGGAAAGGAAGAGAGAGAAAGAACGAAAGAGGAAGGAAGAGCGAAAGTAAACAATTCGATGCTCGACCGTCTCGCCCGCCGCTCCCCGCGCCGCTCGCCATCAGATTAGCATGGCCGCGGCTCGCCGCCTACCGCTTTTTCGCCCTATCTTTAATAATTAATAACTCGTTAACTAACCGGGCTTATGTCAACTTTTATGACTTCTTTCGGTTCGATTTTTTGCTGGCTACACGTGGATTCGCGGACGACTATATGGTCGAACACACCCTGTATATATGCTCTTCAATTGCAAATATAAGAAATTCCATAACAAAGCTAGACTATCATAACAATTAGAGAATGTATGGATAATAATTGAAATTATTTAAAGATTTAAAACACATAGGACATTATTAAAACAGATTTGTTACCTGGCTACTCTCACACATGTGCAGAATACGTTCTATATACATGTATTATCATTTTGAATTTTTATGTGTACCTAAAGAACTTTTCAAAAGATAAAAGAGTTCTGTATGTAGTCTTGACATTGTTCCCTACTCTTTGATTGCATAAATTTTGTAGCGTAGAAACATCCTATAGAATCCATCATCTGAAATGAGAAATAAATTTTAATTTTAATTCTATCTACTGATTCTTCAACTTTTTCTATAATTAATGTCTTTGAAATTCAAGTAAAATATGTAAATTTATCTTGTACAAACCATAATGTAACTGCTGCCAAATAACTGACTAATACAATTTCTTTATCTCAAATAAGTTCACCTGCCTAGAATAGTAAATATATAAATTGTATTAATAAGTCTAGGTATATATATAAAAATACACAAACTATTAAATTGGATTCATGTACTTGATTAGAAGTTTTCCTGAACACGCTGTGACTTCTTTAGTCGCAAGACCAATTATAGCATCATTATTAGATGATGTTCAAAGAACCTTTAAATCTAAAAAAAAAGATAAAAAGCACCAAATACAATGTGTCAAAATTCTGCAAGTGTTAATCTCCATGCTACTGCATCTCTACCGTAGTAATCGAATAATGTTTTAACTTCCTGGGATCCTTCCGCAGACATTCTACCTGGAAATTTTTGAACCGTTACTCTTTGATTGAAAATTTCTATATATTATTTGTTCTATATCAATCAACAAATAATTTATCATAATTTATGAAGTATCTCACCTCATTAAAATAAAATATACTTATCATGGAAGCACCAAAACTTTAACATGCTGGTCTGGTCATGCAATCGTTGTTTACAACAAATAATTCTGGTTACACTTCTGTCATAGCTGTGACGACACCAAGAGTTCGAACTATCCGATTAAGATGTAGTTTCCTGTATTAAGATGACTTGAATGATCACTTGACTTTACATTGGTTATAATGTTAACCAAACTTTCGATCACCTAGAATTACAATTTTCAAAATATAATTTATCTGAATTTATAAAATATGTCACATGTTTAAAATAAAATATACTTATTATGAAAGGACCAAAACTTTAACATGCTGGATGTAAACCTGGCTTTACTTACCAAATTTGAAATTATACAACTGAACCTAGAAAATAACTTTTCTCGGATTGACACTATGAACACTGCATCCATAACGCGTTTCTTCAAAATTTTTAATAAATTGCTACAAATCCATTAAAAAGACCTTAACGTGTATATTTATCGCACAAAAATGTTTGATAAACTTTGTTTCAAACAGATATAATTTATTCGCACAATAACACGTTATTTCGTAGACAATGTCACTTTCGAAGTAATAACTCGTTTAACTTCCGCTTGGTGGCAGTCTATTCGACCTCACAGACAGACAGTGGTACCCAAACTTTTTTCGCCGCGGGCCTTATACGCATATTGGCTACGTAACGCGGGCCATATGACAGAACACTTTATTATTAACACTTTTATAACATCATTACTTCGTTCCGTGTTGTATACATAGAAACTGTGCTAAGACTTCAAAAACTTAGATTAATGATCGTGTCACGTGCCACACATAAAAGCTCGGCGAGCTGCAGGTTGAGTGACAGCATTTTTACGAGGAGTAGTTCGCATGTCTGCCGAAAGGTGTGAATGTACTAAGCAGTAGGTTCACCAGAAAATCGCGTTTTCGGGGCGTGGTCTAGCATATTATCCTTAATATCTTCGAAAATGTTTAACAAACCAGCTTCTCATTATGACCAGTCAAATCAGCGTATCTTAATCTATAAATTCAATGCTTAAAGTTGCTGAAAATGTTTCTCAATAAAAAGTTTTTTTTTGGAGTCGAGTTGCTAGCTGTATAGATACTTAGTAGCGTGACTGGTATAAATTCTCGATGCATATACTTGGCTCGAGACGCGGTAGCGTCTCTTGATTGAACGGTCGAATAGCGAGTGGTCTAGCCCGATAGTGATGGTTAAAAAGCCGAACGGAACTTATAGATTTTGTTGCGATTTTCGTAAAGTAAATGCCGTTTCGAAAAAGGACGCGTATCCGCTCCCGCATATGGAAGGAATCTTGAGTAAATTGCGACGCGCTCGTTATATTTCGACTCTCGATTTAAGTCAGGCTTTCCATCAAATACCCCTGGAAGAAAATAGTCGCGAAATAACCGCGTTTACAGTACCAGGTCGCGGACTATTTCAATTTAAAAGAATGCCGTACGGGTTGACGGGTGCGCCGGCGACATTTCAAAGATTGCTCGATCGATTGATCGGAGCCGAAATGGAACCACACGCATTCGCTTACTTAGACGACATCATTATCGTTACCGAAACGTTCGAAGAGCATCTCGAATGGTTGAAGCGCGTGATGCGAAAGGTTAGGGAAGCCGGACTCGAAATAAATCGCGAAAAGTCAGAATTTTGCCGTAGCGAAGTACGATACTTAGGTTTTCGCGTAAATCAGCACGGTTTGCAAGTCGATCCAGAGAAGGTCGAACCCGTTTTAAATTTTCCAGAACCGCGAAACGTACGTCAACTACGACGCTTTTTAGGAATGACCTCGTGGTATCGTCGATTTATCGAGGCGTATTCGGAGAAAGTCGGACCTTTGAATTTATTATTGAGAAAAGACGTACGGTGGCAGTGGGAGACGGAACAACAAGTCGCATTCGATACCGTAAAACAAAGTCTAGCGACTGCTCCCGTATTATCTTGTCCGAATTTCGACCTTCAGTTCGTTTTGCAAACCGATGCGAGTCACTTCGGGATAGGAGCCGTTCTGACCCAAACCGAAGGCGATATCGAATACGTAATCGCATACGCAAGTAGAACTTTAACTGATGTCCAGACTAGATATTCCGTAACCGAGAAAGAAGGGTTGGCTGTCGTGTGGGCGATTAAAAAGTTCCGTCATTACCTTGAAGGTTCACACTTCACGGTAATTACCGATCACGCGAACTTACGTTACCTTTACAATTTTCGCGACAAGACAGGCCGAATAAGCCGATGGGCCCTTGATTTGCTCGATTACGATTTCGATATCGTCTACCGAAAAGGCGAAGAACCCGAGGGAGAAGTAACCGTATGCGGGGAAATAGCCAAGGTAGAAGAAGCATCGTGGTACGATCGTCGCGTAGAAGCCGTTAACCGATTTCCGAAACGATTTCCGGGGTGGAAGGTAGAGGACGAAAAATTATATTATCATCGCCCGAATCCGTTAAAAAGTCGAGCGTTACCGGACTTAGAAGAATGGAAGCTCGTCGTCCGCCCGAAAAAGCAGGAGGAGGTTTTACGAGAATCGCATGACGAGCCGTCCGCCGGTCATTTAGGCGTCGAGAAAACTTATCAACGCGCAGTAATAAATTATTATTGGCCGGGAATGTACCACGACATTCAAGAGTACGTTCGGAAATGCGTGAAATGCCAGACGTGTAAGTCTAGTCAGCTCGCGCCGAACGGTTTTATGGGGAAACGTATCGTGGATCACCCATGGGCGATGGTTTGCACCGACGTCATGGGACCGTTTCCCAAAAGTACTGCCGGATTCACGTATATCTTAATCTTCCAAGACGTATTTACGCGATGGATAGAGTGTATGCCGCTCCGTAAAGCAAACGGAAAAAGTATTATCGATGCATTCTTAAATCACGTCGTATACCGTTGGGGAACGCCAGAAATATTACTGACCGATAATGGAACCGAATTCGTGAATAAGACCGTTGACACCGTCTTAAACGATTGCCGAATCATTCATTCGACCGTTCCACCGTATCATCCTCAGGCGAATCCGACCGAACGCGTGAATAGAATAATAAAAACGATGATTACCGCTTTTATCGAAAACGATCACCGCGAGTGGGACGTCCACTTAAACGAATTCGCATTCGCTTATAATACAGCCGTCCACTCTTCTCTTGGTGTTAGTCCTGCGTATTTGAATTTCGGCCGCGAGCCGAGACCGCCACGTTCACTTAGGAAAAGCGAGGAAGATGACCTCGAATTAACGGAACCGGACGTAGACGGGTGGAAAGAAATTGTAGGCAAAAATTTAGAAAAGGCCTATCGTACGCAATCGTCCTATTATAACGCTCGAAAACGAGAAACCGAGTTCAAGGTGGGAGATAACGTATGGAAGCGAAACCGAGTCATGTCGTCAGCGGCTCAAAACGTAGCTTCGAAACTCGCACCGATATTCGCAGGTCCGTTTACGATCTCGAAAATATTATCGCCCGTTGTCGTTGAATTCGTGGACGTACGCGGGAAGGAAGCAGGCAAGCACCATGTGAAGGATCTTAAATTAATATTAAATTAATTTAAGTCACAACGACACTATCTCTAATCTTTTCTTTTCTTTCTGTTTCTTTCTCTCTCTTTCCGCTCCTCGTCCCAAAACTTTTTTTTCTTTTTTTTAACCCGGGGACAGAGCCGAGTTACGAGCGGAATTTAGATACCCGAATTCGAATCCGGTCCCGAAATCGAAGAAGACAGAGGGAAAATGGTGGTGATAAACGAGATCGAAGAGAAATGCCCAGGGAACTGCGGGGAAGTCGACGTGAAAGACAAATGTTCGGCTTGCTACCGCGCCTGGCAGAACCGCGCGAAGCGCGAGTTAGAGCAAGAACTAGAGGACCAGGAAAGAGCGGAAGCGGAAGAGGAGGCGGCGAGAAAAGCCGAAACAGCGAAACCGAACCCGGGGGAAGAAAGAGGACCCCGAGAGGAGACGGGGCAGAGGGGACTCGCCGTGACACCCGCGACATCGATGGCCGCGACCGTCTGGTGGAGGGAACGTCCGGAGTATAGCGTGGGGCCGGCTATCTCACCCCGGCGCGTAGGGAATCGCCAAACGCCAGGCTGCTAGAATTGCGGCAACCTGGTTCATCCCTTTCGATGGTGCCCCAAGCCGCGGCAGAAATTCTGTACGTCGTGCGGCCAAGTGGGGTTTCTCTGGAAGAACTGTGGAGCGTGCAGAAACCGCATGGAAAAAGAGCAGGCGGAGCGGAGAGAAATAGAGGAGAAGAAGTGGGAAGAGGAAGACTAACCGTCCCGTTTCAATTATTGTTTCATTAATCCGGCCATCTCGTCGTAGAAATTTTAATTATCAATCGCCAAGATGGTTCTTTTTGATTTCATTCGATTATTATTTTGAGAATGCGTACAAGGGGAAAAAAGCACCCCGCGAAAGGAAGCGGCCACGAACCCGAACCGGCAGTACCATTTTTTTTTGTTGGGGGAAAATCGGCTAAAGGAATCCGCCGGAAGAACGGAGGAAAACACTTGTTTATTTTGATTGTAGAGGAGGAAGGAACCCGGATTCGAATAAAAGACTCAATATCACACTTCGTTGAGATCAATGGGACTTATCCCTTTCCCCATCCGCCCTCATATATTTCCTTATCTTATCTTTTTCTTTTTCTTCGTATTTTCTTTTATTTCGTATTGATTATCTTTTATAATTTTAATTTTTTATTTAATCACCGTTACAGCTAGTGAAAGGCTTCGGAAGTTCGATCCGCTCAAGTAGTATTATCCGACTCCGATACCGCAGAATTGAAAAAAGTAAGTGCCGATTAAGGAGGGAGGGGTTGTGACGTGGTATCTTTGATACGCGCCACAAAATCTCTCCTCTCTCTCTAATCGAGCCGTAAGAAAAGTACACGCACGGAACCGGACAAGTAGGGACCTACGTTACCGAAAGGAAGCGGGATCGAACGACTTCCGAGGCCTCGAAGAAGCGATTTCGAACCTTTATTTATTATTTTCGATATCTTTCATGCATTGCGACTACTCCGAGAGAACCGACGAGATAACGACAACGAATCCGAAATAAAGGGCCGAGCGACGAACTCCGACGTAAAAGACGACACAGAGCGAACTTCGTTTCATACGAGAGAATCGACACGACGTAGAGAATCAACGAGAGCTACGAACAACGAATTCGACAGATGACTCTTGGCACGAGCTAGGAACACGTGAAATTACGAGAATGATCATCGAAGTCTTCGTAGTCGAACTGCAGAGGAGCAACGCAACGAATTCGGAAAAGCAGCGAAAAGCGTGCGATAAAGTCGACGAGAGCGAAGCGAACGCAGCGAAAGAAATCGTACGCGTTCGAATTGCGCGCCTGCGAGGCGACAAGCGAGAGCGCGGATAGGTTAGGATCCGCAGGATCGCACGAGTCCGTTCGGGTAGGTTCGGGCGCCGTCGGCCCAGCTCGGGAGTTCGATTTTCGGGACAATAGATCCCGAAAAATTATTCTAGTTTCGTGCGGGAGAGAAGTCACAGGTGAGGGAATTTAACCTCAATTTTGGATTTTTGAATATCGGTTCATCGGAGTCTGTAAAAAGTAGAGTCTTTGCTTAATTCTTTCTGGTAAATTGAAAATTATATCGATTTAGCTTTCTTTTTAGTTTTCGAAAAAGATTATTGAATTTTCCGGACACGCGAATCGAGCTTGCGAAGTCGTTCGGTCTCCGCGAAGAGACGATTTCTTTTATCGAAAAATTTGTAAAGTATCGAATCCAATTGCGTATCGGAAGAAATGTTATATTGAACAATTTATAGAATTCGGAATTCGTATCCGAGGTTTTTGTAAAATCCTTTTCTTTGGCGAATCTTTATTAACCGTAATTCGCGAGAGTTCGGCCGGGTCGAAACCGTTAGCGAATTCGAATACGGGAGAGATTGTAATTCTTTGATTGCTTTGTTTCTTTTCTGATTTTTGTAAGAGACTCAGACCAACCGAATTATTATCAAATAAACCTTGATTTTATTATATTTTATATCTTGTATCGTCTTTACTGTCTCGAGTAGAGTTTATCGAGCCCCTAACCCTTCCGGTTGCGAACGCGAATCCTTCTTTGGTTAGAATCCTTTTTATTTTATTTAGCGTTCTGTTAACAATCATTTCGTACCGAGAACTATCGTATTCCGCTTTCGAGAACTTATCTTTTATTCCGTAAACTTTTTTGACATCGACAATCCGGGTGGAAACGATTCTCGGCAGGGCTTAACCCTTTCCCCCGACTTACGAATCCGCGAGAGGAGAGATTGTCGTTGCAATTAATAATAATAATAACAGAAATAATCATAATTATAATGATTATGACAAAATTATAGAAATCAGAGAAACGAGATTAGAGAAGAATAAGATAATAACAATATATTTGTGTTCAAAATTGCATTAATATATGATACTAGAGGAGATATCTTTGTTATTATTATAAATTTCTGTGAAATACTTTCTTAAATAAGGTGTACAGCGCCGTATACGTTAGTGTTGTTAGGGAGGGGGAGGGGGGGAAGGATCCAATGCATTCGAATTGATGGTATAGATACGAAAGAAATATTTACCGCACTGCATTTTCTGAGGCTCTTCGTCTTTGTTTTCAGGATTGTTCATCTGGAATAATGAATGTATAAATAATATATATATATATATATATATATATATATATATATATATAAATATGTAAGAATGGAAGTCACCCTCTGGTTGGATAAGGGAAGAATGAGTAGCTCGATGCCTATAAACAGGTTTTCTTTTACTAAAATAAAATACATAAATGATAATACAAAATACCTCGTTCCTAACCTATAAACAGGAATCGAAAAATATACTCCTTCTCCCACGGTCTCTCTTTGACTGACTCACCCTACCGCCCTCTTCAGCCAAGAGTCTAGCGGTATCGCAGTCGGTATAGCAGTACAATAGCAGTAATAGTGAAATAAAAGTTTTCTTTTACATCCCCCCCCCCCCCAAGGGCGGAAAGAACGAAGACAATGCTTGTGAAATTACCGAAGATCATCGGGTCCGGTATATGGAAGAAGTTTGGAAATATGATAGTAGTTTGATTCTTGTTTCTTATGTCCGGAGTCAACTTCAAAAATAGTGTTGGAAATCTTGCGAACTATCGGAAAAGGACCAAGTCTAATTTCGTCCAATTTTTTCCTATTAAGTCTTGATCCATTTTCGACATAAACCAAATCGTTGACATTGAGATTAGGATCTTTTCGGTTCTTATCATATCTTGATTTATTGTATTCGTGGTTCCTTAGGGAATTTCTATATGCTAATTCTCTATCGTTAATCAAGTTTCTTTTTTCTGATAATTCTTCTGGCACTACTGGATCAACTTTTCCAAATAATAAATATTCCGGACTGAATCCCGTTACTGAATGTTCTGTCCGGTTATACTGGTCTGTGCATTCTTCCGCAATTTTTGACCATGCTCGAGACTTTGTTTCATTTATTTTGCATCGAATCCGGTTCACAAGAGTCTGATTGAGTCGTTCATTAAGTCCATTGGAAAATGGGCAATTTACTGCTGTAAAAATTAAATTTATATTTTGGTCTTTTAAATAATTTTTAAATGAGTTCGAGTTAATGCCGCTATATTGATCCGTAAGTAATGTCCTTATTTGATGTTTGTCTTGAATTTTTTTTTTAACAATTGTATAAAATCTTCAGATGTCTGATTTTTCGATGTCAGTATAAATGCATATCTAGTGAAATGGTCTATCAAAAGATGTAGGTATCTTTTTGTTGATCTGTTTCCGGCGAATCCTCCAATTGTGTCCAAGGAAACAATTTCAAATGGTGCTATTGGTGGGCCAAGTTTGGATAAGAGGCCATAATGTTTACTTCGGGTTTTATTTTTGGAGCAAATTTCACAGCGTTCATAAATTTGTTTTGTTAAGTTATCTATATTCCGCAGATAATAGGAGTGTTTTAGTTTGTCCATAATTTTGTTTTTACAAATGTGTCCATAATCTTTATGAATTCTCAATATTAGTTGTTTTCCGAATTCTTCTGAAATTATTATTCGTTTTTTATTTCCCTTTAATTTATAAAATATTCCGTTTTCGAGTAGGGTCTTCTTTGAATTTTTCTCTAAATCGTTATTTGTACGTTGGTCTTGTTTTATATTCTCGATAGTAACGAAGTTTACTGTTTTTACATGTTCTTCTAAATTAACTAAATTAGAGAGAACAGGATTACGTGAAAGGCAATCCGCTTCTATATTGTCTTTTCCGGGTTCGTATTTAATTTCAAAGTCAAATTGGGACAGGAAATACATCATGTCCCCTAATTCTTCATCCGTTCTCGATCGAATATTCTGACCTTCCAGTGGTTTATGATCGGTTATGACTAAAAATTTCTTTCCAATAAGCCAATACTGCCAATATTTAATAGCTTCTTTTATGGCAAGACATTCTAAAAAAATAGCTTTCTTTTTTTTCTGGTATTTATTTAACTTCTTTGAAAAAAAAGCAATCGGTTTTAATTCACCATCTGGTTGTTTTTGCTTTAGCACTGCTCCAATACCTTCTATGCTGGCGTCCGTATAGATAACCGTTGGTGCGTTTACATCAAAAATTGCTAATATCGGTTGTGAACACAATAATTTCTTAGCCTTCGTAAATGCCCTCTGGCAATCTTGTGACCATGAAAATTGGGTATCTTTTCTAAGTAGGTTTTGTAGTGGTTCCAAAAGTCGCGCGGAGTCTTCAATATATTTATGGTAAAAGTTTATTTTTCCAAGAAATTGACGAATTTTCTTTCGGGAGTCTGGTATTGGAAATTCTTGAATCGACCTTAAGTTATCTTTTAATGGGCGTACAGCATTCTTCGTTATCACATGCCCGAGATATTTTACTTCGTTTTTCGCAAAATTACATTTGATAAATTTTAATCGAAAACCTTCTTTGCAGATAGCCTGCGATAATTTTTCCAAATGTTCCATATGTTCTTCAAAAGATCTAGAGAAAATAAGGATGTCGTCAATGTAGTTTATGCAAAAGGAATTCAGATTGTTTCTTCGAATTATATTGCTTAAGATTCGTTGAAATATTGCAGGAGATGTCTTAAGACCGAATGGCAAACATTTCCACTGCCAATGACCCTCTTGTGTGACAAATGCAGTTTTGTATCTATCTTTGATCCGTAGAGGGATCGCCCAAAAAGCGGAATTTATGTCCAGCGTAGAGAACCATTCTGAGTCCCGTGTCTTAGCTATAATCTCCTCTATTAAAGGGAAAGGTTGGGGTTCCGAGATAAGTAATTTATTTAACTCTCGAAAGTCGATGCACATTCTTGTTTTAGTCCCCTCTTCCCGTTTATACGCAAGCGTGACGGGAGACGCAAAAGGAGAGCATGATTCTTCGATCAATCCTGTTTTCAATAATTCTTTGATCTGAAATTCTATTTCTTTTTTGATCTAGTATGGAACAGCGGTATGGCTTTTTTGCCACAAACTTATGTTCTAGGAGTTTTATATGTGCCTCATGGTCTTTAACTTGACCAACGTCAAATTTATTTTTGGCAAAGATCGTTTCGTATTTGTTTATCAAGATTTGAATTCTCTTTTTTTTTTCTTCAGATAGATGATCTAATTTAGCTTTGAATTGCTCGACAGGAATGCCTTCATTAAAGTTTACCAAATGTTCCTGATTTTCTGCATTGGTGTTAAAATATTTAATTTCTTCTTCTTTATTTTCCAAATTTATTTTCTGGTAAATTTTTAGGTCATAGTCCTGTTTCAGGCAGAAGTTCTTGATTGTGTCGAGACCGAGTAGAATATCGTACTCGAAGTTTTCATCATCAACAACAAAAACTTCTACTGTTTTTTCTATCTTGTGGATTTTCATTCTAGCGGATAATCTGCCTGAGAAGTCTTTCCTGCCACTGACGGTTTTGAAAGTATTTCTGTCTTCTTGTATAATTAGACCCATTTTTTTAATAATCTTTGAATTCAGAAGAGTTACATTCGCACCTGGATCGTAAATTCCTTGTATCTTATTATCATTTAGAAATACCTCTAGTGTTATCAGCGGCAGCAAAACTAGTTTTTTTGGTCGATTGTAGATTCGTTCAACGTATTTTGAACTGCGGCGTTGTTTACCGTCTTTATATTTTTCGGTTGTTCATTCTGTTCTTTCTGTTTTAATCTGCATAGTGCCTCAGGATGAAATCTTCCTGGAAAACCTTTCTTATCGCAATATGGACATGGTTTTCTTTCTGTAATGGGATTTGAGGTTCCTGGATTGGTTCTCGTAGCAGGCTGGTCAGTGTTCTTACACACATTTGCGTTAGGAAATGTTTTTCTTTTTTGTACCGAGCTCTCTAATTTACGCAACTCTGCTAACAAATCCTCCATTGATGTAACCTTTGTTTTCTCGATCTTATCTTGTACCATTATTGGTAAATCTGTCACAATCAAGTCGATTAGTATATCCGTTGGAAAATTATTTCGGATGTTAACTAACAAGTTTTCTTTTCGTAAAGCATAATCTACTAAGCTGCCCCCAATATAACGAAAGGAATATGCCTCTCTATATTTGTGCCAACCTGTTTCCCGAAAACTATCTAGAATTATTTTTTTCCATGTCTCAAAGTCTGCCTCTAGGCCAATTGTAATTACTTTTGAAGAGAACCAATCTTTAACTGTCCCGTCCAAAAATAAACGTAATATTAAAATTTTATCCTCATCCGATGTTACCTGACAACGTGCACATTCTTTTTCAAACGTGCGGAACCAGCTTGTTATTGGAAAGTTTTTCCCGTCGAAGTTCTCTAATACAAAATCTTCACGTATTTTCCTTAAATTCTTCCTTGGTGTTGTTTCGGACGGTATTTCTTGTTTTTTTGCAGAGACTATTTGTTGTAAAAGCGTTGATATGTTCTCTTCCTTTTCTTTCTTCGTCGTCTTTATTTCATATTCAGGAGTCATTGTTGCTTGTAAGTAAATCTCTTTGTACACTACATCTCCCTCAGCATCGGTATATAATGCCGCTATCTCGGGTGGCAGTGTAAGCGTAAATGTACGGTATGTCCCACGAGTTTTCATTGCGGACAAAACGGTTTTTACCTTATTTATTGCACAAATCTCAGGATGTTTGTGTAGGTTTTGTAATTCTATTGGCAATTCGTAGTATAATTCATCGCCAACTGGTTGAATCCATTTCAGCTTGTATACGTTCGTTTTTTTTTCTGTTGCTTCCTCCACGATTACATAGAAGCGAAATTGAGTATTCATCGTCATCTCTTTTTTTTTTTTTTTTTTTTTTTTTTTTTTGGAGGTTGAGTTTAATTTTTCGATTTGTAAGAATGGAAGTCACCCTCTGGTTGGATAAGGGAAGAATGAGTAGCTCGATGCCTATAAACAGGTTTTCTTTTACTAAAATAAAATACATAAATGATAATACAAAATACCTCGTTCCTAACCTATAAACAGGAATCGAAAAATATACTCCTTCTCCCACGGTCTCTCTTTGACTGACTCACCCTACCGCCCTCTTCAGCCAAGAGTCTAGCGGTATCGCAGTCGGTATAGCAGTACAATAGCAGTAATAGTGAAATAAAAGTTTTCTTTTACATATATATATATATCCAGTTTACATGCATACGATAAATGAATACACTGAAAACGTTCACAGAGCGAAAAAGCCGAAGATAACGTGTTCCGGCTAACGACATCAAGTTACACAGAAAAATTTCTTTATCTGATTTTCACAAAGAATGTTTATAACGCGCCTTAGAAAATTTCAAAAAGTACACAAAGCGAAATTCGTATTGTGATTTTTCTACTTTTTTGTTTGTTCCGTGAACGTTCTTTGTCTTTAAGCTTTGTTACACAGTAGACTCTCCTACCTATGACACGAGTTTCTACAGCCCGAATTTAAGATTAATAACGCAAATAAACATTAACTAAATTAATAACGCAATTATTTCTACAACGCGCATAAACAAACTCAGAAATTCTACGCATATTGCGGTAAATTTTATTTTAGCTGACCGGTCTCTTCTGATTTTAATTATTTCTTACAACGCGAATTCATACAACACGATACACATTAACGTCATTAGCTGAGAGTCTACTATATATATATATATCCTACTTTTAAAAGCAAAACTTGAAAAACTTACCGTTAAAGAGATCGAAGAAACTTTAAAATCTCTTGCGTTCTCTACAACGTCCAAGTGCGTTATGCCACAAAAGGCACGCTTTAGAAGACAATGCCATTCAAAACGAGTGACGCAGGAAAACACCAGGATTACCAATCTCTGTAGATTGATTTCGATTTTTTATAGGGGAAATTATAATAAAAGACATACTAGAGCATTTTCTATTCAAGACTCGTACATACATGCTATGAATTTGCATGCTAAATTAATAATAAAATGAAAAAATAAGAGTTTACATAAATTATATGTTAAATTAATGAACTAATAAAAAGTCGATTAGCTAGATCTATAAATTTTTTTCAAACACCATTACATTTTTAAGAAGTTTAAAAAAAAATTAGTTTTCGATCGGTTTGGTATTGATACGTATTCATTTACAAATTATCGATACACATGATGTCTGGAATGAAAAGTACGGATATTATCGATATCGTTATTTATGAAACGAAAAGTATGAATATCATCGATATCGATATTTATATGTAAATCCT
Organism: Ancistrocerus nigricornis; assembly: GCA_916049575.1. NCBI lineage: Eukaryota > Metazoa > Arthropoda > Insecta > Hymenoptera > Vespidae > Ancistrocerus > Ancistrocerus nigricornis. The sequence goes on along the minus strand of OU696666.1, from coordinate 17,664,181 downwards.
GTCCACACTGAGTGAATTTGTTCAATTTCCGTATAATTTAGTTTAAGGAGATTGGTAGTTAAAAAATTTAAAAATTAAATTTTTTGTCAATTGCCTGCCCCATTGGCTTAAAAAATTCTCCCCGCACTCTGAAGAGAAAGGAGGCAGTTTATTTATCGATTTGAATGAGAAAAATCGATCCGAAACGTCATTACGACCGGGAAATATAAATCGCAGTTTTTTGCCTCTCCTGAAAAATCAAGTTTTTTCATATAAATGTTCCCTTTTCTCGGAATCTGATCAACTAATCTGCACAGGATTTTTTATAGGTAAAAAGTAGTGCTATTAGATCTTATACGGCAGACCATTTTTTCCCGACTCCGGAAAAGCCAAAAGGTAGAGTTATGAGTTTAGCACCCTATGTATGAATGTATGTATGTATGTTTTTATTTACGTATGTTCCACCTATGAGATGTCAAACATATTAATTTACTAAATATCGATACACATGATGTCTGGAATGAAAAGTACGGATATTATCGATATACAGGGTGTCCCACAGTTCGATGTCAGACGAAGAATGGCATGTGCGACTGATTTTTCTGAGTCGAAAGGAGTCATAAAAAGTAACATATGCCAGGTTAGTTTTCGAGCTATTAATTAATAACGATCTGCCAATTGTGAAGCGCGGAAGCGGTAGGTGTACTCTCGCCGCCATACCAAATCTCTAGCCAAGCTATGATTGGACCGGCGGGCGATAGAGAAAAAGCGAGAGCGAGAGTGAGAGAAAGAATGAGAGGCCTGGTGGTCCGTCAACGTAAGATAACGCCGTAGAAGAAAGCTAGGGCGAGAGACAGAGTGAGCGAGCGAGCGAGCGAGAGAGTCAGTGCTACGAGGCTATCTTAAGCTGGCGGCTCGCGCCGACCCTCTCTCTCTCTCTCCCTCTCTCTCTCTCGCTCACTCTGTCTTTCGCCCTAGCTTTCTTCTACGGCGCTATCTTACGTTGACTGACCACCGGGCCCTTCATTCTTTCTCTCACTCTCGCTCTCTCGCTCTTTCTCTATCGCCCGCCGGTCCAATCATAGCTTGGCTAGAGTTTTGGTATGGCGGCGAGAGTACACCTACCGCTTCCGCGCTTCACAATTGGCAGATCGTTATTAATTAATAGCTCGAAAACTAACCTGGCATATGTTACTTTTTATGACTCCTTTCGACTCAGAAAAATCAGTCGCACATGCCATTCTTCGTCTGACATCGAACCGTGGGACACCCTGTAGATACTTATGAAACGAAAAGTATGGATAACATCGATATCGACATTTATATGAAAACCCTCTCAACACTGAGTGAATTTTTACAATTTTCGTATAATTTAGTTTAAGGGGAATAGGTAGTTAATTTTTAAAAATTAAATTTTTTGTCAATTGCTTGCCTCATTGGCGCTCAGTGAGTTGACCGTTTCGACCAATCGCACGCTAAAGTCGAACATGTGCGCGATCGTCGAAGCATTAGCAATGGAATTTAAATCGAGTAAGAGTGAATTTTTGTCTGGAATATTTTAGAAGAGAAAAATCATGATTCATGCAGGAAAATATTATGTGCCGTAGGTAAGTGATTAAAAATGTCTATAACCTTATCATTTACAACATATCAATTAGTATAATGCAGAGTAAGTAATTTAAATATAAAAATACTTCAGACATTCTTTACATGAATACATTTTGTGATACAGATGTAAACCTGGGTACAAAACTTAGGAGTGGAAGATTTTGCTTGTCCACCGCTAGAGAAATTGAACTAATTAAGATTTGTATGCAGTTGCCATTTCGAAGACCAGGATTTTACGTCGTTAATACATGGTAACTGTTTCATTTCTCCGCTACAACAAATATACAGGGTGTCCCACTTCAGGTTACGCACCGGTGATCTACATGTGCACAGGTATGGACTGAGTCGAAAAGTCTAATAAACTTTTTCGAAATTCGGCTTAGTTAACGAGTTATTAATTAACAGAAATCAGCGAAAGAAGGCGGGACGAAGGCGGTCTACTCAAGCTCGTAACTAGGTGAGTGACGAAATAGCAGGAGGAGCAATCCACAATAACCAATAACGATAATCGGAACGTAACGCTTCAACGTGTGTTTACTTTTATCCCTTATCTCTCTTTCTCTCTCTCTCTCTCTCTCTCTCTCTCTCTCTCTCTCTCTACGCACTTCCGAACGCTGGAAGCTCGCGCTGACTTCTTTGGTTCCGAGAGAAAAAGAGAGATAAGGGAGAAAAGTAAACACGTGTTGAAGCGTTACGTTCCGATTATTGGTTATTGTGGATTGCTCCTCCTGCTATTTCGTCACTCACCTAGTTACGAGCCTGAGTAGACCGCCTTCGTCCCGCCTTCTTTCGCTGATTTCTGTTAATTAATAACTCGTTAACTAAGCCGAATTTCGAAAAAGTTTATTAGACTTTTCGACTCAGTCCATACTTGTGCACATGTAGATCACCGGTGCGTAACCTGAAGTGGGACACCCTGTATATATTAAACGTTAGTATTAAAGATATTGATGTTTTTATTCTGTTTCAGTGGACTACTTCGTTTTGGTAAAAAATATGCTTAGCAGGAAAGTAACTTCTTTTCATATTATATACAGTTCTATGATTTCATTTACCTTTATCAGAATAATATTTTTCAGACTCTTCCTTCTTGGATTCTATCGCCTCTTGGAATGAATTTAATGGAGGATCTTTAACAATGATTATAGTTTACATGGTAATTCTTTCATTTCTCTGCTACAACAAATATATACATTAACAGTTATTATTAAAGATATTAATGTTTTTATTCTGTTTCAGTGGACAACTTAGCTTTGGTCAAAAATATGCTTACCAGGAAAGCAACTTCTTTTCATATTATATACAGTTCTATGATTTCATTTACTTTTAACATAATAATATTTTTCAGACTCTTGGTTCTTGGATTCTATCTACTCTTGGAATGAATTTAACAGAAGATCTTTAACAATGATTACAGTTTACATGGTAATTCTTTCATTTCTCTGCTGCAACAAATATATACATTAACAGTTATTATTAAGGATATTAATGTTTTTATTTTGTTTCAGTGGACAACTTAGCTTTGGTCAGAAATAGGCTCACCAGGAAAGTAACTTTTTTTGATATTATATACAGTTCTATGATTTCATTCACCTTTAACATAATAATATTTTTCAGACGCTTGGTTCTTGGATTATATCGACTCTTGGAATGAATTTAATGGAGGATCTTAAACTATGGCATTTATATGGTGCTAATAAAATATTAATTGTACAAACGCACCTCCATATAGGTAAAATAGTTTTAATTATCCATATGCAATATACAGTTCCTTATATTATTATAAAGATTTGCTCCACTATCCAAGTTTGGAAAGAAATTTTGTAAAGAATTGGATTAGCAATGTTTGGATTAATAAATTATTTCGACATCGTGAAAACGGAGCATTGTCATTTTAATTACCTTTTAACTTCTTTGCGCAATATCATGTAAATATAACTAATATATTGTTTACCAAGTCATCCATAAAGTAAAAAGTAAACTAAAGTTAGTTGATAAAGCCTTTACATGTCTTTTTAACTTTTTCGTTAAATCATTTGACGTCGCTCCAAGTAAATTCATTCCGTTTTGCAAACCTCCTACCACCTTTCGGTACATGTGTGTTCTCAGCGCTATCGAGTTAGGTCTCTTTAAACTTACTTAACGGTTCCACCTATGAGGTGTCAATCGAGCCGTTATAGCCGATACCGATAGAATATTGTCTGTGCTACTACCTTTGGAGACATAATTACATATTTTACTACGTTGTGAATAATTGATTTGAAAACTAACTATTTTTCTCAGTTTTTCATTTCTAGCACATATTGCGTAAAAAAATATTGCACAATCTTGTTCTGTATTTAACACAAACATATTTCCAGCATATTCTCTTACTGGTAACGAAGTCAGAATACTATTCGTATTATTCATGTACATCGTTGATAATGTTGTTAATGCACATTGCGAAGCAGAATTCTCAAAGATTGTATTTCTGAGAAATGGAGAGTGGAAAATACACTGTAAGATAGAATTCGCATAACTGGATACGTTGCCTTTATTTTCAAAAACTCGTATGACCCAATGCTGAATATCTTCACTTTTATTATTATTATTATTGAGGTCCATATCATGTTCAAACACTGCTCATTTAATATCAAAGACTTTAGTAAAACGATATTCTGGTAGCGGAATCTGTGGCAAATCTGACCTGAAACATTTTCTTAAGCGATTATATTCATTAATTGCCTCTGTGCTTGCTTGAACTTCATGAGGATCAAAGTTAATTAAATGAAGACCATTTAATGTGGTTAATCGAGATAGTGCTACATATATTTGCCCATTGCAAAACATAGAATTGCCAGCGTCAATCACAACGTTTTCTAAGCTTAAACCTTGACTTTTGTGTACAGTAATGCCATAGCTCAAACATAATGGAAATTGTTGACGGACAACATAAGCTCTGTCCAGGAGCCACAGAGGCAGAAATAAAGTACGGAAAAGGTCAAAATTATGAATACACGCAGTCGTCCCAAAACGGAAACCAAGCCCAAAAGAATTCCCCACCTCGATGTGGAAACTGCAACCGAATAGGGCACGCGACTAGTGACTGTTACGCGCGAACTAGAATAAACCCGCGAAATACCCCAAACCGTACAGGAGGCACGGGCCCCGGCAGGGACCAAATCGTGTGCCTCACCTGTGGACGGCCCGGGCACATGGCGCGAAATTGCCGTACTAGACCAGAAAATAGACTGACTAACAGACCAAACGAAAGACCGTCGACATCACAAACGACGACGACAACCAACCGAAACGCGCAACAAACGCAACCTAACACAAGTAACGCTAGTAACGTAGCTGATGACGAAGTAGGACGATACAAAGTAAATAGCTTAATGACAGCAACAGAATGCAAAAATCACTGTAAAATTATCTCAAAAGATTTAATAACCAAAAGCCGAAAAAGGGGAATGCGTTGTCAGCGTAATGAATACGACCGACGACGAAGTCGAGCTCACCGGCATATCAGTAGAAGTTAAAGACCCCGCGATTCTCTTTAAAGAACACGCGAATAATACAGTCAGCGCGAAAATAAAGACGCTACAATGAAGCAGCGGAGCCGAAAGAATGGAAAAACTTAGAACTAGCATTAGAACAGAGCATCTAAACCAAGAGGAAAAACAAATAAGGAATTCCCTGCGGTCGTGCCTAAAAATATGGGACATTTGCGAGAAATATAACGATTTATTTTACCTAGAAGGAGATATATTAGAAAGTACTAACGCGACCGAGCATTGCATAAATATAGAATCAGGAACGGCACCCATAAATGTGGCGCCATATAGGTTACCACAAAAACAAAAAGAAGAAGTAAGTAAGCAAGTAAAGGAAATGCTCGAAGCAGGAATAATCAGTAAGAGCAAGAGCTCATGGAACGCACCATTACTGGTAGTACCCAAAAAACCAGGCAGCGACGGACAAGCAAAAATGCGCGTCGTAATAGATTTTAGGAAACTAAACAACGTAACGATAGGAGATTCTTTCCCACTACCAAATATAGCAGATATATTCGATCAATTAGGCGGTGCAAAATACTTTACAACGTTAGATCTGGCATCAGGTTACCACCAGATAAAAATGCGAGAAGAAGATAAATGCAAGACAGCATTCTCTACACCGTTCGGACATTACGAATATAACCGTATGCCGTTCGGATTAAAAAACGCGCCCGCGACTTTTCAAAGATTAATGAATTCAGTATTATCAGGACTACAAGGAATGCAATGTTTCGTATACTTGGCCAACAAAGTGCGAATTCCTCAGAAAAGAAACCGTATTCCTAGGGCATATCATTACACCAGAAGGAATTAAACCGGATCCCATGAAAACAAAAGCGGTGACGGATTTCCCCAAACCAAATAACGCTAAAAACATTCAGACATTTCTAGGATTAGCTAGTTACTACCGGCGATTCATAGAGAATTTTTCAAAAACAGCGAAACCATTAACGCAATTATTAAAAAAGGGAACAACATTCCAGTGGACCGATCTAGAACAGGAAGCACTTGAACTATTAAAACATAAACTAACATCTACACCTTTACTCCAATACCCAGATTTCTCAAAACCTTTTGTGCTAACCACGGACGCGTCAGATAAGGCGCTAGGGGCCATTCTATCCCAAGAAGAAGTAGGAAAAGATTTACCAATAGCATACGCGAGTAGAATACTCAATAAGGCAGAAATAAATTATAGCACGACTGAAAAAGAATTATTAGCAATAGTCTGGGGAGTAAAACATTTTAGACCATATTTGTACGGAACGAAATTCACGATAGTAACAGACCATAAACCGCTGACGTGGCTATTTAATGTAAAAGATCCCGGATCACGCCTCATGCGATGGCGTATTATGCTAGAAGAATACAATTACCAAATCACGTACAAAGAAGGAAAGAGTAACAGCAATGCTGACGCGCTAAGCCGCGTATACGTTACAAACGCGATACCCGACACCGAAAATAAGGAACATAGAGAATTTTCCGCCGATGAAAAGAAACAAATCTTATATGACTATCACGACTCCCCCCTAGGAGGCCATCAAGGAGTCGATAGAACATATAATAGAATTAAATTAAAATACAATTGGACAGGACTTCGAAAGGATATAGAGAATTATATATCAAAATGCGCGAAATGTCAACAAAATAAATTAGGCACGCGAACAAAAATGCCAATGGTAATTACAGATACGCCTACCCAACCTTTCGAAAAATGTAGTTGGACCATTACCTATTTCCAATGCAGGGAATCATTATATACTTACTTTTCAAGATAACTTAACGAAATATAGCAAAGCCATCCCTATACCAAATCAAACAACAGCCTACCACCCAGAATCCAACGGTGCGCTAGAACGAAGCCACAAAACATTGGCAGATTATCTAAAAAATTATGTAGGAAAGGATCAAGCGGATTGGGACGAATGGTTACCATACGCGATGTTTACATATAATACAACCCCACATACGGCGACTACCTATACCCCGTACGAATTAGTTTTCGGAAGGTTAGCTGAAATGCCTACCTCTATCAAGCGCGAACCGCAACCTTTATATAATTACGATAACTACGCTAACGAAATACGCGAAAGAATCCGGACTGCTAACACGTTCGCGAAAGAGAATCTAACACGCGCGAAAGAACACCCAAAAGAACATTACGATAAGACGTCGCGACCGAGAACTTTTGACGAAGGAGATAAAGTATTACTATATGACGACGCGACGAGACGAGGACGGTCAAAGAAATTAGATAATTACTGGATCGGACCATATACAATAATAAAACAGAAATCCGCGAAACCTATATTATAAAGAAAGGAAGAAAATAATCACGGTACACGCGAACCGGTTGAAACACTTTCATGAATAAAAATCTTAAAAACTAAAGAAAGGAAAAAAGGAAAGGGCCACACAACAGGAAAACGTAGTGATCATACACGGAAATTCCCACAAATTAATTTATTCAAAAAGTCCCAAAGTTAAAACAAAAATAAGAGTATATATATATAAAAGACCAAAAAGGACGGGACTACCACTCCTCTTCCACTTCATAGGGTAAGTCCCCGAACAGGTAGCTCAAGTACAGGGAGCTTTCCCACTCCCACATAAAATCATAGCACTCAGCTATCCATTTGCGTAAAGCCCGCCGCTCTCGACGGCGAGACGCCATATCTTGAGGACGGACGAAATCCTCCGTGCGATCAACACTGACAAGCTACAACAAAAGTAACGCAAGAAAGTTAACCCTTTGCACTCGAGCGGCGCCGATACGGCGCCCGGCCGATTCGAAGTGGCAACTCGAGCGGCGCTGCTGCGGCGCCCGAGTGTTTTAAAGGGCGCTCCACACACGCAGCGAGGCATGGCAAGACTCGGCGAGTACGAGAGTGTGGATGGAAATTTCGGCTTTTTCGCTTGATGTGTTCACGCGTCGCCGCGCACGTGGAGTCTCCGTTCGCTGTCGGTTTTTCGCCACGAATCAAAAAGATTTCGTGAAGTCCTGTGTCGGCAAGAGGTCTCGCCTGGTCCACGCGCTCCGCGACGACGATTGTGCCGATGAAGATATCACCTTGCACGCTAGATTTCTTCACGCATCGCTGCGAACGTGGAGTCTCCGTTCGAAGTCGGTCTTTCGACACGAGTCAAAGGGATTTCGCGGAAAACTCGAATTATTCGATATGCCCCACACACTCTGCGAGGTGGCTCGCCACGAGTATCAAGGAAAAAACGCCTCTCCGCTTTCGTTCCTCCAACTTCATCGACGAACGACGTGATTTTTTATCGTCATTTTATCGTGGTTTTCGTGGCTCACGACAAATGCGACTATACAAATGGTGGCGTAAGCTTTTTTTCTGGGGAATGGAAATTTCCCTGATCAATGCATATATTTTGTATAAACTAGAAAAAAACAAAAAAGGGGAAAAGCCACTGAGCCATCTACGATTTTTGAAAACACTTGTCGAACAATTGAGAGGGTCGTATCGCCAGCAACGAGAGCAACCGTCTACGTCGCATTTCGATGAAATCCGATTAAACGGGAAGCTCCACGTACTACTAAAAGGGCCAAAAAGGGACTGTAAGGTTTGTTCTGACCGTAACACGCCTGGAGGTAGGCGGGAAATTTCGTATTACTGTGATACGTGTCCTGACAAACCTAGGATGCATCTTGGATATTGTTTCACAAAATATCACACCAAAGGTAATTACAGAGTGTAATATTTATTAAAATTTGTTGTTTTCGACATATAAATGAATAAACTAGTGAAATTTTATTATTTATATACGTTTGTTTGCTTATAAATGTTTTTCAATTACTTGTAATGTGTTTGCCGAATTTGGCCGAAATCGTCTTGAGTTGCTGGTTCGCGCAAGCGAAAAAGGCCTCGAGTGCAAAGGGTTAAATTTTTTATATATTCAAAAAAAAAAAAAAACCAGTGGGGTTTTTTTTTCTCGCTCGCTACGCTCGCTCGCGAGTGGGATGCCCGTGGTTAGTAGTGGGTATTGTTTGGTGTTGCTTAGTTGCGGAATCGCTTTTTTTTCATATTTGATACCGATGGGTATCACATTAAGAACTTTCCGATTACATAAGTGGTCATTTGTTCATTCGCATCGCCTGCTCGCAAATTCTTATCTTCCCGTAAAGATTGCGTTGTGACTCACTCGCTATTTGAAATATAATGACCAATGGTTATCACATTTAAAAGAAAATTAAAATGTAATACTTTAATCGAAAAGTATTATATATTTATCTCAGAATATGTAACACTAAGTTAGATAACCATTTTCGGGAAACATCAATAATTTTCTACAAGACAACATGTTTGATATATGATTTCGCATTTTATGGACATTATAATGTATTTCATTACTCGGATTTTTATTAAAACATAATAATGTTGCAAAATATATTGCAAACGCACCACAATCAATGCCATTAGTCTGTCTCTGCACTTTGTGGAATATGTAGCTCTTACGGAATCTGTAAAGAGCATTTAAAAAATCTTGTTGATCATCTTCCAAACAATTCTTATATAAACTATCGTAAATGTGAATATTACCCTGACCATCGGATTTAGTTAACCGCGTGGTACGCAGCCCGTGGTCGCCGCCCCGAATACATAAAAAAAACCCATTATAAAAAAAAATTATTATTATTTCAATTAAATGTAATGTATTATTAATAAAAAAATCATTTACTTAAAATACTATTTCTATTACTTCTTAGAAAAAAAATTGTTAACAAAAAAAAAAACCGACTTTGAAAATAGTAAAGATGCAAAATGGGAAACGTAATAAAAATAATTTGGAATTATGTGAATTTTGAAACAATATGTTAATAAATAACCGATAGAAGTAAAAAATAGCAAAAGCAAATTTCCGTTCTTGAAGTGTAATTTACAGTTAAACAATCAATATTAGAGGAAAGTAGGGTACTGTGGACCACTGCAGATAATATGGACCACTGCAATATTTTAATAACTAATAACACTATCTCTTTGGAAATACTGCGCACTAGAAGTAAACCATGACAACATAAAACAATGACATTTGTCACGCGGTTTTCATGGTGATTGTGCGGATGATAGAATAATTAGTGAAATTGATTTTAGCAAAAGTTTTTCAGTAAGTCTACAATTCAGTTATATCTGACTTATTATTCATTAAATTTTTTTCATTTAATTCATTCAATTACATTTTTTTTTGTAATCGCGTATAACTATTACTATACATACCTACTTTATGTATTTCCATTGATTTTCTAATTCTTTTATTTTTTATATGACTTATTTGAAAAGTCAGTTATTCATAGATATGCTAGCAATTTGGAACACTCAAAATTATATGTATTTTCTAGGTTTGACAACAAGAACTTTTTGATGCACTTAATAAGAGAAAAAAGTGTAACGAACGATTGTTTCCGAAGCTATTTGAAATATCGATGCCCTTTTTGTACGTCTTTTTTTTATAACGAAATCTGTGTGAATGAAATGAAACGAAATGAACGAATGAAAATGTATGTGTGTGTGTATAATTTTTGTACAAATTAATGTTTCTTGTTCGAAAAAATGGTTTGTTTTGCAATTACAATCTTTCCAATCAACATCTAAAGTATAGTTATCAATTAAAAAAAGTGGTCCAAATTACCTGCACCTTATTGAAATCACATTTTATACTTATATATTATTATTTCTTTTTTCTTTTCTTTTTTTTTCTTTTTATTTTTTTTTATTTAATTTTGTTTTATTTATTTATTTTTTTTTATTTAATTTTTTTTTATTTATTTATTTTTTATTTATTTATTTATACGGGTAAATCCTATATTAATTATAATTATATCATATATTAATAACTTTTCGCGAATCGCTCCCAAAATTCTATCCTTTCGTAAAGATTACCCTTTTGAATTGTTTTTTTTAAAAAACTAAAAAACTACTCGGCCAAATGAGACCAAAATCTAATCAGCACCAAATTACCTCAATACCAATCGATGAAGTCATACATCACCAAGATCACGTCATTAGTGTGGGCGTAATCGTGAACGTAAAATTTGACCACATACATACACACACACACACACACACACACACACACACACACACAGACTATAAGCCGAAAATGGTCAGAAAATGTTGAGATGACCTTGAAATGTCAACATCTATCAAAAAATCGATTTTCGATTTTCGGGGTCATTACAATAACTTCCCGGTAATCGGGAAGTTAAAAAAGAAGAGAAATAAAATTTTTATATAACACACGGAAACACTTACCACAGTATTGCGCGAACAGACAATCTGTACAGGCCCACGGCACTCATACAACCCACAGGGCAGGCGGCGAAACATTTTTTTTTTTGGCTTCGGGACGAATAGACTGGCCGTCGAAAAAAAAACAATCCTCACTGTGACGTCCCATGAAAATTCAGTTAACAAATATTATTAATAATTCACAGCTTAAATTCAAACTTAAGAATTTTCATGCAACGCCACGCTTACGAATATGAAGCGTGTCCGCCGTACATCTCACGCGGGAAATAAGAAAGCGCTGCGCTACGCGAGCCGACACGCGATCCTCCTCTGCGACGACGTCACGGGCCCAAGCGCTCGTGCCGCCCGATATCGCGACGGGAACCTGACACCCGCTCGATCTCGTACCACACGCGTGATGATTATAAGTACATTAGTAAACATAGAGAATCTTCAAGGGAGAGATAAAGGAGTAACATTTTCTTTTGATCAATAGCAAAGTACTTAAAAATCCAATTCTAATTTATAATAATCTAATTAGTCCCTTTACTAACCCTCGAAGATCCTCAAATTAGTTATTAAGAGTTCGACCATTATAAATCTACCATAAAAACGCCAAATCAACGTGAAGAATACACCACGAGAACGCAATAGACACCAAAATCAAAGGAAGCGGATGCAACCAAACACGCAGAACAGAAAACCAGAGGGACTCGGTCCCACGTTCAAGATGAAACCAGACTCAAAAAGACGCAAGATGAACTCCGAAATCCGGCCTACACAACTCAAAACCAATAGATAAAGCACGAACGGACAGTCCGCTAAAACCAAGATTCCCAGCCGCATCAGCATCCACCACAACACCCCCTTTTCCACAAAAAACCAAGATTTAGCAAACGATGCACCGGACCCTACGACACCAACGACCAATGAAAATCTCACAAAGTGTCGCCATCAGGCCCCACTCTTCACCAAAGCTACCCCTTCTCGGCAGCATCAGAAGACATAAAAATCAGTAACGAGCGAAGAATCATCAGTCTACTGCCTTCTTCTAAAGAGTCACAGTTAAACAGTCAAAATCGTGTACAAGTGCGACATCAAGGAACTTGCAGTGTGGAAGCAAATACTACTACTACTACTACTACTACTACTACTACTACTGCTGCCACTACTGCTACTACCATTGCTACTGCTTTCGTCATCAACTGTAAGTCATTAGACATATTCATAAGTTGGTTATTGTAGACTCCGGGATCGGGACACCAACGTCCCTCTCGTCAACCTCCTATCCATCCTTTCGCAGTATACGAGTTCTTTTTTTGCGCTCCAACTCTCTTCCCTTATAACAACATATTCACGAAACCAGTTAACGTGATAAAAACATACCCTCATCCTGCTATTTTAACATAGGGCTAAGTAAGGGAAACACTCACCGCGCCCACCCTTTGGAAAGCAGCGTTGGGAGTGCTCACAGCGCACACTAGTAAGGAGCAGCGTTGGGATTTCCCACCGCGCACGCCTGACTAGGAGCAGCGAGAGGATCCTCACCGCGCCCACCAACGGGAAGCAGCGTTGGGACTGACCCTTGCGCCCTCCCAAAATAACACGGTGAGACTAAATCAAGTCTAAAGGACGAACATAACATCAATAATTGAACTTTAAGTAATAAAACATATCCGTATCATGAAATAGATGCCTAAAGGACCGCGTGGGAAGCAATACGGGAAGAGAGGCACCCGAGCGGGCAAAGCCCTACAAAAAAGGCGACAGCGGCGCGCGCTAAGAGCGGCATTAGTCCCCTCCTGTGGGACCGCGCCACAGCCATCCTCACCACCATCCCCTTCTCCTCCTCCTCATCCTCCATCCGCAGATTTTCAAGAACGCCCAACACCACCAGCTTCTCCTCCTCCTCCACCTTTTTCACCCCCACCAACCCTAATCTTAGATCCCCGTTTTACCACCTTCTTTTACAACGGGGACTATTACTCCGCAGAAAACCCCCCTTCTCCTCCCCCTCCAACAGTAACAATAACTGAAGTCCCCCCTGACTTCGACTTCCCCGACCCGGAGGTCATCATATTAGATTAGGTTATACATATTATAGTGTGTGTGTGTGTGTGTGTTCTTGTTACCACAATTATATTTTTCCTCTTCTTTTTATACATATATGTGTACCACCAATACCTTAGTCTGAATAAACAGACAATTTATTTTAAATCTTCAATTAACTCATTTACGCACCCAACTTCATTGCGATTCCTCTCCTGCGATCTCTTGGCCGCCCACGGTAGACGAGGCGTAGGTCTCGTGACCAAAATAGGCCAAATATTTAAACCGTCAGGGTAAGGAGCAGATTAACGATCGCGTTATTGGCCCTCTCCCGAGACGTGACACTCACCAAACGAACAATAGTAAATGAGCTCCAGGGCGAGCGAGAGCCCTGAAGAAAGCGCATCCTCCGAAAAGCTGACGCGAAAGAAAGCAAATAAAAACAACACATACACGGCGAACAAATACACTAACTCATCTTACAGAATACTTGCAGCAGCAAGAGCGGCGAGCCCTTATCTAACGGGCAACATAGAGAACTCCGTAGAAATTCGAAACTTCGAGAACCAACCGGGAATATATTTTGAAAACGTGGGAAACTTACATCTCTACAAAGACACGTGGAAATTAGTGTTAAAAATCGATATGATACCTTATTATCTTCGCGAAGAAAAATTAGCATCATATTGCAACAAACTGACGCAAATTTGTTTAGCGCATCAGGCATGGCACGCAACAATTTGCCGACCATTTATAAATACAATCACGCCAAAATTGCGATCGATTACAGGGAAATTAAATTCCATACGAGCGACATTAGGAGTAGAACAGAAACCAAAACGCGGTCTCATCAACGGCTTAGGAACAGCAGGAAAATACTTATTCGGATTAATGGATGCTAACGACGAGGAACATATATATGTACACCTCGAGAAATTAGAGAAAAGCGAAACAAAAGTTTGGCATGCATTATCGCAGCAAATACAAATAATTAATTCCAGTATAAAAATATTTAACGATAGCTTTGGTAACGTAGAGCAACGGGAAAAACTTTTAGCAAAAGCAATAGCACAAGTAGAACAAATGTTAAATACACGTCAACACACACAAGACGTTAGGGAACAGATGGACGAACAATTTACGTTAATCACATTAATGATAGATAACTTACTAGAAGACGTACAAGACTTGGCGCATTATGTAACAGACATACGCAAAGGACTAATAAACACCAACGTATTATCATTCGCACAAATAATTCAATACTTGCAAGAAGCATTACCACACCTGCCAGTAGGTTTAAATTTTCCAATCCCTCTAGACATACAATCGGGATATCTTTTAGATCGTGTAACAGAAGTCAAAGCATATAGTAGGCAACGTTCGATAATTACTGTAATCATAATACCCCTCATAGGGACACAAATATTTCAAATTAAAAGAGTACACCCGATACCAGCGCGTATGAACAACAGTACATACGCTATAATCGAGACTAGCGAGCGTTATGCGATAGTCGACGAAATCCGACGCGAATATGTATCGCTAAGCGAAACAGATATACAAGCATGTAAGACAACCAAAACCTAGTTTCTGTGCTCATCAAGACATCCAATTTACAAAATTTATCCACACGGACCGTGCGAAGTACGCATGTACAATAAAATCAATAAACAACCAGAAAAGTGCAAAACAAGGCTCCTCAAATTAGAAAGGACCCTATTACTAGAATTAGAAGCACCAGAAACATGGATTTTCGTTGCCCCAAAAGAAGAACCGTTAGCAATAACCTGCAACAGGAAAGGCACCATACATAAAATCTTAAAAGATTCAGGTATATTAGATATAAAAGGTAAATGCATAATTTCGACATCAGAAGTAACAATAGAAACAGTACAAGAATTCAAAGAAAAGAGATAGCTAGATTATTTACCAGCATATAATTTAACACTTAACCTTACTCAGGAGATAGCCGAAAAGATTACACGAAACCAAGTAGCAGAAATAGACCTCCAACCGATAATTAGAAATTCAGAAGAACTAAAACTAGCTAGCACGCGACTAACAGCGTTACAAAAAGAAATAGATACGAATCTTTATAATAATGATTACCACACATTTGCGTGTCCCCCACTCGTATCGATAGGAATTATAATCTTAGTAGTAGTAGCGATTTACACCATATACTATAAGCGAAAACAGCGTAAAAACCGCGAGTTAACAATAGAAGTAGAAACTAACGAGAACAGACAACCGCTAAAAAGAAAGAATTAACGTAGCATGTAGAAGCGAACAAAAGCGAAAAGTATCTACATAAGCATAAACGATTATATTAAAACATGTCATCGGGAAAAATAAACATTGTCAAAAAAAAAAAAAAAAAAAAAAAAAAAAATAAAGAAATAAAGAAACATATTTTCCTATAATATATAAATGAACAAAATATGTATAAATAAAATAAATACCAATAAAAGAATAAAGCGTAAGATAAGAATATATATATATAGGTAAACGATTATATTACACATATGTTATCGGGAATAATTAAAAAAAAATTGTACTTTATAAATGCACAAGTATACCCATAGGTAATCAAACGTAAGAATGGTGGCACATTCTTCTTCCCGCTGGGGAGGGGTGTTGTACCCGCGAGTCGCCTAAGCGACACAGCAGTATCGTATTCAAGGCCGCCTTCCGAAAAGGCGACCCAAAAGTAATGTATAAGCATTGCATCACCCGAGTGCCTGGACATTGCGAGTCCCGAGCCTAAGATGCAATTCAGCGATTCTCCCTTCTTAGCGCCGAACGCTAAGGAGTGGCACGCACAGAAATAAGGAAACGAACAGACAGATCATCGAGAGCGAGCAAAGAGTTAGGAGGGTTACTTGTGCCTCACCTATAACCAGTTATTTAATAAAAGTCATACTTATACTCAAGAAGAACTTGATCTATACCTCAAACACCACCTTCCTTCCGCTTCCAAAGATAACCGGTAGCCGGCTTACAAGCGCGGGTTACAACAGTGCATTTCAACGTATTTCAACAAATCATTCCATACTTTGCTTGTAATTTTACTTTTAATATTATTAATATTTGAAGTATTTCGCTTGAAACAGAGTCTTTGACAAGATAAACACGGATAACGTGGAACATCTAACGACTGCTTTGTTAAAATAACAAATGCTTGTTTATTGTTATCCATAATTTTATCTTCATTATGACAAATCATTTCTTCGGTTTCTGGAAATATTTTTCCTTTTAGTATTGCCGAATCGCTTATTTGTTTCAATTCATTATAATTTGTATTTTCTAAGGCAATATTCAATGCTGACAATTTATTATACAATTCATTTAACCTATAAATTCTTCTTTTTATGTATCGTACCCTAGGAAAGTGTGGGGATAAAGCTTCAACAGCGACTAGCGATGATGGACAACAGTTATGCAATGTATAACAAATAGAAGGATGGCCTATTTTGTTCGTATTATGAGAAATGTAAATACGTTGAAGTAATGGTGGAAGTGTTTTTAATTGTACAGATTTTAATGAATGTAGCAATTGATGATATTTAATCAAAATACTATCATTAATTCGGTCATTCTGTACTCTACAATGTTCGGTACATTTCCATTATTTTGAAAATTGTCCCTTCTTTCTGTTATTTATCAAAGGCAAAATATTTATTGCTTGCCCTTGTGCATTCATTATTATGGAGAAATTACTTTCATTCGTAAAATTGAAAGAATATGCCGTTTCCGCGAAATATGCTTCCGTTGACGATGTATGTAAAGATCTACCACATAAATTTGTTACTTTATTCTCATTATCATTTACAGTAAAATCCGTTATATAACTGTTTATATTGTTGTTCAAAAGTTTCATTATTTTCTTCAATCTCCACAGGTAACGATTTCTGCGGTATAAACACCACTTAATGATATTTTCCGCTAATAATCGACTGGACGCTTCAACCGTTTCAATTTCTTCATTCTGGCTTCCGGTGCATCCCAATTCCATAATAACTTTTTGTAGCTTTCTAATGTAAATTTCTGTTGATTGAAACTTTTTTTGAAGATTACAGTGGTCCTTTAAGTTTTGTTTACTAATACCATTATTATTATTGTTTGCGTCGCTAAGACTTTCATTTAATAATTTTGGCGATTTTTCGCAAGTACTGGACTTCTCACTATCTTTAGCATACTTCTTTGTAAATTGTGTTTTAAGATTTATTTTCAACTTGTCAATATGATAAGTTTGTCCAAAACTTTTTTTATTGAGCGACGTTTGATCTGTCAGCTGATTCTGTGACTGTATCATTTCAATATTTTTAGTTCCATCAGCACCTTCCGGTGAAAGAATCATGTTATTTTTGCTCCCAACTTTGTATAATTTCTTATTTGAAACTGGACAATGCATTTTTCTATCGTTACATTTTATCTCATTAACCTCACAAATATTTGTCACATCTTTTATGTCATCTTTAATTGTAGATTTTAAATAACGACATTTGCGTGTTGCGCAAGAAGCTTTTTCTTTTTTACAAATTTCTTGTAAGGTTGATAAATTAGCTGAATGAGTGGTCGGAAAATGCATAATTTTATTACTTTCAAAAATAGTGAATAAATGAGACCGCATAAGAGCAACTTGAAATTTAACAGATTCTGGATTCTGTAAATATAAAAGAGACACAGCGAATGCAATTGCAAATACTCCGCAATCTCTGTCATTCTCTTGCTGTTGTACTTTTGCAAAATAAACTGTATTCGCATTAATTTCAAGAAATGGATACAAATGTTTAAGAAACGTTTTTTGATCCTCATTCAGTGTTCCTCTATTTAATGAATCATATATATAAATATATTTTGTATCATAGAAACTGCAAACCCAATGTTCATCTCGGCTCCAAAGTATTTGAATATGTTTCTCCCAAGGTGCTACAGGTTTAATAAGTTCCGGTCTTTGTAAAAACAAGGTATCTTGATGAAGATAATTAGTTAATCGCTGCAACAAACATCCAAAATAATTTATATGTTTATCAGTCAACCTTTCTGCTTGTGATATTCTACTTTTATCTCTACTAGACAGCATAAAATCTTTTGTCGAAGTCTGCTTATTACACTGGATTTTTGACTTAGAAATATCCAGTTGCACAGTCGACCTATTAGTTTTTTTAGCGCAAACTAAATTATCTGTATTGCTTACTTTTATTTTACATGAAAATCCTTTCGCTTTAATATTATTATTACTATTACAAGCGCTTCCATTAAGCTTTCTCTTCTTTATTGGTTTAGAGGATACATTTTGAGATCCATTTGTTAACATTTTTGGAATACCATGTTTGACAATGTCGACATTTTGGTTAACCATGTTAACTATATGTCGACGAATTAAATTAGGATTATATATCTGTGATGCGGGCCATTCTCCTAGAACAAGTGAGACAGCAAAAGCTATAGAAAATGCTCCACAATCAGAAGTATAATTTTGCTGTTGTACATTAGGAAATTGTACTGGATTACTCTGAAAATCATAAAATGGATACAGCGATTCCAGATATTTTTTCAAATGGCTGTCAAGTTTTTTATGATTCAATGAATCGAATATGAAAATTGTAGTAGTATCAAAGTAACTACAAACCCAATGACCACCTATCATTTTGTGGGCATCAATATCTGAAAATTGCCCTGCAAATGTATACAAGAGTTGTATGTGAGGCTTGTCATATGGTAGCGGTTCAATGAAATTTGGAATTTGCAAACTCCAACTATGCCGGAATGCAAAATTATGTTGCTTATGAAAGAAATTAAAAGCAAAATAATCTATGTCATCGTCAGAAAACCAGACATCGTTCTGAAGGACATTACAGTTGAATTGTATTAACTCATCCATTTTCAATAATTTGATAACTTAATACTTTTATATTACAAGTCGCAAAACTAGACTACAACTTGCAGCAGATTGACTATACGTCAGAGTAGCATAAATAAAGTAATTATCTAGTTGCAAAAGCAAACGAACGAACCAGAACAAGTTATGATATAGAATAATGTTCTATCTATAAGGGCTAAAATTGTGGCAAACTTTAAGTATGCTTAAGTGGTAGCTAACTTTATGTCCGCTAAACTGGTAGCTAACTCTAAGTCTGCTAAACTGGTAGCTAACTTAAGGTCTGCTAATCCTATATTTTAATAATTTTTTTTTTAAAACTAGATTGCTAAAAATGATTAAAAAATATAATTTATATATATATATATATATATATATAGGTAAACGATTATATTACACATATGTTATCGGGAATAATAAAAAAAATTGTACTTTATAAATGCACAAGTATACCCATAGGTAATCAAACGTAAGAATGGTGGCACATTCTTCTTCCCGCGGGGGAGGGGTGTTGTACCCGCGAGTCGCCTAAGCGACACAGCAGTATCGTATTCAAGGCCGCCTTCCGAGAAGGCGACCAAAAAGTAAGGTATAAGCATTGCATCACCCGAGTGCCTGGACATTGCGAGTCCCGAGCCTAAGATGCAATTCAGCGATTCTCCCTTCTTAGCGCCGAACGCTAAGGAGTGGCACGCGTAGAAGCGAGGAAACGAACAGACAGATCATCGAGAGCGAGCAAAGAGTTAGGAGGGTTACTTGTGCCTCACCAATAACCAGTTATTTAATAAAAGTCATACTTATACTCAAGAAGAACCTGATCTATACCTCAAACACCACCTTCCTTCCGCTTCCAAAGATAACCGGTAGCCGGCTTACGAGCGCGGGTTACCACAATCCAAGAAACCGGAAAAACTTTATTAGACACCGGACTCATTGACAGGGAAACGCTTCAACGACATAAACCAAAAGTCGGACAAATTCTGATAACACCAACCGAAGATCTAAAAATTTTCAGCGTTGTAACAAGAAACCGTTTTTACGAAAAACCTACCAAACAACAATTCACAGACGCAATGATAAATCTGAGAACAGCAATCCATCAACACGGTATTAAAAATATCAGAATGTCAATAAAAGAGGACGTACACGATAATCTAACTATTCAAGAAATTCAACAAATAGTTAAGGAAATCTTCAAAAATACCAAGATCACAATCACCCTTTGCGAAGGAATCATCACGACGCCATCAAACGAAAATAGATTAACCATCATTGAAGAAGCACACGACAGTTTAATAGGAGGACACAAAGGAGTCACTAAAACTTTCAATAGGATACGATCTCAATATCACTGGCCGAACATGAAAAACGAAATTCAAGATTACATTCGAAAATGTCGCAGTTGCCAAGAACAAAAATTAGTACGAGCAAAAACACGTCAACCGATACACCTATCGACCCCTTCGACAAGATAGCACTGGACACCGTTGGACCTTTACCAGAAACACCTAGTGGAAACAGATACACTCGGCGGCATATATGGCTCCCCAGTGAAAAAGCCGCCACGGGGAAATGCTTCCCTTTCCATGGCTCCCTTAGAATACGTATAGAGAAAGTATGACTGTATGCCGAAGAAATTTCTATGTGTTCAAGACGCAACACATCGCCTAGGCCACACGGATGGAGGAGGCAACTGTTTCGGCTGCTCGACGTAACGCGATTCTCATTTGGTCATCTTGGCGAGTGTCGCGCGTGGTAAAAAGGCAATAATTGTCTGAATTGAGAGCCACTATTAGCTCATCGATGTTGCTTCTTAACTGTGGTGTATTTTTCTCTGCGCACGCACACAGCTTAACCAGCAATAGCGAACGCTACGCGTGACGTAGCTACTCTCTTTCTCTCTCGCTTTGTCCACCTCTCTTTCTAATCCGAGCCCCTTCGCCCGTTCGCGCAAAAGTTCCACAGAAAAAAACAGAAATATATTATACAATATATTTTTTTGGTTATATATTGCATAAGAAGGTATAAACAGAGCCACCAATATTTTCATATGAAAAAGCAGCAAATTTTGATGGTTCACTAATAAAAAAAAAAATTAATAAATAATAAAATATTTCCTCATATTAAGTCCCTTAACCCATTTCGTCCCGCGTTATTTTCTTAATACCTACCGCGAAACCTAACTTTCCAATTTATTGATTTTCGGGTTAGACAATTTTTGTTTATACCTTATTAGGCAATATAAAACCAAAAAAATATATTTTATAATATATTTATGTTTTTTTCCGTGGAACTTTTATGCGAATAGGCGAAGGGGTTACGACAGGCTTGACGCCACGGTAACGCGCGTGAGACGGAATGAGTTAAAAATCTCCTAAGAAAAAAGCGATTTTCTTCTGGGCAACTATTATAATATGAGTATTTAATTATCATTATTACATTTATTTAAATACGTGTTACTGTTCTCTTCCATTCTCATATTTTAAACATAATATTTCGTTAGGGAAAGTATAAATCACGAAGAAAAACAATTGCTTATCGCCTCCCCAGATTAGAAAGAGAGGTGGACAAAGCGAGAGAGAAAGAGAGAAGCTACGTCACGCGTAGCGTTCGCTATTGCTGGTTAAGCTGTGTGCGTGCGCAGAGAAAAATACACCACAGTTAAGAAGCAACATCGATGAGCTAATAGTGGCTCTCAATTCAGACAATTATTGCCTTTTTACCACGCGCGACACTCGCCAAGATGACCAAATGAGAATCGCGTTACGTCGAGCAGCCGAAACAGTTGCCTCCTCCATCCGTGTGGCCTAGGCGATGTGTTGCGTCTTGAACACATAGAAATTTCTTCGGCATACAGTCATACTTTCTCTATACGTATTCTAAGGGAGCCATGGAAAGGGAAGCATTTCCCCGTGGCGGCTTT
The DNA here is from genome assembly GCA_916049575.1 of Ancistrocerus nigricornis. Classification (NCBI taxonomy): domain Eukaryota; kingdom Metazoa; phylum Arthropoda; class Insecta; order Hymenoptera; family Vespidae; genus Ancistrocerus; species Ancistrocerus nigricornis. Next base: position 17,641,951 of record OU696666.1, on the reverse strand, counting down.
TTCACTGGGGAGCCATATATGCCGCCGAGTGTACATATTAACGATGCAGGATAATTTAACAAAATACTGCCTCGCCGTAGCAATACCAAATATCCGAGCAACAACGATCGCCGATGCATTTGCCCGACACTTTATTTCTGTATTCGGAACTCCTAAAGCCATACTTACCGATAAAGTTACAAGCTTCATCGGAAAGTTAATGACAGAAATGGCTGAACTATTTAAAATTAAACAAGTAACAACTTCTGGCTATAGACCACAAACAAATGGTTCACTGGAAAGGAGCCATATTGTCTTAATAGAATACCTGAAACATTATTTGGAGAAATATGAAGATTGGGACTTACTTATACCATGTTCTCCTATAACACATCTGTTCACGAATCAACAAATTTCACACCACATGAATTGGTATTCGGCAAATTAGCACGGACTCCATCCGCCATCGAATCTGGAACACCTTTACCTACATACAACAAATACCTCACAGAATTAATAACTAGGATGAACGAAATACGAAACCTAGCCGCAACTCAATTGGATAAATCCAAAATAAGATCAAAATCATACTACAACAGACATGCCAAACCTATTAATTTCTCAGTAGGAGATTCCGTCTATGTTTTAAAAGAACCGCGCATAAGTAAACTCGACCCTCATTACGTTGGACCATACAGAATAGTAGATATATCAGACAGGAAAAATGTCGTTTTGGAAATAGGAAATGGGAAAACCATCATCCAGCACCAAGACAAGCTAAAACTTGCGCACTAAAAAGACTAGGCCATCTCTTCAGGAAACAAAACACACCAAAGATCGAAGCCACCCAGGAACCACTTGAACTGGAATCCCTGCAACCCGAACCTTACACACCACGGAGAGAAATAGAAGATAACAAACAAACGCTTTTAGGACATACAGAACAGAAAGTCGTAACTTTGAGTCCCAGACTCGCAATAATATAAGACAAAATTCAAGATCAACGGAAAATGCACCAAAGTCATCAACCAAACCTCGCAGAGAGAACATCGCTGCTCACGTTAACAAAACAACATGGAAAAAATTCCAACAAAATCAGTGTCTACCCAGACTCACAAGACAGCATTTGCAAGAACCACCTCAATTTCGTCCGCAGAATCAGACGTACGGATAAAGGAATCACGAACAATAAAGGTGATAATCCCGAATCTATCATTCCAGTCATCGAGAAAATCGAAACCTAAACCAGGTAGAGCCAATCAAACACCAATCTTCCGAATCCAAAATCACCGTCAAAGAAAAGACCTCAAAACAAGACGTTTAATAGAACTGTTCGGCGATGCCGACGTCATTGAAGAAACACCTGGTGTAAAGAAAGCTCGAGAATGGCTAGAACGGAGAAAGAAGGAAGACGAACTGGTACTAGAACTAATCGGCGAGATCATTTCCAGCGACGAAGAAGAAGACGAAGGCTTCTATTCGATGAACATCGACCGTTATCACCAACAACTGCAAGTAGAATTTCAAGAAATGTGGCACCAAAGTTTAAAAAAAGTGAAACGTGTGAAACCAAAAAGACTAACTAGACGTAAGGTTACTTTTAATTAGAAATAAGTTAGTTTTAAGCTGAACGTACCTATTTTCAACAGGTGAAAGCATCATAATGAATGATGTTTCATCTAAGGGGGGAGATGTTACATCCGAATTTCATCCGAATGATATTTTTCCTTGGTTAGCTCCCGTTGAAACTAGGAACGTTCCCTCGTGCGCCTACGCGACGCCGCCCGCCTGCTTATCTTAGAAAAGGAACCCTAATCCTCCGCTAGATGGATACTATTTCTCCGCTAGTGTTTTAGGACTTTTTAGAACTTATAAGGGCGCGAGGAGCGAGCATAGTCAGAGTTCAGTCCGGAAGGGTCCGAGATTTCATCGAGAGATCGCTCCAGATCTCTCTCACCATACAACTCACGGTAGTTGTTAGGCATTACTCAGCGAGGTACTCTCCCTGAACGTCTCCGCGCTCACTCCCGCGTAAAACTAGAGATATAACGTAGATCGGGTAAAAACCTATTGGTTATAACCGCGATTAGATTTATTCAGGTAAAAGCCGATTGGCTATAACCTCGAGAAAGAATAGAAAACGGTTGGTTATAATTCTTTCACATGCCAAAGAACTTTCTCCTTTTATTGTAATAATCTTTGTAATCATATATCTTAATATTCAGAATATATATTAACTTTTGTTACTCTTTTAAAAGATAATATTCATTTTCGGAATTCCTTCTTCCTTACATTATCGAACGGAATCTATCCCACCATCGACGAATCTTTGCCGCTCGAGATCCGTCGATCAATGGACACGTCTACACCAACTTAATAACCTGTAGGCCTAATCATCCTAAGGTAGCAACTCTAGAGCATTGAGTCTCTGGACGAGTCTACTCCTTTCCTACCTTCTACCGAAGTGGCAACCCTTGAGCATTGAGTCTCTCGGCGCGTCCACGTACCTATCCTCAAAAAGTGGCAACCTCAAAGCACTGAGTCTTTGGGCGCGTCCACATCCTTTCCAACTACCTAAGGGCTACCTGTGATTATTCCTACGGCCCTGCTACGCTACCAGGCGTAGACGTGACAAGGGCGTGGGGGTTCGAGAAAAGACTGGAGGAAGGAAAAGGAAGTGAAATAGCGAGGAGGTGTCTGAAGGAAATAAAGGAGAGAGCGGAGGAGGACAGGGGACGGTCGAGATGGGAAAAGGAAAGGATTGAATTTTACGAGTAGAGAGGATGGGAGGAGAAGGAGGCAAGAAGGAAGAGGGAGGGAGGGGAGCTAGAATATGAGGAGATAGAGGAGGGAGATAGGGAGAAGCAAAGGGAGGAAAGATGGGAGAGGATAAGACGGTCGAGAACGAATAAATGGTACAAGGAGGTAAAGGGAGAAGGAGTAGCGAAGTACCTGATGAAGGGATGGGGGGAGAATAGATGGAAGAGGATTGCGAGATACAGGATGGGGAATGAAGTGAGAGAAGCGAGGTATTGGGAAGAGGAAGAGAAAAGGAAGTGCAGGATGTGCGAGGAAGAGGAGGAAACGTGGGAGCACGTGTGGGAAAAGTGTGGAAGAATGGAAGGAGAAGAAGGAGAGTGGAGAGAAAGGGTGAAAGAGATGCTGGGAGAGGAGGGAGAAGGAGAAGACAGGATGAAGGAAGTAGAGAGGAGAAGAAGGGCGAAGGACAGAGAAAGAGAGAGGAGTGGGGGGGGGCCGGGAGTGCGGGGAATCATTAGGCACATACATACATACATACATACATACTTACTACAAGGAGATAAGTGGCAATGAATGTATCTATGGTATACGAGTTAATGATATTCAATTGTACATATACAGGGTGGGTCGCCACATTTTGCCATTTAGATTTACATCATTATTATTATACATAGCAAACAATATTTCTGATGAAGTTGAATGGTTTTGGGAAGGGCACATTCTGATGGTACAATTTTTTTTTGTAGGTGGACGTGTAAAAGACATAGAGGTCATTAACGTTTTTTTAAATGGAATCATATATTTTTTATTGCATCAGCTGATGCTTCTTCATGTTCTTTACAAAAAAGTATTAATCCAGTAGTGCAAAAAAATGATTAGTTTAGGAGATATTTTAATTTCAATTTGTTGGGAAATTGTGACTTTCTGGTCAATATTATGAATTCAATGTGATAATTTAGTAGAAGAGCAAGAATTAATAGACATTAGAATTAAAGTATCTCCTAAACTAATCATTTTTTTGCACTACTGGATTAATACTTTTTTGTAAAGAACATGAAGGAGCATCAGCTGATGCAATAAAAAATATATGATTCCATTTAAAAAAACGTTAATGACCTTTGTCTTTTACGTCCATCTACAAAAAAAAATTGTATCATCAGAATGTGCCCCTCCCAAAACCATTAAACTTCATCAGAAATATTGTTTGCTATGTGTAATAATAATGATATAAATCTAAATGGCAAAATGTGGCGACCCACCCTGTATATGTACAATTGAATATCATTAACTCGTAAACCATAGATACATTCATTGCCACTTATTTCCTTGTAGTAAGCAATAATGAATATATATATATATTTTGTATTTATATGTGTGTGTTTAGATTATGTTGTATATACAGGGTGTCCCACGGTTCGATGTCAGACGAAGAATGGCATGTGCGACTGATTTTTCTGAGCCGAAAGGAGTCATAAAAAGTAACATATGCCAGGTTAGTTTTCGAGCTATTAATTAATAACGATCTGCCAATCGTGCAGCGTGGAAGCAGTAGGTGTAGTCTCGCCGCCATACCAAAACTCTAGCCAAGCTATGATTGGGCTGGCGGGCGATAGAGAAAGAAAGAGAGCGAGAGTGAGAGAAAGAATGAAGGGCCAGGTGGTCCATCAACGTAAGATAATGCCGTAGAAGAAAGTTAGGGCGAGAGACAGAGTGAGCGAGAGAGAGAGAGAGAGGGTCGGCGCGAGCCGCTAGCTTAAGATAGCCTCGGAGCACTGACTCTCTCTCTCTCTCTTTCTCTCTCTCTCTCTCTCTCTCGCTCACTCTGTCTCTCGCCCTAACTTTCTTCTACGGCATTATCTTACGTTGACGGACCACCTGGCCCTTCATTCTTTCTCTCACTCTCGCTCTCTTTCTTTCTCTATCGCCCGCCAGCCCAATCATAGCTTGGCTAGAGTTTTGGTATGGCATGGCGGCGAGACTACACCTACTGCTTCCACGCTGCACGATTGGCAGATCGTTATTAATTAATAGCTCGAAAACTAACCTGGCATATGTTACGTTTTATGACTCCTTTCGACTCAGAAAAATCAGTCGCACATGCCATTCTTCGTCTGACATCGAACCGTGGGACACCCTGTATATATTCTTTTGTAAATCATAAACCTAACATTTAACGAATAATTTCGCTCTATTTCTTGAAATTGATCTATACATAAAGTCAATTTAAAGATTTGATACCAACAAATATTTTTTTACTTGACTTCAATGTTTATGTAAATGAGTTTACCAATATAATTTCTTTTTATTACCATTATTATGCCAACATTACCATTACGTAGACCTAACTTCATTTGTCAATATCTATTCACCTTAACTACTGAAACAATCCATTAACAAAACTATACTCTAAATTGTATCTGCAGAAAAAATCTTAAATACTTCACAAATTTTTACGTTCGTTATTTCACGTTTTTTTATGATAATGTTAAGTTATATATAGTGGTATCTCTCTATAGTTATAATTGAATAAGACTCACCACACTCCATTTTGTTACTTTGATTCATCTAAAATAAAGATATGAATGAATAAATAATGTATATATAATATATATAATAATATATATAATATATATAATATAATAAATTAAGATAAAAGAAACTTACGGTAATTGTTTAAACAGCTGCTCTCTTGTTCTTTTCTTTTTGTTCTACAATGAGACGGGGGAAGTTAATAAGGAGCAAATATAATTATCATAAGTTAATATACTTTTCAAATTTGTAATAGCTAATTTGAAACTATTTAGTTAAATAAAATTGAGTTTTGGAGTTGATTCCTTATTATAATTACTAATTTGTGAATTTTCTCTCACTGGTTGGGGCGCCGTTATCTATCGGTTCAGCCCTGAATAATGTCTCCTAGGACAATTCGGACATGGCTCCGAAATATTTTCAAAGATTCGATAGAAAATCTACTGAATTTACCTATCAATTTATTCAACTCGTCTTAATATTATTCCAATTTATATAATTAAGTCGAAAGGCAATTAACAATAACACTCGCGAACAATGAAATACCCGAAGATCGAACGGTAATGGTACCTCGCGATTTCGATCGCAACCCTTTGAATTTTCGCTATTAATTCGCTAATTACGGAAAATTTTGACACACGTTTTTGATCGTCGCGAAATAAGTTACTCAATTCACAATTAGAAGGATTTAAATCAATTCCGCTACTCTCAAGAAAGAATTTAAGAAAAAATTTTCAAAAAGCTTACCTCAATCCTTTAGGACGTCTGGAAACAGAATGATTTTCTATCGATCGATATCGAAAAATTCAAAATTGTAGAAGAAAAATTGCGGAATTAGCCGAACGAACCCGAGTCTACCCGAACGCGCGAGCTTCAAACGGTTTTCGCGAAGTCTTATCCAATTAACGCTCGTTCTCTTGTCGTGTTTTTGGCGCGCCGTTTGAACGTTCATAATTGCCTGTTTTTCGTTTTCTCTGCTTATTTCTGTGCAACAGATTTGTTCTCTCTTTTCGATGTTCGCCGACGCGGTTCTTATGTTGCTCTGATGATTTGTCGTCGATTTTTTTTGTTCGTAGTTCGTCCATCACCGAATTCGCCTACGAAGTTTGTCGTCTCGAAGTAGGCGTAATGCTCATATTTCCATTCTGTGTTTCGTTATCGTTTCGTTTGTATTCGTTGTCGTTTTCTCATCGAAGAATAATCGAAATTAATTAATACAGATCATTAATAATTTATCAAGGTCTCAGAATCGTTCGATCTTGCTTCTTAATTGGTTCATTCGATCCCTACCTTACCACCTTAGGACGATTTCTTTATCGATACGACAAGGGAGAGAGAAAAAATTGCTTTTTTTCAGGACGTGCTCGAGAAATCTCACGTCACAGTATATTTCTAATCTTACTGTTTAAAAAAATATTGATTAATCAATCTTTCTACGTAATTCTTATTTATATATATTTTCGATTTTTCTATATATTTTTAAAATCGATTTATATAGTGTATAGTTTAAATGGATATATTTTTCTATTAATTAATCATTTAAGTTGGGTTGTTCCAACTTCTTCATAAAATTACAGGATTAATAAATAGTTAAACCTTTAAGCCGAGTTTATTCAATTTTCTCGTAAAGTTATTCGGTCTGTAAATTTTTATACGTAGCTTTTAATTAGCCAACACTAAGAATTTTAGTAATTATCACCTCCGTAACTTTATGGGGAAATTGAATAAATCCGGCCTTAATCATTGGCCACTTGAAAATTACGTATGAATATTTATCGGTCGAATAATTTTACGGGGAGGTTGAAACAAATCAGCTTTATTAATATATAATACATAAGTTTGAATGTGTTAGATGTTAGTATTTTAATAAGTGGATCATGAATATTTTTAAGAAAAAAAATTAACCATATGAAATAAGCAAGCTAATAGATGGATAAAATCTAGAGTGTGTTCGGTAATTGGCTGACAGTACTGTTAGCATTGGATTTCCGTTCACATTTAGCAGTTTCGGCAGCACTGTCAGTAAAATAGAAAAAAAATATGTGTATGTCCATCATATTGTAAACGTTATGCATTTGATGTTTGATAGTAATCGTAAATAAGCATCGTTCAATATGCTCATAAATTAATTTTAGATTATAACGTATTATTACGTATTTTAAAGAGGTATGTAATATATCATTGTATTCAAAATTTTAACCTTTAGAGGACCAGCATTTTATCATGAAAATGATGGTATTTCTTTTTCAATATTTTTTATACATATATAACCAATATATTGCGTAGAATTGAAGCATTTGTACAAAGCCCTTCTCGGGGTTTTCCGGTTCTCTAAAGGTTAAACATTTATAAATAAACTTATAAACAAAAAAGTTTAAATAGTTATACTTAGATAAATGATTGTGCATTTTGATATTGTTTAAATTTTAATTCAATAGATGGGTTGGATAGAATCTAATCTATTTTATTGAATATTTTTTTGTAGACATGAAGAGTAACAAATGAAAATATACACTCCATCAATATTTCAATAGTGATGTCGATAAAGTCATGAAAAAAATAAAAAAATGGATATATTGTAAGTAAAACTGTAATATAATATGGATTTTTGAAATTAATTTTATATATTAAATTGACAGGAAAAGCTTTAGAATGTTGTAACAAAATTATATTTACTAATAGTGGGTCAAGGAAGAAATGGTTATTTTTAAAAAGACATCCTGAAATAATAAAAGGACATGCTGAAATTATATTAAAAGGTCGAATATCAGTAAATGAGAAAAATTTGAGAAAATGATTTCAAGAAGTTGTATTTAGAGGTTGAATTTTTCATTTATTATGCATACAGAAATTGATTTCTCCTGATATATATTGTGGTTATATTATGAATTTTTTGAATGATTTTGAATTGGTAAGAATGCTAGCCTGATTTAGAATCGGCAAGAATATCAATCTGATTTTGAGCTGGAAAAAATGCTAGTCTGATTTTCAGTGAATTGATAATAAAATACTCTCTGCTGTCATGTCCAAAAACTTGAAGTTTTCTTATAAATTACTTATATTACTAACTAAATTATTTTATGATTACTTATAACGTTTTTATAATAATTTGTTATTATTTTCTTAATTGAAGAGTATAAGTTTATTTGTGTATCATGTATTGTTGAACAAATTTCTTTTATCATTGAAAGAACTAATTGTAGAACTTGCATAAAATTTTTTAAATTATTTGAATGATTTTGAATTGGTAAGAATGCTAGCCTGATTTAGAATCAGCAAGAATGTTAGCCTGATTTAGAATCGGCAAGAATATCAATCTGATTTTGAGCTGGAAAAAATGCTAGTCTGATTTTCAGTGAATTGATAATAAAATACTCTCTGCTGTCATGTCCAAAAACTTGAAGTTTTCTTATAAATTACTTATATTACTAACTAAATTATTTTATGATTACTTATAACGTTTTTATAATAATTTGTTATTATTTTCTTAATTGAAGAGTATAAGTTTATTTGTGTATCATGTATTGTTGAACAAATTTCTTTTATCATTGAAAGAACTAATTGTAGAACTTGCATAAAATTTTTTAAATTATTTGAATGATTTTGAATTGGTAAGAATGCTAGCCTGATTTAGAATCAGCAAGAATGTTAGCCTGATTTAGAGTCAGCAAGAATATTAATCTGATTTTGAGCCGGAAAAAATGCTAGTCTGATTTTGAGTGAATTGATAAAAGATATTTTCTGCGGTCTTGCCTAAAAACTTGAAGTTTTTTCATAAATTATTTATATTATTAACCAAATTACTTTATGATCACTTATAACGTTTTCATAATAATTTGCTACTACTTTTTTAGTTGAAAAACAAAAGTCTATTTGTGTGTCATATATTGTTGAACAAATTTCTTCTGGAGTTGAAGAATTAATTGTAGATCTTTAATAAAATTTTTCAAATTATTTGTTTTGTGATTTTTGTCATCTAATAAATTAATATTAAAATCTCCGACAATAATAATGTTATTAACTGTGGGTTGTACGTTTTTAGCCATTGTAATTGTTTCAGTTAACATTAATTTTAATTGACGTATTAATGCGTTTGGTATAATGTATAAGAATATTATTGCTGTATTTTGTACTAAAATACCATTAACATCAATTTGATTTTTATAAAATAGCGTTATATTTGGTGCTAAAGATTTTTTTGCATAAACAACACTTCCAAATGGTTTTCGAATATTGAGACAGTCATTGCGATGAATACATTCAAATAAATTCCATTCTAAAATATCTGTTGGTAATGTCCATGTTTCTACTAAAATAATAATATCTGCAGAAAGAAAACCTCTGTCATTTTGAATATCAATTAAATGTTTATTTAATGATCTGATGTTGTGAAATAATACTAATATGTTATCATTGGTTTTATAATCTTGTGGAAATTTCATATTTAATTTTAGTAATTTCGATTCTCTTAAACGATTCATTTCTATTTTGACAGGATCATGTGGATTGTATCGAGGACGCGTATATTTTCCTTGAATAAATAAGCCGTCAATCGAAGTGACTCTACTAAAGGCAACATATAACATTCGTAGTTCTATACGTTTAATACCAACATGTGTAACGATACATGGAAAAGTACTACCTTGTGATTTATGAATAGTTATACCTTCGGCAGGAACAATTGGAAATTGTTTTCTCATTATTTGATGAATCGTTTTTTGTCTCGTTTGAATGGTTTTAGTAATGTATTCTATAGGAGTCCAATCTAAATTTATTTTCATTCTACGCATATAATAACTCCATTTTTGGCGAGTTTTTAAACCAATAGTTTTATCTTCAAATTCTAAGTATAATCTTGCTGCAATTTTTTGTTGTTTATTATCTGTACCCCATGTTATTAATTGTAATCTTCCGGTTGCACCATTTGTTAAACCATCTTGCGTATCAATATTTACAGTTATCATATATCTAGCCGTTAATTTTGCTTTTATTTTTAAAGGTAAACCTTGTGTTTTTGTTGTAGGTAATTTTTTAAAATTTGTTAATAAGTTTATTTTTTTTCATCGGGTATGGCACCAATACAACTATCTATCGCTTCTATGTCACAACATTCTGTGTTTAAATTTTCTAGAAAAGAAATATTAAATGCATCTACTTTATTTGTAGGTAATAAATGAATTGCTTTGGAAGGAATATTTATTATATTACGTTGTATTAATTTATTTATTTCTCTTGATTTAAATAATTCTTCATCTTCATCGGTTAATTCTTCATTTGCTAAATGATTTAGTGCATGTGCAAAAGAAATGTCATCTCTTTGACGCATAATTTCATTTAATTCATAAATTTCAAATAAATTCCATAAATATGGTCCACTTAGAACAGATAAATCATCTTGATTATTAGTTTTAAATATCCAATTATCCATAACCGGTCTTAATTGATTAAAATCACCTAGTACAATGACAGATAATCCTCCGAATAAATTTGTAGTATCAAATATTTGTTGTAAACGTTGATTAATCATAGCGAATATTTTACATCCAACCATAGATGTGGGATCATTGGACGGATTGAGGATAAGAAAGGCAGTGAAATATATGAAACACACGTGTTTAATAATTAAGAACAATACAGGTAAAACAATGGAGACTAGAAAACGTCTTTACGCGTTCGCTTCTCGACGAGAACTGAAGAACGAACTTCGTCTTTTCGGGTTCTTTCCAGTTCGCCTTTTCCGCGAACTTCGATTCCCCGATGCCACGCGCCGGCTTCGTTACTAAGCGAGCTTCGACGTCGTGCGTAGCGCGTCGCGGCACGTTTGTCGCGGCGATCCGCTCTTTTTCCTCGAACCTACATAGATATTTCATCTATGATTAATAATTTAAGAGTTTGTAATTTTGTTCTAATTGTATTTAATTGATTTGGTTGTAAAGGAATTAAAATATCCTGATTTACCGGTAAATGGAAAACACTATGAATAGTTGTACCTCCTATATTAAATGCAGCTTTTCCTGTCGGGGCACAAAGAATCATATATGTATTATTGGGATAATTTCCAGGAATTCTATTAAAGTGTCTTAAAGTTGTTTGAGTAATTGCATTAATTAATTTACTTTTACCAACTGCTGCTCCGCCACTTATAAAATGCTAAAATTTACTGTTTTTCATATTTCTTAATTGATATATAAAGTTAAGGTGATACCTATATTGTTTATCATTTAATATTCGAATTAAAGCATAATATTCATTATCTAATAGTTGTTTTGGCAATGTAATTTGTTCCATAACATTAATGGATGATGTATTGTTTGTTATTTCATTGATTATATCTGCATGGATTTCTTCTGTTTCATATATTTGAAATTCATCAGGTATTCTGTCATCATTTTCAAATTCTTGATCTTGTATACAGGGTGGACCACATAAATGGGAACACCTAAATATCTTCTATATTTATGGTGCTATGAAAAAACTTCATAGGACAAAGTTGTACTATTTCAAGGGGGAAATTTAATGGAAAAAAAAAAATTTTTTTTAGATACATTTTTTTAAGAAGATTTCAAGGTCATCCGTATTTTTTTAAATGGAACAATATATTTTTTTTACCATAGCATGATAGATAATAAAAAACTACATTCGATTGATACCTTTTCGTGACCTTGACATGACCTTGAAAAAAAATAATCACGTTGATATGTGAAAGATGCAGAAGTTTAATACTTACTTGTTTCAGCCTGAATGACGCGTGTTTTACACCAGGATATGCACGATCGGAAACGCATGTGGTTTCAACATGATGGTTGTCCAGCCCATTATTCCAAATATGCCAGAACTGTGTTAGACATTAAATATCCTGCACGCTGGATCGGTCGTAAAGGAACAGTGGAATGGCCACCTCGTTCTCCGGATCTGACACCACTGGATTTTTATCTATGGGGTAAAATAAAATGTGACGTATACAGAAATAAACCTACGACACCACAAGATATGCGGCAACGAATTAGTGCAGCATGCGCAGCGATCACCTCCCAGGAAATCGAGAATTGCTACAGGTCATTTATTACAAGACTGACACATTGCATAAATGAGAACGGCCACCATTTCGAACATTTATTATGATTTTCAAAGAAATAGGTGCATATCCTGGTGTAAAACACGCGTCATTCAGGCTGAAACAAGTAAGTATTAAACTTCTGCATCTTTCACATATCAACGTGATTATTTTTTTTCAAGGTCATGTCAAGGTCACGAAAAGGTATCAATCGAATGTAGTTTTTTATTATCTATCATGCTATGGTAAAAAAAATATATTGTTCTATTTAAAAAAATACGGATGACCTTGAAATCTTCTTAAAAAAATGTATCTAAAAAAAATTTTTTTTTTTCCATTAAATTTCCCCCTTGAAATAGTACAACTTTGTCCTATGAAGTTTTTTCATAGCACCATAAATATAGAAGATATTTAGGTGTTCCCATTTATGTGGTCCACCCTGTATATTCATTATCATCATTATTTCTTTCTGCTAAGGCAAGTTCAATATCATTTTCTATATAATTATTTTTGACATATTTAGCTTTATTAACTTGTATCATGTTAAATTTATTAATATATTTATTATATAAACTAATATTTATATCATTAATTCCATTTTCATCTCGCCAATTTGAAAATAGTAATAATTGTTCACGATAATAATTGTTTGCATCTTGTTTAATGGAATAACTACGGTATCTGATAACTTTGGCAGTATTACGTTGAGATATATATCCTTTATTGTTAAGTAATTTTAACTGTTTATTTTGTTTATCAAAGTCATTTGTTTCATTTTCATTTTCATGTTCGCTATCATCATCATCATCATTTGTGTTATCCCTGATTACTTTTTTTTTCTGGAAACGAGAATATTCATAATAAGCTGCAAAATCAGCTAAACAATGAAGTTCTAATTCTTTTGGTCGAACTATATAATGTTCTATTAATCCTTCGCTCATGATATCTGTAGAATTTGGATCTAAACGGGATAACTCATCAAGTTCTTTTTTGGATTTTAATATTTTACATCTTTCATCCGGAGGTGAAGTGTTTATATATATACAATTTCTAGACGATACAGATAATGGTATACTTAATATGTGATATGTAATTTCTTGTGCTGATATTTCAGATTTGTTTATAAATACATTGATAATGTTTCTTAATTGATTTTGAATCGAATAATTCTCTTTACGTACTTCTTCTGCTGTGTCTTTAATTAATTTTGACAAACCTCGTTGACTTTTTCCTATGTAATTAATTATATATCCGACACATGCGTAAGGATCTAATATATATTGTATATCCATATTAGCTTTCATAAGTTGTAAAATTAATTTATTATATGAATTAATTCTTAATTCGTTTAAATTACGTTTTAAAAATACTGTTGGGCGTTTTAAATTGTATTGAATAATTGTAATATATTCTTCTTCGTTACATTCTATAAATTGTAAAAATTCTTCAAATGTATTTATATTCCTCTGATATGTTTTTGAAACATATCAGAGGAATATAAATACGATACGGATATAAATAAGAAACAATCTTAAATACAGTATTTAAAATTAATTTCCATTTTTAGGAAATATATATTTTTGTTTCATTCGATAAATCATCTTTATTAGGTAAAAGAATTGGTGTTTTGTTCATTGGTAATTTTGGAAATCCAAATCGACATGTATCTTTGCCTTGTATTTTTATTTTGCATTTTTGGTTATGTTTATGAATTTGGTACGCTATTAAATTTGGAATGTTTTCATCTTGACGACAAGTTATATGTTGATCAATAAAGTTTTCACATTCTTTTATAGAATCATTATTTGTTTCATCGAAAATAGGTGCATTATTTAACCATAGCAAACAATGTATATGGGGACTTCCTCTGTGTTGGAATTCTACTCTATAATAATAATCTAGTACATTGTTATTATTGAATATACTTTCTTGAGATAATAGAACTTTAAAAAATTCTCTAACCCTGTGATCAAAATAACGTGCACATGTTATGGGATCAGATTGAATGAGGCGACTTTTTTCAGCCCAAGATATATGTGCGCATTCATTAAGAGAAATGTCACATTTATCGATTACATGTTTTAAAATTTGAAGTAGTTCTAACCATTTTGTTTCTGCAGCTGAAAGTGTTAAAAATATTGCAGGCATTCCTAATTGACGAATCATACTTATAACATCTTTTTTCTTTTGCTCCCAAAATGCAGCACTGGATCTATCTTTTTGTAAAATTCTGAATCCATCATTTTGCTGAATTAAGTTATCTACATAAGTTTCATTTAATATGTTTTCTACTGTTATATTTTTAGATTGGCATTTTTTACGTAAACTAATTTGAATGAAGGATATTAATTTATGTAATCGTAAACGGCAATGGGAAAACATTAGTTTTGGTATATTTATAGCACATCGTCTGTCAAACATTCGTGCTTCAGATTTTGCAATTTGTCCTAGGGTAAGACGTGTATTAAATTTTCTTTCTTTTCCACAATAAATTGTAGGAAAAGATAATTCTTCAACGTTTTCATCCATTAATAGAGATATAGGTTTTTTATTTTCTCCTGGTGCAAATTTCATAGCAATAAATTCTTCCTGTAGAAGAGTTTCTTCTCCTCCAGGATTTAGTGGTTCGTCATTTATAGTTTCATCCCAATTATCCCATTCTTCTGTTTCCAATGTATTATTTGTATTATTTTCTATATTTGTTTCTTCATTTTCTATTAACGTTTCTTCTTCATTTTGTTCTACATTTTCATTATATAACCAATCTTCTGAACAAATGATATTATGTTTTTTATATAAGGATTGATTTGTTAAATAACATGCTGCTGCGTAAACTTTTTCTGGTTGTACAGCTTGAAATACATATGGTGTTTGATCTCTCATTCTTCTCATTAGTTTTATATAAAAGATTTGAGTGTTATTCCTTTGTCTAGGAAGAATTGAAACATTTGTATTAATATCTATAGGAACATTAACAAAATTTCCTCGAAGACCAAATTGTTTATCTATTCCTAAATGTCTAATTTGCATGAATGGTAGACGACATGAAACAAGTCGTTCTTCTATGGGTAGTAAATCTTTTAATTCTTCTGGTATTGGTTGAAATTCTAGTCCATTTATTAAAGCTAATTGTGGAATTTTATTATTAAAAATTGATGATTTGCAAGTAACACATAATAATATTTTGTTGTCGGTTCTTATTTTGCATATTTCATTCCAATTGTTTATTATATTTTTTTTTGTAGATAATTTTTCATCGGTATAAAAACTAATTGATTTTTTGAACCAAAGTCCACCGCAAGAAGAACAAATCCATACAGGACCTTCTGATATTGTTTTCATATAATTTTCTATTTTATGTAATAAATTAGGTTTATGCTGTAAAGCAAATTCATCATTTTCAATTGGTATTACATTACTGTAATTAATGGTATTGGGTTCAGATTCTCTTAATAAAGTATATATTTGTGAAATGCGATTATTAATAGAAGATACTAAATTTATATTTCTAAATATATGTATTCGGTGTAAAGTTTCAATACGTTCTGTTATTTGAGTAATTCTTATTTCATTTCTTACTTTTTGTATTTTAATAGCGTTTTTTGATTTTTCTTTACTTTTATATTCATGTAATTTTCGTTTTCTTGTTATTCTTTCTATATTTGAATTATTTTCTTTATCTTTATAATCATCACTTTTTCTTAAGATTTTTATTCTTTCTTTGTTTAATGTAATTTCTTTATCTTTATAAGCATCTTTTTCTCTTAATGTTTTCATTCTTTCTTTGTTTAACGTAATTTCTTTATCTTTATAAACATCTTTTTCTCTTAATGTTTTAATTCTTTCTTTGTTTAACGTAATTTCTTTATCTTTATAAGCATCTTTTTCTCTTAATGTTTTCATTCTTTCTTTGTTTAATGTAATTTCTTTATCTTTATAAGCATCTTTCTCTCTTAATGATTTCATTCTTTCTTTGTTTAATGTAATTTCTTTATCTTTATAAGCATCTTTCTCTCTTAATGATTTCATTCTTTCTTTGTTTAATGTAATTTCTTTATCTTTATAAGCTTCTTTCTCTCTTAATGATTTCATTCTTTCTTTGTTTAATGTAATTTCTTTATCTTTATAATTATCTTTGTTCTTTCTTAATGATTTTATTATTTCTTTATTTAATGCAATTTCAGTAGTTTTATAAGTTAAGTCTTTTTTACGTTTTGCTTGCATATATATTTTATTTTTTAAATTTATTGTTTTTTTTCAAAGAATCTGACATATTATATCGTTTTTCTGTTACGTATTTTTTCATTTCTAATTTTCTTTGTTTTGTAGATTTTTTTTTTCTTGATTTCTTTAAAGAATGTGGTAGGATAGGTGGGGAAGTAATTATTTCGTTATTAATGTTTACAGTTTTATTTAGTGTATTATTATTCTTTATTTCTTCGGTTTCGGATACTGATAATTGAGATAATGGGTATAATACAGAGTTTGATTCTATATCGTTATCGTTTTCATCATGCGTATTATTCATTGATAGTGAGGAAATATTTTGAGATAGCGAATCAATATTATCAATATTATATAGGTGATAGTTGTACGTTGTTATGTATAAATATGTTGTCTGTGTCATTTATAATTAATTCCCAATGACCATCTTTGTCATTCTGTTTATTCATGCCAGAAAATAAAAAATTAATTGGAATTAAATTTTCTGTATTAGTAAATGCATAGTAAATGTCATTAGTAAATGTCATAGTAAATGTCATTAATAAAGAAGGAATATTATTAATTTTACGATAAATATTCGCAGTTCTTTTATATATTTTAGTAAAAATTCGAATTTCAAATTCTGTGCCATATTCTCTATTTTTTGACATTTTTAGAAAATAATCTTCTTTACTAGATATTTCATGAACACTTCTTGCAAAATCTTTTTCTAAGTCCCAATTTGAGTATACATAATTAATAATTTCGTTTCTTATTCTTATATGAAATTCTTCTGTATTATACAAGGTGTCCGCTTCCTATATGTCAGGAGCTAAATCACGTGTAGCCAGGAATAAATAAAGCTGAAAGGAGTCATAAAAGGTAACATAAGGTAAGTAAGTTAACGAGTTATTAATTATAAGAGATTGGCAAATCACGACGCGCGGAAGCGGTAGGCGGCGAGCCGCGGCCATGCTAATCTAGCGGCGCGAGGCGAGTAGCGAGCGAGTGGGGCGCCCGAGCTCGTGGCCCACGTATGTAGACGAGCCGCCTACCGCTTCCGCGCGTCGTGATTTGCCGATCTCTTATAATTAATAACTCGTTAAGTTACCTACCTTATGTTACCTTTTATGACTCCTTTTGGCTTTATTTATTCCTGGCTACACGTGATTTAGCTCCTGACATATAGGAAGCGGACACCCTGTATATGGCTACACTCATTGCACGAAACAAACAATTTCCATCTCCAGTAATTTTATGTATATATGAAGTCATTTTAGTTATAAAAGTTGATAGTATGAATAAGAAAAAGTAAACAAGAATTTTAATCAGACTTTGGATCAGTAAGAAGGATTTATGATGATTTCAAATTGATACAAATATTAGTTATTTGACCTTAGCCTGTCTTTGAGACGGCAACAAATTTTAGTTGGATATGTTATCGGCAAGAATGCTAGTCTGATTTTGATTTACTAAGAATGTTAGCCTGTCTTTAAGACGGCAACAAATGTTAGTCTGGTACTTGATCGGTAAGAATGCTAGCCTGACACTTGGTCGGCAAGAATTATATAACTAGTCTCTCTTTAAGGCGGTAACAAATTTTAGCTTGTCTTTAAGGCGGTAACAAATTCTAGCCTGTCTTTAAGGTGGTAACAAATTCTAGCCTGTTTTTAAGGCGGTAACAAATTCTAGCCTGATATTTGATCGGCAAGAATGCTAGCCTAACTTTGAGTCGGCAAAAACGAATTATATAATAATAATAAATAGAATAAACTAGCCTGACTTTGAGTCGGCAAAAAATTCTAGCCTGACACTTGGTCGGCAACGAATTGTATAATAAATAGAATATAAAAATAAAAGAAAATAAATAGAAAGAGAATAGATAGAATAGATAGAATAAAGAAAC
Organism: Ancistrocerus nigricornis; assembly: GCA_916049575.1. NCBI lineage: Eukaryota > Metazoa > Arthropoda > Insecta > Hymenoptera > Vespidae > Ancistrocerus > Ancistrocerus nigricornis. The sequence continues at coordinate 17,623,520 of OU696666.1, read as the reverse complement.
AAATAAATAGAATAGAGAAACAAATAGAAAGAATAGAGAAACAAATAGATGAATAGAATAGAAATAGAATAATAAATAAATAAAATATTAAATAATAATTAATACGGGTGGATTATAGGATTTGAGGCAGGTCGGGACGAATTGGATGAGATCGGGGGAATGTCGAGATTTCGAAAATATCTAAATGTATACGGTCTTTTCGAGATCTCGAAAGTATTCATATGTATATGAATGTTTCGAGATCTCGAAAGTATCGTGCATAATGTAACAGTATGTAATAACAAAAAATTTAACAAAACAGTACAAATGAACTTTAAAGGTAATGAATGAAAAATTTGATTAGTAACAATTTGCGAAAATTTTTTGTTGCTATGTTTAATTGTTTATATGGTAATTCGTTACCGACGAAACCACTTATTGGAACGAACATTTTTGGATTCCATCACGAATATTTTCTTGATAGTAACAATTTGCGAAAATTTGTTTAATTGTTGCTATGTTTAATTTGTTTATTCGGTTATTTCTTAATAACGAATCAATTTATCGAAATGAAATTTTATCAAGTATAACATGTGATTAGTAACAATTTGTAAAAATTCATTTAATTGTTGTTATATTGAATTTGTTTATACGGTCATTCTTCGCGTACGGAATCACTAATCGGAACGAAAACTTTCAGATTCTATCGTGATTATTCTCTAGACAGTAACAATTTGCGAAAAATTTGTTAAATTGTCGCTATATTTAATTTGTTTATACGGCTATTTTTTAACAACAAATTTACTTATCAAAATTGAAATTTTTCGCTCTTATCATGAATAACATCTGGTTAGTAACAATTTGCGAGAATTCTTCAATTGTTGCTATGTTCAAATTGTTATTGTATAATTATAATTATAAGATTATAAAGATATTGAAAGAAGATAATATTAAATAAGTCATATCTTGTTGAAATACATTTAAACTTTATCCGTTTAGCCATTTTGGCGTTAAAACAAATATTGATTTGTCCATCATTTTTTTTGTATTGCTTCTATGAAAAATTTTGAAAAAATTCATGTTATAAGTTGTCACTATTTTACATATTTGTGCAAAGTTTTAATTGTTTTGCTCTTATAACAGATTTTTTATGAGCTTTTTTAATTTTTTAAATGCCCGCCATTTTGAAACCGGAAGTCGGATCAAATCGAAATTGTTAGTGGATCCTCGTCGGGTGTAACTGGATTTTCCGTGTAAATTTTACTTCGATCCGCTCAGCCGTTTAGACGCTAGAGTGGACACACACACACACACACATTTAGATCTTGTTATGAAACGTAAAGATCCAAAAGGGTTTTTGGATATCTCGAATAGTTTCGGAGATAATCGTCCGTTACACTTTTTACTCGATCGAGAGCATAATTATATATTCTAAAAATCAGAATATATAATTAAATAATTCTAATTTCTTTCTCATTTCAGATGATGGAAGCTCTAGAATGTGTAGACGAGAGGATATCTTTAATATTAGAGGCCTGGTTAACCTTTTTCTATGAATAATTGTATTATCAATGTTTCAATTAATAAACTATTTCGACATGATAGAAACTGACCTGTCATTTCCAAATTACCTTATAACTGTACCATATTATATAATATTAAAAATCTGATAAATGTTTTGATTAATAAACTATGTAGACATTATGAAAACTGTGCATTATCTTCTGAAAACTTCCTTATTAATCTCCAATATTATATAAATATTGAAAATATATTATTAAGAAGCTGTTATGACATATAGAATGAATTTTTTTATGAATAATTGTATTACCAATGTTTCAATTAATAAACTATTTCGACATCATATAAACTGACCAGTCATTTACAAATTACCTTATAACTGTAACATATTATATAAATATTAAAAATGTATCGTGTACCGAGAATTGTATTTTCGCAGTCGCGAAAAACTCGATTCCGGAGAAAAAATTTTTCGACGGAAACTAATGCGACTGCGAAAAAATTTCTAAGTTTTTCGAGGTACCTTGTTTATCCTCGAAATTTGAACGTTTTCTCCCATAAGAGAGCGTGCTTTAGACCGTTCGTCGCCGACAGGTCGGCCGCAGAATCGGTATATATAAGGGGTATGCACGCTTCGGCGGCACGGCGCGGACTCCACGCGAGACGGGGCGACTCGAGCTCCGTGAGAAGGCAGACGAGACTTTGAACTCGATCTGCGAAAGGAAGTTTCTTCGGAGAAGTCTATGCGAGGGAGGGACTTCAGTCGGACCACGGTGCGTCGCTTTAAGGACGATGTGTGTCCAGAGAGCTCGTTTCGTCGATGCATTCGATGTACCGTCGCCGATCTCTCGGCGCAACGATTCGAATATTTTCATTCGAATTGTCAGATGGATGGCCGTAATTCGTGACGAATATCTTTCGTGTAGCATCGAATCTCACAGCGAGTTGTTCGAATCGCGAGAGACTAAATTTTTCTTGCCTCGACGTTTTCCCTCGAAATTTGACCGTTTTTTCCCATAAGAGACCGTGCTTTAGACCGTGCTTCGCCGACAGGTCGACCGCAGAATCGGTTATTATAAGAGGGTACACGGTTCTGCGTGACCAGAGGACTTTTTTCTTTAACGTACATATCAACACATCAGTACCACGGGTCGGTGTCTCTGACCGAATGGCCCATATGTGGTGAGCGCTACGGCGCACAGTGGGGCAAAAACACCTTTTTATGGAAACAATTCACTTCAACAGCAGAATCTTATAGAAAATTTTATTCCGAACAAAAAAGTTCCTATGAACAAGGGGTCTAAAATCAAGTGTTGAATAATTTTCGATAAAAATTATAATTTCAGATAAAAAAGTTAAAAAAAATGATTGTTAGGTACTATTTTTTTAGTAACTGCATAAATTTCGATTTTTACGAAACAACGATAATACAATATCTAGGATATTAATCCTTTCATCTTTTGTCAGAAACTCAAATCATTTTGTTCACTTTAAAAAATGTATTGTTTTAAAGATAATGAAATAATGCAATAAAATATTATCATACGATATAATATTTATTTCAATAATCAAAAACTTTATAATATCAATTCGAGTGCTTCTTCACTGATGGCAACGTGTTTTTTTTTAGGCTCAGGCCTCAAGTATGTTATATACGGATCTGACGACTCCAACAGCTTATTAAATACATCCTCGTTCGTGGCTGTACGGGAACATTTCCTTGTGAAGTTAAGTCTGTAATGTTTGTATTCCTTATTCCTACTTTCTTGTGCTTCTTCTGAAAGCAACCCAATTGGTAATACTGCAGACTCTACTATTTCGGCTCCATGAAGTAAGATTTTATGTACCGTTGAAGGCATATAATACCATGGGTACATCTGTATGGCAAGCCTTGCTGTTTCTGTGGTATACAATTTAAATTTGTGTGCATCGATCGGAGAGCTGCTATTAATTACTTCTAATATAATTCCAAGTCGGTGAATCAAGTTTTCATTAATTTGTGTTATCTCAGCTGTCAAAGAAGTATTTCGGAAAAATGCCCTGGACGTATTACCAGTATTACTCGAACCGTATCCTTGCTTCACCATATCAACCTTTATCCCTAATTCTGTTATGAATCTTCTTTGTATACGTTCCTTCGCAGCCTCCTTGATCGGAAGAGTAGTTTTAGTAGTCCTCCATTCTTTGAATTCCAAGTTGTAACCAAGGTGAAGTATATACTCCATAAATTTTATACGTGCGTGAAGTGGCAAAATACCGAGTTGAATTGCTTCTTCATTACGAGGCTTTATGTGAAGTTTTGATAAGTCGTTCATCTCAGATGGACGAGCCCCACAAATGAAGCAGTTGCTTGCTGCCGTTGTATTGGTAATATGCTGGGCAACTTTTCCGTCTAACATTGTAAAATGTAGAATATGACTCACTGAGATGAAATCATTGCCTTGCTGTATGGTCGTTAGTTGCAAATTGTTAATCTCATTATCAACGCGCTTTTTTTCAGCTCTTATTATGTCCGGGGTTTCTTTTAGAAATTGAAACCTTATAGCTCTACAATAGCGGGTTGAGGAAGGTCGGGGATTAACCCAAATTTCTTCATCTGGATTTTCAATTTCAGTTATTTTCAACGGCACCATTGAAGTCAAAAATAAATTTGAATCGCTTTTCCCTTCATTAGCATTAAAAAATGGTTGAGCAAAGTCGTTGTGGCCGGAAGAGCCATCAAAGCCCCATTTCGTATGTAACATCAATTCATGACCTTTCAATTTGTCCAATTCCTCAGCATTTTTGGTTTTAAAAATTCTTTTTACTGTATGGTCAACCAAATTTTGTAAAGAGACTTCGGCAGAAGTTTCTGTAATCCTTACATCATTTGGGTAACAGTCTTTTTTTGCTCTTTGGATTTTTTTGTAGCTGGGAAAAATATTATGACCGATTTTCTTAGTAGCAGTTCTAATTACTTCATATTGATATTTGGACAGTTTAGCCTGTGTGAAAATTGAGAGTGCTACATCAGCGCTGAAAACTTCAGCGTGCTTACCTGACTGCTTAAAGGAAGCAGCAGCGTCTATTAGGCTTTGAGAATGTGAAGCTTGAAGACTGCGTACTTTGTTCCTTTTGCTTTTCTCACAGCACTCATCATAATTCTTCGTAGGTCTCCCAGTTTTTGAAAATGACCGCAATTCATTTCGAGCTTCGGGGAAAGTGAAAATAAATTCACCTTTTAACCATTCGGAAAACTTTTTTTTAAAATAATCTCTATTATAATTTACATTTTTCAGCCTACTTGTGTAATGAGCCAAAAAACGCTTACTTATAGCCCCACAAATTGAAGAAAGTTGATCATCACTTAAATCTGCAGAATACTTCTCGCGAATATAATCACTTACTGATCCGTTCTTGAATAAAACTTCACAGAGATCAGCATATTTTATATTTATAATTATATCCATAACGTTAATAAATATGACTTTACGATTAACCTGAGTACACAAATAAACACGTTTCTTAGCAATAAAATAATTGAATCTCATACGTCTTCAGATATTTTTCATCGATCGGTATCACCGTCTTGATCGATCGGTATTGATCGCCGTCTCGATCGATAAATAAATGACCAAATTCCGACGTTAAACGTAGTCATTTATGTAATTTTCTTAAGACTCATTTTATTTGATATGTAGCGAAAAATATGTCATCATTTTTAAACTTAGGTAGTAGCATCTAATTTTCTTTTGAAAAGTATCCTCTTAATGAATCCTCTTGATAATAACTTTTAACCCCACTAAGTGAATTAAAAGTATGAAACTATTTAAGTGAACAAAAGGTTAAGAAAATAGCTAATTGATAAATAAATAAGCATTCCTACTGTTATAGATAACGACCACTTAAAAGCTAATAGGACTTATATAAACAGTTCTTGTTTTTAGCACTTTATTTCGGCATTTGTCAGTATTTGTCAATGAAATTGATAAAAACAGTAATTCATAATGTCAGTTTGATGTGAACATCATCATAAGACTGGAGCTTGGTGGAGCTCAATTTATATCATTAGACAAACATAGAGCTCGGTATTCCCAAACACTCATTATTTTTACTAATTTTTCGAAATGTTCTTTTAAACATTAGAACCGGCTACAAGTTTTTTCCTCTTCTTGTATACATGAATATAAAATCTGGTGAGTTTCATGTTTTTATATATAAAAATAAAGGCACACTGCAAAAAAAACTTCCTTCTTTGGAAACGGCAAATTTCTGGCAAGGTAATAACGGCCATCTTTGTAAACTTCTCAGCGCCACCAAAGAAAGTGAAATGGAAAAAACGAATCTGATCTATTTTCTCCAACTAATAATGAAACCAAAAACCCAGTAACAAGTACAAAATTGAAATCTTGTTTTGGTGGGTTTCTTCCGCTTCGGCCCCACTGTGCGGCGTTGGTTGACCTCTCTGGTTTGTCTCTCCCGCACTGCGGGCGGAGACAGTACCCACGGTTGCTTACCGAGCATCAACTCTCTCGTTTCCGAGCGAGAATTCAGTTAAATGTGAACCTCTCACAGTGCATAGGCGGTCCCGAAACGGACTAAGCCACAGTGTCAGATCGACGAACGATCCACCCCACGATCTAATCGTGCACGGAGTGCGTCGCGGCGAAAGTTGGGGCCGCGGCCTCTCCCGTCTTCTCTTTGCGAAGGCAATAAATATATGACGCTTGGTCGCATATTATAACAGTTCAAGCGTATACGTGGAGCATATACTACATATATCCAGAACTAAACACAGGAGTATATTTTGGCAAAGATTGAGAAATACAGTTTGTCAAAAAGATTCTGGAAACCCAACGAATAATATAAATTTATTCAAAAGCAAGTGTCGTCGTTCGGCTACGTGCCGGCGACACGAGGACACTCGTGACAGAGTCGGCCAGAGGTCGTCTCTCGACAGAGCTCTTTCTCTTAGAAAGACCCGAGCTCCCTGGTTGATCCTGCCAGCAGTCATATGCTCGTCTCAAAGATTAAGCCATGCATGTCTCAGTGCATGCCGAATTAAGGTGAAACCGCGAATGGCTCAATAAATCAGTTATGGTTCCTTACATCGTACCCACATTTACTTGGATAACTGTGGTAATTCTAGAGCTAATACATGCAAACCAGAGTTCCGACCAGAGATGGGAGGAACGCTTTTATTAGATCAAAACCAATCGGTGGCGGATGGGTCACCATTCGTCCACCGTTTACTTTGGTGACTCTGAATAACTTTGTGCTGATCGCATGGCCCTTGCACCGGCGACGAATCTTTCAAATGTCTGCCTTATCAACAGTCGATGGTAGGTTCTGCGCCTACCATGGTTGTAACGGGTAACGGGGCATCAGGGTTCGATTCCGGAGAGGGAGCCTGAGAAACGGCTACCACATCCAAGGAAGGCAGCAGGCGCGCAAATTACCCACTCCCGACACGGGGAGGTAGTGACAAAAAATAACGATACGGGACTCATCCGAGGCCCCGTAATCGGAATGAGTACACTTTAAATCCTTTAACGAGGATCCATTGGAGGACAAGTCTGGTGCCAGCAGCCGCGGTAATTCCAGCTCCAATAGTGTATATTAAAGTTGTTGCAGTTAAAAAGCTCGTAGTTGAATCTGTGTTTCACACTGTCGGTTCACCGCTCGCCGGTGTTTACTGGCATGATGTGGGACGTCCTACCGGTGGGCTTAGCTCTTTACGGGGCGGTCCAACTAATATCCCATCGCGGTGCTCTTCACTGAGTGTCGAGATGAGCCGGTACGTTTACTTTGAACAAATTAGAGTGCTTAAAGCAGGCTAGCTTCGCCTGAATACTGTGTGCATGGAATAATGGAATAGGACCTCGGTTCTATTTTGTTGGTTTTCGGAACCCTGAGGTAATGATTAATAGGGACAGATGGGGGCATTCGTATTGCGACGTTAGAGGTGAAATTCTTGGATCGTCGCAAGACGGACAGAAGCGAAAGCATTTGCCAAAAATGTTTTCATTAATCAAGAACGAAAGTTAGAGGTTCGAAGGCGATCAGATACCGCCCTAGTTCTAACCATAAACGATGCCAGCTAGCGATCCGCCGAAGTTCCTCCGATGACTCGGCGGGCAGCTTCCGGGAAGCCAAAGCTTTTGGGTTCCGGGGGAAGTATGGTTGCAAAGCTGAAACTTAAAGGAATTGACGGAAGGGCACCACCAGGAGTGGAGCCTGCGGCTTAATTTGACTCAACACGGGAAACCTCACCAGGCCCGGACACCGGAAGGATTGACAGATTGATAGCTCTTTCTTGATTCGGTGGGTGGTGGTGCATGGCCGTTCTTAGTTGGTGGAGCGATTTGTCTGGTTAATTCCGATAACGAACGAGACTCTAGCCTGTTAAATAGGCGTAAATTCTGGTATCTCGAAGGCCCCCGTCTTTCGGTCGGGCGGTTTTTACTACCAACGTACCAACAAATCTTCTTAGAGGGACAGGCGGCTTTTAGCCTCACGAGATTGAGCAATAACAGGTCTGTGATGCCCTTAGATGTTCTGGGCCGCAAGCGCGCTACACTGAAGGAATCAGCGTGTTTTCCCTGGCCGAAAGGCCCGGGTAACCCGCTAAACCTCCTTCGTGCTAGGGATTGGGGCTTGCAATTATTCCCCATGAACGAGGAATTCCCAGTAAGCGCGAGTCATAAGCTCGCGTTGATTAAGTCCCTGCCCTTTGTACACACCGCCCGTCGCTACTACCGATTGAATGATTTAGTGAGGTCTTCGGACTGGTGCGCGGCAGTGTCTCGCACTGCCGATGTTGCCGGGAAGATGACCAAACTTGATCATTTAGAGGAAGTAAAAGTCGTAACAAGGTTTCCGTAGGTGAACCTGCGGAAGGATCATTAACGTAGAAAACGTTGCTCACGCAGCAGCGAGAATGGATATGAAATACAAATGAAACCTTTAAGACCGTAAAGGGAGACGGTACCACCGAGCCAGTGTGTACCGTCGCGATGTACAATACATGGGTCGAGGCGTTCGCTAAACTGACTTTGTCGCGGCTATATGGCATGGAATTTCGCTCCGAACCATCGTTTCAACAGCGTCGCGCGACGTCGTTGTCGTTGTGCCCGTTTGGTGCAGCGACGAGATTCCGCGCATTGAGACGTTCGCAGGGCGATGAGTTCGTAATGGAGTGAGGACCGTGCCAGCTTTCCGGTGAGTCGGCGAAGAACGTCGGGTTAGTCCCTGGTCATCGCTGCGCGAGTTCGCGCAACCCTGAATGGCTCTTCGAACGTAAGCGAGGACCGATATATACGACGTATACGTTTGAGATGACGATACGTCTACGGGTCAGCGGGGAGCGTTCTCCGCGACCGTGGGCTCGGACTCTACTCGCTCGGAGTCGTCGCAAAACACCCGGGTCGACCTATGTCAGGGACCGATCGCGTGCCGCGGTCAACGTTTGGTTATCCTCCGAGATAACGCAGTTGCCGCGGCGCTTGAACCTGACGCGAGGGCGTGGTTTTGTTTTCGTGCAGCGGGTCCCGTGCCGCCGACACGCCCGAGGTTGCGTTAAGGATACTTACGCCCGGATCGAATTATAGACATCTCTCGAAGTCGACGACTTTTCTTGCCGTAACTCGACGAGACGGACTCGACGAGTTCGTCTGCGTTGATGCGGTCCGCGTCGGTGCTTCGGCATCGCGCGACACAGCTTGGCAATCGCCTTGCTAATTATGACCGAACAAACGTGCGTGTCAAAACGTACAGATATATACGATTACCCTGAACGGTGGATCACTTGGCTCGTGGGTCGATGAAGAACGCAGCTAATTGCGCGTCAACTTGTGAACTGCAGGACACATGAACATCGACATTTCGAACGCACATTGCGGTCCACGGATACAATTCCCGGACCACGCCTGGCTGAGGGTCGTTATTATAAATAATACTGCTCTCGCTGCAACTTGGATTGCGGTGTAGAGCGAATAATGGGTACTCGTTGACGAGAGAACTTCGGTTTATCTCGTCGACGTTGCCTGAAATGAATGGTAGATAAGTGTAGCAAATAGCGGATATAAGACAGAGAGAGAAAGGAGTAAGACGCAACTGCCGTTTGGTTTTCGAACGCAAAAGGGAGAGAGGAATCTGGCGAGAAGGCGTCACGCTCGGACTTTTGTTCGCTTTTATTATCGAACGCATCGACGTCGATTCGAATTAGTTTACCATCGACGTCGACTTTGAAAAACATTAAAAGCGATCGAGTCCGGGTCCGGTTCGGAGTCGAGATTGGAATATTCGTTTTTCCTTCCGATGCCCGAGCGTGCCTTCGTCGAACGTATTCCAGCCACGATTCATTCATCCCATCGTCGTCGACGACGCCCACATTGAGGAGTCGTTCACCCGGTGGTTCGTTTTGTCCACGAATTGCCTGCTTTCCCCTGTATTACCGAGAAAAACGGTGTAGCCGGGAGGATAGCGAGTTTCGGACGAGCGACCACCGTTGCGTGACTCGATTCGGGCATTAGTCCATCGACAAGAGGCGCTCGCAGATCTTCGAACGCGCTCTCTTTCTACGATCGAAACATCTAAGACGACCTCAGAGTAGGCGAGATTACCCGCTGAATTTAAGCATATTATTAAGCGGAAGAAAAGAAACTAACTAGGATTTCCTTGGTAGCGGCGAGAGAACAGGAAATAGCCCAGCACTGAATCCCCCGGTACAGCCGTAGGGAAATGTAGTGTTTGGGAGGATCCGCCTTATATCCCGAGGCGCATGACCGCGTCCAAGTCCATCTTGAATGGGACCACTTACCCGTAGAGGGTGCCAGGCCCGTAGTGACCGGTGCAGCGTGTTGGGAGGATCTCTCCGTAGAGTCGGGTTGCTTGAGAGTGCAGCTCTAAGTGGGTGGTAAACTCCATCTAAGGCTAAATATGACCACGAGACCGATAGCGAACAAGTACCGTGAGGGAAAGTTGAAAAGAACTTTGAAGAGAGAGTTCAAGAGTACGTGAAACCGTTCAGGGGTAAACCTGAGAAACCCGAAAGATCGAATGGGGAGATTCAGCGTCAGCGGCGTTGGCTCGGCGAAGTGGACGATGTCGCGGACTACGGTATCGCGACACGTTATCACTATGCCGCGTCCCGCGTCGTCGTCGTGCACTTCTCCCCTAGTAGAACGTCGCGACCCGTTGGATGCCGGTCTACGGCCCGAGGTCTAAGACTGTCGCGTCGCTTCGGCGCACGCGGCAGACCCTCGGTTTCCCGGCCGGCTGCCCGGCGGTATAACGCACGGTATCTGGCCGCAATTTTTGAACTGCGTCGGGCCCGCCGCAAGCGAGGCCAGTGTCCCGGAGGTACGGACTCGGTGCCGTCCCCGAGCCTGGCCAGCTGTTGGCAGGCGGAGTCCTCAGACGGGCAGAAATAATGGTACCGGTCGGCGACGCTACTGCTTTGGGTACTCTCAGGACCCGTCTTGAAACACGGACCAAGGAGTCTAACATGTGCACGAGTCATTGGGATCTGAAAGCCTAAAGGCGCAATGAAAGTGAAGGTCGGCTTCGCGTCGACCGAGGGAGGATGGGCCGCGCTACGACGCGTCTCCGCACTCCCGGGGCGTCTCGTTCTCATTGCGAGAAGAGGCGCACCCAGAGCGTACACGTTGGGACCCGAAAGATGGTGAACTATGCCTGGTCAGGACGAAGTCAGAGGAAACCCTGATGGAGGTCCGTAGCGATTCTGACGTGCAAATCGATCGTCGGAACTGGGTATAGGGGCGAAAGACTAATCGAACCATCTAGTAGCTGGTTCCCTCCGAAGTTTCCCTCAGGATAGCTGGCACTCGCCCGTTCTCACGAACGTATGAGAGTCTCATCTGGTAAAGCGAATGATTAGAGGCCTTGGGGCCGAAACGACCTCAACCTATTCTCAAACTTTAAAGGGTGAGATCTCTGGCTTGCTTGAATATTGAAGCCACGAGATTTCGGATCAGAGTGCCAAGTGGGCCAATTTTGGTAAGCAGAACTGGCGCTGTAGGATGAACCAAACGCAGAGTTAAGGCGCCTAAGTCGACGCTTATGGGATACCATGAAAGGCGTTGGTTGCTTAAGACAGCAGGACGGTGGCCATGAAAGTTGGAATCCGCTAAGGAGTGTGTAACAGCTCACCTGCCGAAGCAACAAGCCCTGAAAATGGATGGCGCTGAAGCGTCGCGCCTATACTCTGCCGTCAGTGGCAAGTGGGACGGGCCACCCCTCGAGGGTGCCGCCATGAAGCCCTGACGAGTAGGAGGGTCGCGGCGGTGTGCGCAGAAGGGTCTGGGCGTGAGCCTGCCTGGAGCCGCCGTCGGTGCAGATCTTGGTGGTAGTAGCAAATACTCCAGCGAGGCCCTGGAGGACTGACGTGGAGAAGGGTTTCGTGTAAACAGCCGTTGCACACGAGTCAGTCGATCCTAAGCCCTAGGAGAAATCCTATGTCGATGACGGTGTGCAGACACAATGTTGTTCGTAAGAAATGACACACACCCATCGGGCGAAAGGGAATCCGGTTCCTATTCCGAAACCCGGCAGCGGAACCGCATGCAATTCGGGCCCTCGTAAGAGTGTTCGTCGGGGTAACCCAAAATGACCTGGAGACGCCGTCGGGAGATCCGGGAAGAGTTTTCTTTTCTGTATAAGCGTTCGAGTTCCCTGGAAACCTCTAGCAGGGAGATAGGGTTTGGAACGCGAAGAGCACCGCAGTTGCGGCGGTGTCCGGATCTTCCCCTCGGACCTTGAAAATCCAGGAGAGGGCCACGTGGAGGTTTCGCGCCGGTTCGTACCCATATCCGCAGCAGGTCTCCAAGGTAAAGAGCCTCTGGTCGATAGACTAATGTAGGTAAGGGAAGTCGGCAAATTGGATCCGTAACTTCGGAATAAGGATTGGCTCTGAGGAGCGGGGCGCGTCGGGCTTGGTAGGGAAGCGGGTCTGGCTGACGTGCCGGGCCTGGGCGAGGTGAACGGCCTGCTCTGCGGGTCTGGGATCCGAGCTCGGTCCCGTGCCTTGGCCTCCAGCGGATCTTCCTTGCTGCGAGGCTTCCGTGACGGTTAAACCCGTCGTGGTCGTCCTCTTCGGCCGCCATTCAACGCTCAGCTCAGAACTGGCACGGACTAGGGGAGTCCGACTGTCTGATTAAAACAAAGCATTGTGATGGCCCTCACGGGTGTTGACGCAATGTGATTTCTGCCCAGTGCTCTGAATTTCAACGTGAAGAAATTCAAGCAAGCGCGGGTAAACGGCGTTTACCCTTAGAATTCGGCCAAGGTCGTTCAGATCCCACGCCATGTGGGGAAATGTCGCCCCGTCGTCTAAGAAATTGTGGTAGTCTTTCCGCTGAGGTGGAGACAGCGGCGACTCGTCAAACATTGCTACAAATTTTAAGTGGAGTAATCCTCGATGGGATTTGTGCTAACACGAGGATCTGGGGGGACGGGGAGCCCCACCGGCCCGGCTACCGGTGCCCCCTCATTGGTGTTGGCCTCCCAGGGGCAGTGCCGCCAGAGAATGGGATATGTTTGATCGTTTCCTGACGTGCGCGCGCATGGTCTTTTGTGGGGTAGGCATTTGTGCTGAATCCCCGTCGGCCAGGGACGGCTGCAACGGCGTTTGAGGTGTCGGGGTCCGTGGCGAAGTCCCGCCTAGTATCCGAGCCAATGTAGCCTTACCCCTGGCGGATCCGTACTGCCTGCGGCCTCAGGCACAACACAGAGTCATAGTTCGGCGTGCTGAGCTTCCTACGTTTGAAGGGTGTGATTGTCCGGGCGTATGTTGATTCGTTTGGTGTGCGCTGTAAGGGGGTCTCCCCCGGTTTGCACCCCGAGTCTAGCGTTATAAGGTACTCTGGTACTGCCGCCAACACCCAGGCGTGTGCCTGGGGGTAGGGATGTTGAAAAAATATCGATATTTTTTTTTCGATATGTCGATATTTTTTGGCGATATATAATATTCCGATATATCGATATATCGATATAAAAAGTCAAGTATCGAAAACATATCAAAAATGATATTTTTTACTGGAGGATCATGCGTATGGATTTTTTAAGCGGAAGGGATATTTTACTTATCTATAAGGGATTTTTATTTTCTAGGATCTGACAATACTGCCTATCTATCACTGTCACTTGCTTTGACGTTTATTTACGAGTGTTTTTGTATGTGAGGTACGGTAGGGAGATTGAAAGAAGTCTCCCGGCAAGAATGCGGTCGTATTGGTCAGAATTCACACGCATTTTCGACTCTAGCGTGCTATTGGCCGAAACGGTCACACACACAAAGCGCCTCGCTGAACTCGCGCCTCCTAGCGACAGACTCCTCTTGCCCCTGTGTCATCCCACGAGACTTCCTTTGTGGCCTTTGTGCTCCCTACAATACGCGCAAACGGAATTACAAACTTTGATATCAATTGGACTGTTCAATTAAAATAATTATAGTTTGTAATAATTATAGATAGTAATTATAGTTAGTATAATTAATTAAATGATTATGTGCTTGCTCTCTAATATCCTAATAGGTTTATAAGCATGTACTGACAAATTTAGAGCATTTTTAATTCCTTGAATATGCTTTGTGTTTTATCATCAATTATTGTGTTTTTTTTTACCACATCTATAAAAGGCTAGAAGTATTGTAGGTTAAAATCCGTCACACCTACTGTGACGTCCCATGAAAATTCAGTTAACAAATATTATTAATAATTCACAGCTTAAATCCAAACTTAGGAATTTTCATGCAACGCCACATGACCACCGTACATCACACGTTAGAGATAAGAAAGCGCTGCGCTACGCGAGTCGACACGCGACTCCTCTCCGCAACGACGTCACGGGCCCAAGCGCTCGAGCCGCCCGATATCGCGACGGGAACCTGACACCCGCTCGATCTCGTGTCACACGCGTGATAATTATAAGTACATTAGTAAACATAGAGAATCCTCAAGGGAAAGATAAAGGAGTAACATTTTCATTGATCAATAGCAAAGTACCTAAAATCCAATTCTATTTAATTAATCTCTTTACTAACCCTCGAAGATCCTCAAATTAGTTATTAAGAGTTCGACCATTATAAATCTACCATAAAAACGCCAAATCAACATGAAGAATACACCACGAGAACGCAATGGACACCAAAATCAAAGGAAGCGGATGCAACCCAACACACAGAAGAAATCGGACTCAAGAAGACGCAAGATGAACCCTGAAATCCGGCCCACACAATTCAAAACCAGTAGATAAGGCACGAACAGACAGTCCGCTAGAACCAAGATTCCCAGCCGCATCAGCATCCACCACAACACCCCCCTTTCCACAAAAAACCAAGATTTAGCAAACGATGCACCGGACCCTACGACACCAACGACCAATGAAAATCTCACAAAGTGTCGCCATCAGGCCCCACTCTTCACCAAAGCTACCCCTTCTCAGCAGCATCAGAAGCACTTAAAAACCCATAACGAGCAAGGAATCATCAGTCTACAAGCACACACAGTCTACTTTTTGTCACAGTCTACCCATTAGTCTACAAGTCTACAAGTCTACAAGTCTACAAGCACACACAGTCTACCTTTTGTCACAGTCTACCCATTAATCTACAAGTCTACAAGTCTACAAGTCTACAAGCAAGGTCTACAAGCAAAGTCTATATCCTACTTTCTACTTCTTGTCAATCCGAATAGTCAATCGCGAAAGTGTAGTGTATACCTTAGAATACCAGCGACCCTCTACCGAACGTCCAACTGCCTAAGACAAAGCGCCAACATCTACTGTAAGTTATAACTATAACCATTGTCAATCATTGTAGACTCCGGGATCGGATACCTCTATCACGGTCTCGTCAAACTCCTATCCAACCTTCAGCTCTCCTACTTACAATACTACCTCACTCTTTTTCTCACTCTGCATATTGCCATCTGGCACAGCGCATACTAGCGAGGTGCAGCGTTGGGAACACTCACCGCGCATACTAGCGAGGAGCAGCGGTGGGAACACTCACCGCGCATACGAGCTAGGAGCAGTGTTGGGAACACTCACCGCGCATACGAGCTAGGAGCAGCGGCGGGATACACCCTGCGCCAGTTCCTAGCAAGGAAGTCTTTCTGAACGTTTCATTATTTAACCAGCCAACGAAAGGCAGATTTTAAACCTCCTAAATTCCCATTCCCCCGACCCGGAGACAATCACCTTAGAGCAAGGACGATACTCAGGCATTTATATACATGTACCGCTATTCATACTACCAGTGACCGCTATTGCTTTTATCATTATCCTATAGAATAAACGTAATTATTATTATTATTTCTATCGCTTTCTTTTACTCTTCAATAACTCATTGCGATTCCTCTCCTCCGATCTCTTGGCCGCCCACGGTAGACGAGGCGTAGGTCTCGTGACCAAAACAGGCCAAATCTTTAAACCGTCCGGGTAGGTGTAGAGTAACGAACGTGTTATTGGCCCTCACCCGAGACGTGACATAATTTTTATGGTGGCAGCGGTGGGATGTAAGAGATCATTAAAAGGATAGGAACCAGCGTGAAGTTCTACTAAAACCATTAAGAAACTAGGGAACTGATAGAATTTACTAAAATCCGCGGATAGGAATAATCGAGGGATTAGGAAAATTAACAATTAGCAACTTCTAAATCTTCTAAATCTTCTAAATCGTACTAAATCCACTTATATCAAAATGACGGACAAACGGCAAACGCGTCAAATGGCTACCGCGACTACGGAATCAGAAATCGCCCTTATTCAAGAACAACTACTCGCTAAAGAGGCTCGTTTAAAGGAACAATCTGTAAGAATGCAGGAACAGGCGACACTAATTGAAGAACAAACTAGGCAATTACGACTCGAAAAGGAAGCCATCGAAAAATCAAAACGCAACGAATCAGGATTACTAGACCAGATCTTAGCAGAAGTACGCGCGGAATTAAATCCATTACGAAGCTTAGGCGGAAAAATCACCGAATTACAAGATAAAATGGAAGAAATTCAAAGAAGGACACGCGATCCACCACCTAGAAACATAGACGCCGAGACCCTTTCAGAGCTTAACCCACCTTCAATAGCACCGCGTGAACCTATTCGCCCAATGCTAAAGTTAAAAGATGCAATCGAATCAGTACCGCGCTACGATGGTTATAAAATTCCCGTATATCAATTTGCCAGAGCCTGCGAAAGAGCACGCGACATGGTAGCCGAAGAAGCCGAACCGGCTTTAGTTAACTTAATTATAAATAAATTATATGGACACGCGTACCAAGCAGTAGAAGATGCCAACGTCACCTCCGTAAATCAACTCATCGATAGATTAAAATCAATTTTCGCGCCGAAGAAATCTTTAAATCAATATAGGGGAGAATTAGGAAATCTTGTAAAGAGGCACAACGAACACATCTTGGACTACATCGGTCGAGTCAAGGAAATTAGAGCAGCTATAATGGACGGCGAAAAGGCCCTCCGTGGAGACGCCCTGTCGAGCGTTGCTAAACGCGAAATCGACTTAGATGCTTTAGAAGGTTTTATGGACGGTTTACCACCGGATTTAAAAATGCGCATGAAAGTCGAAGGTTACTACGATCTAGACGACGCATTCCTAAAGGCCATCCATGTAACTAAAATCATGGAAACCGAGGCTCAAAAACATAAACGCAGGGATTACACTGATTCATATCGCAACAGGAACGAAGACAAACGATATACTCCACCGATTCGCGATCAACTCCCTGCTACTTCATACAACAACGCGTCGCCTCAATTCACCGGAAACCTAAATAAAACACCGCCTCGAACCGAGTACGTTCCCAACAATCAAGCGCGAAACACGTCACAAACTGTTGGAGGAGATCCAGCCGCCTCTAAAATCTGCCGCTACTGCAAAAACCTGGGTCACGAAATTTCGGAATGCCGAAAATTAGCGTATAGACGCTCGATGGAAGCAAAGGCGAAAACCGAAAATAATAATCCGGGAAACTCTCGAGGCCGCCCGGAATCGAGCGACGTCCGCCGGGTCGCCCAAGAGCAAGGGCGTCAGATCATGACGATGGAGGAAAAACCATCGACAAGCACCGCGACGTTGCCACAATAAGGCTTGACCGAAAAGGCACCGTCCCCTCTGTTCTCATCAAATCTCCGAATCTACCACGTTCTACTTCTTTTATGATCGACTCTGGCTCCGAAATCAACGTACTTAAAGAAAAGGTTCTCGAATCAAATATCAATATCGACCGTTCAATTATACTAAATCTACGCGGGATATCTTCTAATCACGTGACTTCCTTAGGGCTCGTCACAGTCTCTCTCCTAGGACATCCCGTGTCTTTTCATATCGTCGACGACTCATTTCCTATTAAACAAAACGGAATCTTAGGATCCGAATTCCTCGCTAAACAAGCGGTCACAGTCGACTATGAAAACAAATGCATACGTTGGAACAACGTTTTCGTACCATTTCAAGAGTACAAGACGGTACTCGTAAACAAACGATCGGTAACTCCCTTCTATTTCCACATCTCCAATCCGGAAATTCAGTTCGGATACTTACCTCTCTTTAAGCCAGGTGATGGAGTCTATGTAGGCGAAGCTCTCGTTACAAATCATAAGGGTAAAGCTTACCTACCTGTTTTCAATACCTCCGAGGACGATATTGAAATACAAGTGCCAACGCTGACCCTGCAAGAATATGATATGCAGCGAGACGACGCCGACATCACACAACAAGGTCACGATGTAATGACCATACCATATGTTCAAAACCCAGAAGACACACGCGACAAACGCTTCACCGAAATAAAAAATTTACTACGTCTCGAACACTTAAATCCAGAAGAACGTGCAAACATCGAAAAACTAATCCAACAAAACGCTGATCGATTCCACATACCAGGAGATTATCTCGGAGCAGCCTCAGGAATGAATCACACGATTCATCTCACCGACGAAGTCCCTATAAACACTAAACAATATCGGTTCCCACCGATTCATAAAGACGAAATCAACAAACAAGTAAGCGAACTCTTGGAAAACAAAGTAATAGAACATTCTAAATCACCGTACAACTCACCAGTTTGGATTGTACCGAAGAAGCCGGATTCTCACGGAAACAAACGATGGCGAATGGTTATAGATTACCGCGCTTTAAACGAAAAAACGATAGGAGATGCGTATCCACTTCCAAATATAGTAGAAATTCTAGATCAATTAGGAGGAGCCAAATATTTTTCATGTTTCGATCTCGCAACGGGATTTCATCAAATCGAAATGGCCGAAAAGGATAGAGAAAAGACAGCTTTTTCTACGCCTCACGGTCACTATCACTTCAAGAGAATGCCCTTCGGATTAAAGAACGCACCTGCTACATTTCAAAGACTCATGGACAACGTATTATCAGGTCTTCAGGGGAACGAACTCTTCGTCTATCTTGATGACGTAGTCATATACGCTCGCTCGCTCCAGGAGCACGAGGCCAAGTTCAACCGGCTGGCGAAGAGATTACGCGAAGCGAACCTGAAACTCCAACCTGATAAGTGCGAATTCCTAAGACGCGAAGTCAGTTACCTTGGACACGTCATAAGCGAAGAAGGCGTAAAGCCCGATCCGAAGAAAATAGAATCAGTTTCAAATTTTCCAAAACCACGCAATGCTAAAAACATAAAACAATTTCTAGGACTCGCAGGATACTATCGTCGATTCATTCCAAATTTTTCTAAAACAGCGAAACCATTAACCGAACTCTTGAAGAAGGATAAACCTTTCAAATGGGAAACTACACAGGAAAACGCATTCAACATTCTCCGAAAAGCTCTTTGCACTGAACCAATTCTACAATATCCTGATTTTACTAAACCTTTCTTACTCACTACCGACGCATCAGGATACGCTATAGGCGGAGTACTAAGTCAAGGTCAAACCGGAAAAGACCTTCCCATCGCATATACTTCACGGTTACTAAACAAAGCAGAACAAAATTATTCAACCATTGAAAAAGAATGTCTAGCTATTGTCTATTGCATTAACCATTTTCGACCATATTTATACGGCAGGAAATTTACTATAATAACAGATCATAAACCTTTAATTTGGTTACACTCTATAAAGGACCCGTCATCTAGACTCTGTAAATGGAGATTAAAAATCGCTGAATATGAATACGATATCTTATACAAAGAAGGCAGAATAAATTTAAACGCAGACGCATTATCAAGAAATCCACCAGAAGCTACAACATTTCCAATTTACCAAACGCATTCTTATGTGACTATCGAAGACGTAACAGATGAAATTGAAGAACCAACATCTCTCTTAATGATTGAAGCAAATAAACAACTAGCAATTGAATGGAAAAGAGAATTAGAAGAAGTTAGAATGCTGCCTGTCACAAGGAGCATGGCGAGACAGAACCCTCCCAAACCCACCCACATTGAACAGTCATCAAAAAGGAAAAATCAAGAAGAAGAGGAAGAGGAAGAAGAAGAAGAAGACGAAGAAGAAGAAGATGATGACAATCTAAGTTTTCATACCAATTCTTCACCGGAACCGTCAAGCGATGAAGACGAACCCCTTATCCCACCTGCTTCAATCCCATACGATTTCAACACTTCCCCAAAGGGACCACAATTCATCGAAACTCGCGATAGTCTGCTAACACAAAAATGCGATCATATAATATTTCTATATTCCGACGGAACACCTTTCGATCAAGGAGCACTGGATTACCAAAAGGAAGGAATACTACCCAAATACCAAAACCTTACTTTCGAACGTGCAAAAGTCACATCTATAAAAAGCAAAAAACTAATCGCCATTCCAATAAAACTAAATTCTCGAACTCCAATAACCACGGAAAATCTACTAAACGGGATCAGATCTCTCTACGACGTAGTCATGGAATTACAACTAACAACCATCGCAATAGCAAAAACTAATCACTTCGACGAAATACCATGGAAGTATTTTGAAAAGAAAGTTAAAAATATTCTCAGCGACTCCCAAATTACTATTCGCATATGCAAAAGCCTAGTACAAACACCACCAATAGAAAAACGAAACGAATTAATACACGAAAATCATTCATCAGCTGCAGGAGGACATAAAGGAGTAAACAAAACTTACAGACGCCTCAGACAAAATTATTATTGGAACACCATGAAAAAGGATATACAAGAATTCATACAACAATGCCGCGATTGCCAAATTAAAAAACTAACTCGAATCAAAACTAAACAACCAATGGTTCTAACAGACACACCCGGTAGTTCTTTTGACAAAATAGCATTAGACATAGTAGGTCCTCTACCACTAACCAGAAAGGGAAGAAAATATATACTAACCATGCAAGATCTATTAACCAAATTTTGTATTGCAGTACCATTAATCGAAGCAACCTCCAAAACCATAGCAGATAAAATTTTGAAAAACTTGATCTGTCGATATGGCGCCCCTCAGGCAATATTGACCGATCAAGGAGCCAATTTCGTTGGCACCATAATACGGTATTTAACAAAGAAATTCAAAATCAAACATTTTAAAACAACCGCGTATCATCCGCAATCAAACGGATCTATAGAACGGTCACACCATGTTTTGACCGAATATCTTAAAACTCACGTCGATCGGAATTCAGATTGGGACGATTGGCTCGATTTAGCAATTTTTAATTATAATACCAATGTACATGAAGGTACTCGTCATACACCTTTCGAACTAGTGTTTGGAAAAATCGCACGTCAACCATCCTCTGATCCACCGATCGAGGAAAACATAGACCTCACCTATCAAGATTATTTAACCAATCTTTTTCATAAAATTAAGGATTCACAGGAATTAGCTCGCCAAAATCTTATAGAAGCGAAACAAAGATCAAAACATTATTATGACCGCAATTTAAATCCACAAAATTTCCAAGTTGGAGAATCCGTATTTTGTTTAAAATTACCCCAAACAGGGAAGATGTCAGATCAATACACTGGTCCTCACGAAGTAGTCGAAATCATGCCCGATAATAATGTTCGGATCTTAATGTCAGGAAAGCGCCGCGTAATGCATAAAAATAGACTTAAACTTTCTAGAATAAGAGACAGCGCACATTAAATTTCTTTTTACCAATTTTAATATAATACTACAATATTTATGCCTTCGCTTATATGCACATTTCAAATGGCACTTTTAGCCATCATCATTGTAATCCCCTTACCCACATACGGAACTCTTGGCCTTATCGGATCCCATTGCAACGACTATCATCTCAACGTCACCACGGCATCACTCTCAGGTATAGCGGAATGCGACCTGACCATCTCAACAACTAACATAGAGACCATTCACATACAGTATCCACAGCTGTCGGAATACGACACCACCAAGATGATACGGCGCAAGGCCAAATTCTTACTACTCCGTAATGCACTCACGTGTGACTGTAGTACACAAGGGTAAACACACTTACCTGATGGATTACAAATTTTGGAAACCAATATCAACCAATACGACGTCCTTTGCAAAAGGCATCGCACATCAATTAGAAGAAGAAAATAGCCAACAACATACCTCCATCGTGTATACAGTAGTGAGCAAAGACATTACAAAACACAAGAGGAATCATTAATTGATTACACTCTCATCCGCACTGAATATTCTATTTATTCATAATCAACTTGGACGTATTTCATTCTTGGACGTATTCACCATCCGTAAATTCGGAGAAGCGCCAGATTACATGGCAATGACAGCTGGAGAGATGATACACTTACAACCAGTAAGGAGTATCCCAATCGAACTAACACTGAGGAGAAGTAATATATGACATGCTCCCAGTGCAGAGGAAAAAACGAACCTCTTTCTTCCAAAATCAAGAGTGATTATTCATTTCAAGAAAAAGCAGAAACAACAGCCTATTACCAGTGATGTACCTCATCGAAGATCCATGGATCTGATTTTCAACAAATCCAATTTCATTCCCTTCTATCGAATCAACAGGCCTTGAGTACCACTATCAGTCCCCAGAAGAAAGAAAAAATCGCCCCCACACGTAAACAATCACTTTTGTAAATTCGAATCCTATTTATTCTATGAAGGCATATTTATTTCCTATTTCAGTTATATTTTATTCTAATTCTCGAATTATCATATTCTACATATCTATTTTATATTTCAATTATATTTTATTCTAATTTTCAAAATATCGTATATTACATATCTATCTTCTATTTCAGTTATACTCTATTCTAATTTTCAAATTACCATATCTTACATATCTATTTTATATTTCAATTTATATTTTATTTTAATTTTCAAATTATTATATTTTAATCTCGTTCTCATAAGCATTGTAAACCCTACTATAGGAACTTACCTTATTCTCTTATACTTATACTCAAACATATATAAATCAATTATAAATTAAGTATTTCAATTCTAAGTCTTTTAACGCATATGTATACATTTACTTTTCTTTCTCATTAGAGCATCGCACTACTAATTTATGAGAAAGAACAACCACGTAGTGCTTGTTCTTTTTCCAAGGGGGGAGGTGTGACGTCCCATGAAAATTCAGTTAACAAATATTATTAATAATTCACAGCTTAAATCCAAACTTAGGAATTTTCATGCAACGCCACATGACCACCGTACATCACACGTTAGAGATAAGAAAGCGCTGCGCTACGCGAGTCGACACGCGACTCCTCTCCGCAACGACGTCACGGGCCCAAGCGCTCGAGCCGCCCGATATCGCGACGGGAACCTGACACCCGCTCGATCTCGTGTCACACGCGTGATAATTATAAGTACATTAGTAAACATAGAGAATCCTCAAGGGAAAGATAAAGGAGTAACATTTTCATTGATCAATAGCAAAGTACCTAAAATCCAATTCTATTTAATTAATCTCTTTACTAACCCTCGAAGATCCTCAAATTAGTTATTAAGAGTTCGACCATTATAAATCTACCATAAAAACGCCAAATCAACATGAAGAATACACCACGAGAACGCAATGGACACCAAAATCAAAGGAAGCGGATGCAACCCAACACACAGAAGAAATCGGACTCAAGAAGACGCAAGATGAACCCTGAAATCCGGCCCACACAATTCAAAACCAGTAGATAAGGCACGAACAGACAGTCCGCTAGAACCAAGATTCCCAGCCGCATCAGCATCCACCACAACACCCCCCTTTCCACAAAAAACCAAGATTTAGCAAACGATGCACCGGACCCTACGACACCAACGACCAATGAAAATCTCACAAAGTGTCGCCATCAGGCCCCACTCTTCACCAAAGCTACCCCTTCTCAGCAGCATCAGAAGCACTTAAAAACCCATAACGAGCAAGGAATCATCAGTCTACAAGCACACACAGTCTACTTTTTGTCACAGTCTACCCATTAGTCTACAAGTCTACAAGTCTACAAGTCTACAAGCACACACAGTCTACCTTTTGTCACAGTCTACCCATTAATCTACAAGTCTACAAGTCTACAAGTCTACAAGCAAGGTCTACAAGCAAAGTCTATATCCTACTTTCTACTTCTTGTCAATCCGAATAGTCAATCGCGAAAGTGTAGTGTATACCTTAGAATACCAGCGACCCTCTACCGAACGTCCAACTGCCTAAGACAAAGCGCCAACATCTACTGTAAGTTATAACTATAACCATTGTCAATCATTGTAGACTCCGGGATCGGATACCTCTATCACGGTCTCGTCAAACTCCTATCCAACCTTCAGCTCTCCTACTTACAATACTACCTCACTCTTTTTCTCACTCTGCATATTGCCATCTGGCACAGCGCATACTAGCGAGGTGCAGCGTTGGGAACACTCACCGCGCATACTAGCGAGGAGCAGCGGTGGGAACACTCACCGCGCATACGAGCTAGGAGCAGTGTTGGGAACACTCACCGCGCATACGAGCTAGGAGCAGCGGCGGGATACACCCTGCGCCAGTTCCTAGCAAGGAAGTCTTTCTGAACGTTTCATTATTTAACCAGCCAACGAAAGGCAGATTTTAAACCTCCTAAATTCCCATTCCCCCGACCCGGAGACAATCACCTTAGAGCAAGGACGATACTCAGGCATTTATATACATGTACCGCTATTCATACTACCAGTGACCGCTATTGCTTTTATCATTATCCTATAGAATAAACGTAATTATTATTATTATTTCTATCGCTTTCTTTTACTCTTCAATAACTCATTGCGATTCCTCTCCTCCGATCTCTTGGCCGCCCACGGTAGACGAGGCGTAGGTCTCGTGACCAAAACAGGCCAAATCTTTAAACCGTCCGGGTAGGTGTAGAGTAACGAACGTGTTATTGGCCCTCACCCGAGACGTGACACCTACTTGTAACTGTATTCACGCAACCGTAAGCCGATAGCAATTTAAAATTCCCACGTAAAAGGCACATTACTAACTTTACAGTGGTACCATCTTACTCATGAATAGAATCGCAATAGAAAAATTCGAAATCATAACCGCCCAAGACACCATGGAGGAAACAAGGGGTAATGGATTTTTACCTACAATACTTCTAACCTTTTATGCACGTGGTTTCTTATTCTTAATCTTATATATTATACATATATGTAATATATATTTTTTTTTCTTTTCCTACTTTAGAAAAAAAGTTTTAATAATTTTTCACGGGCACGTTCCTTCTTTTCACATGGAAAGCGGTTATCACCAGACCTCGTGAGTAGAATGAAGGAGTAAAAAAAACACTAATTCTCGTTATCTCAATTAAATCGTGACATTTAATGTTATAAACTGACGTCATGTATAATTTTTTAGAAAAGACACTTTATGATTGCAAAAGGTCCCTTCATCTCAGTCCACAGAGTAGATTTAAGTCGTTTTATTAATTATCTAGTATTAAGTCGTATTACTATTTGATAAGAGATGCTCCTATATAAGAATATGCACGTAGCATAATAATACTCGGTAAGTTCTAGAAAAAAGTAAAATTAATACAATTATTCCTATATAGCATATACGAATCCGTTACTGATATGTTTGTATTTAACCTCTACAGCCTTGGGAAAAGTCAAATATTTTACCGAAACGTCAGTGCATGTGTAATGGCATATTCAAGAAATTAAGTACACTCTAAATTTGCCAGTATATGCTTACAAACCTGTTAGTATAATTACTTTGTTAGTTAGATTGCTTTGAACGTCAAATGAACCCAACTGACAATAATTACTTTGATTGAACTTCAAATACTAATACATGTGTTTTGTGCAGGTATGTCCAGTATTGTTTGGAATTTTTTTAAACAAATTAATAAAGAAAATGTCACGTGTAATCTCTGTGGAAAAAACTATAAAACAAGTGGTAATACAACCAATTTAGCTGCACCCTTAAAAAATAAGCACCACCATGCATGTATACAATTTCAAATGAAGAATACTAGTGCGAAGAGAACCAGTTCGCCTATCCCTTCAACTAGTTCTTCAACTACTACTATTGAACCTGTTGAGAGTCTATGTTATGATCAGTCTGATGTAAGTACCTTACTAAGTAATGTAGATGTAGCCCTCAATCTAAATTATTTTTGCATAATGTTTTTAGTAATAATAAATCAATTAATTGATGAGAAGTTACTAAATAGTATAAATATAGATAAATGTTAAATATCATGAATAGCTAATCGTGTTTGTTTGTGTAGTGGTTTTCACTTTATATTACATGATATGAATGAATATTTAAACAAGTCTTAAATCAATCTCAATTGCTTTTCAGACTCAATTATGTGAAGATAATAATAAAAGCAGCATTGACAATAGTCAGATTAAAGAAACTAGAAAACAAGCTACACTCATGGATGTATTTGAAAGAAGTTCAAGCTATGATGGTATTTTTTCTTTTAATTGATATCACATCAGTCTATTCAATTGTTTTGTATTTTGTTAATATAATTTGATATATTACATATGTTTGTGTCTGTGTTTGAAAGCAGGGGGCCAGAAAGCTAGTGAATTAAATCAAGCTTTGATTTATATGATATGCAAAGATAACATGCCTTTATCTTGCGTTGAAAAATCTGGGTTTATAAGATTCACTCGCGTTATTTGTCCACGCTATAAGCTTCCATCGCGAGCTAAGGTAATCGAACTATAACATAATGTTTAATATCTTCTTTTATCTCCTTCATTTTAAAATATAATTTTTGATATTCTACTTTACTCACTACAGGTAACAAGCTTAATGGAACAACGATATGCTACTACAGAGGCCATCTTAAAAAAAAACATTAAGTGAGACAGAGAATATAGCACTAACGAGTGACATATTAACCCTCACCAACTCGACAAGAAGTTTCATAGTAATGACAGCGCATTTCCTTAATACCACAGATAAAACTGCTCCTGAGCTTGAGATGGTGACGTTGAGTGCAGAGAAAATGTATCATGTACGAAAAACGAAAAATACCTTAGACTAATATTTGACATCTTTTCTACAGGCACATACAGCTGAGTATATAACAGAATGCTTAGAAGACATCACCCAAGAATTTTCAATAAAAACGAATTGCATTCTATCAATGACCACTGATGGTGGTGCTAACATGGTGGCTGCAGCAAGGCAATTTTTGGGAGACGGAAAGAGAATCCCTTGCATGGCGCATTTGCTCAATTTAATAGTAGATGGCGCATTAAGGGATAATGTACCGGCTTTGGAACTCGCTAATCGAGTCAAAGCCATTGTAACATATTTTAAACAATCCGTTAATGCAATGGACGAATTAAGAGCAGAGCAAGTGGGACCTGAAAAAAAAGAGGGACAAGTGTTAACACTTATACAATCAGTCAGCACAAGATGGAATTCATGTCTGGATATGTTAGAAAGATTTTATACATTATCAGCTGTTTTGGCTAAAATTTTGGCTACAAGGCGAAATGCACCCGATATGATCGCTTCATCTCAGTTAAATGTAATACGCGATTTTATAGTACTACTTACCCCATTTAAGGGGGGGTAGGGTTAATTCGTGCAAGAAAAGGCACATTTTCGTGAATTTTTTGTGACAACACAGTTAAAATCTATTTATTAAAATCAATGGCACATTGAAGTATAACATTCGAAGAATCTTTAGAAAAATTTTCGAGAAAAAACATTAACAAATACGGCAATGACAGCAATTATTCGGAAGCGCCTCGAAAAAAAGTTGAATTGCGGTGCCCATCATAACTCGATGCTGGATCATCGGAAATCAAAAAACCAAAATTATTCCGTTAGATAATTGCTTACTCCAGGTAACGCTGGGAGGGATTTTTGAAATTTCAATTTTTCACTTTTTGGGAACACTTTAAAGTGAAAAACGTGATTTTTGTGAAAAAAAATCGGCTTATTTGTCATCATAACATAAAAAATATTAACAAATTTGAAAAAAACTCGACAGCGTTACCTCGTAAATAGTGTACAGAAATAGTGTTCAAAATTTCAAAAGGATCGGTGCAGTAGTTTTGTAGTTCTGAGGGGCACCGACTTTGAAAACGTGAGTTGTGGGAAAAACGCTTTTAAAGTTTTGAACACTATCAAAGTTGGTTTTATTGGTTTACCTCACACTGAATGGTCGATACCAGGTCCATAAAGAATGTTGCTATCTTCCATGATGTCTAAAGCATCTTTTTGTCCCTGTCTACGACGAATCCTGCATTCTTTAGTTTGTTTTTCTGCTTCCTGCTCCGCTCGACTTATACGTATGGAGTCAGTTGATCGCGCCCATTCATGAGCGCTCGGACCGCTACTGATTTTCATGTCTTGCATAAAGGTTATATATTATATTATAAATAAAAAACGCAGGCTGCCACATAAGCTGCAATCTCAACGACGACTGAGGTTCCACTCAATTGTTTTGGTGAGATTTTCCATATAAGTTGGTTCAAACTCTCGTTGTTATTCTGCGTGAAGCCTCCGACACATCGCTCAAGGAGGGCATCTTTACTCAGATCTTCGTAGACAGGCTTGATGGCATCCAAAATATCCTCGGGAAGAGCACTGTACGTGTGTTTGAACGAATCCAATGCATTCGCAGCTACAGCTTTTTGCCATTCGCACCACGAATTCGCGCCGCTCGGGCATTTTTCATGCTGTGGATTCTCGTCCGTCGAACTGTAGTGGAAGAACGTCGCCCAGATAGCATTCTTCATATTTTCCACGGAATCAGAGTAACGTCTAATAGCCAAACCGTAGTAAACAGTCAATTTATCAATCATTTTAGCCGTTAGCTTCCCTTTACCAGACAGACTCTTCCTTACGATCTTCTTCCCTGCCTTAGATTCAGTGTTTACGACGGTCTTTTTGACTATTTCACGCAGACGAGTGCCCATTCTTTTTTGAAGATGTCCCACACATTCTTTTTTTACTATTGGAAAATCCTCGCCATAAGGTTTAGAATCCACTAACCCGGAGTAAGCTTTGGAGTCACCGTCGCCGATATAGTTACGATATCGCACACCATTTCTTACCGAGCGTTGAAACATGGTTTTTATCGCTTCGACCTCCATATTTCCAGCTGCACCAGTATGATTTGCCCGACACTTTCCAGTATTTACATGAGCTTCATGCCACTCTTCGTATTCGGCAGAGTCTAGTCTACTTTGCCAAGTTCTACATTCGTGACAGTATGAACTTTTGACGAAAATGTCAAGAACTTTACCCGTGAAATGGCCGATCAACGAGGTGACGCCGAATAAAGATGAAAAGCCTCTTTTTTTCCACGTTCCGTCGCCTGATACAGAGAGTTCATCGGCATCTTCAGTGTTTTTCTCTTCGGCTGTCGCTGCTTTTTCTTCTTTTGTAGAAGATAAGAAAAAACGATTTGCTACTTCTCTTACAGTCGAGCACATTCTTTTTATGTAATCGTTGTACGTCGATCTTGCCAAAAAGCCACTCGATAAATCCATCAAGCCGCAAAACTTTTCACAGCCAGCTAATGCAAGGCCTAGCATCCTCATCGCGAAAACGAATCGGTAATTCACTTCGTAAACGCCAGAGTTTATTCTTGCACTAGATGGAACATTTGTGATCTGTTTGCAGCTTTCGCACGATACTTTGATGTGGAATCCAAGGCCTTCTTTCTTAGTCGAATTAAAACTCACTTTTCCATCACATTTCACACATTTCACTAGCTCAGCAATTGTTGAAAAGACTAATAAAAAATCTATTATTCTATAGTATTTTTGAAGATCCTCCGTAACTTGATCTTCGACAGTAACTTTAATTTTTTTAGCTGACGCGCTACTTGTAGAAACGTCTTCGCTTTTTCGTTTGTGCGGAGGTACAATTTTTCTAGCTCGGTATAATCTTGAACTAGATGATTTTCTATCTGATCTTTTGACTTTGTAAGGCAGTGATGCCAGAACGGAGGACCGAGGACCGAAGCGGCGACCCCCCACTATGACCTACCGGCGTCTCCCACTTTACGTCCACGGCGCTCACGCACACAGCACCCTACTCGTATCCATGTGCACTGCTTGGTCAACCGTTTTCGTCACCGACCTACGTTACCGACCCAACTCTCGAGCAGCCTATGCGCATGCGCCTCTTCTGGAACACGTCAGTCCCATCGTGCGGGCGGTTTGAAAACGGAAAAAGATCTATAATAAATAAAACAGCTCTTTTCCATGCCATAAAATTCTGAAAAAAAAAAATATGAATGACCGTAGTCCATCTTACATAGGAAAGTCCTGAGGACAGCTAAAAGTGAGGGGAAACTTTTCCGCAGTCACTAATGTATGCCATTAACTTTAAACATTCATAAAAAAATGAAATGTAAAGGAAATAAAATAAATCTTGAATGAAATTTGTTTAGAATTGTGTCCTTTATAATCCTATGGGCTCAGAAAAATTCTTTCGTTTTCCAACAATTATTTATGTAAAAAACAAAATTATAACCTCCCATTTCTGTGAAATTACTTGGTGGAAAAATTTTATTTTTGGCGCATTGCATTCTTTGTACTTTTATGTGAAGAAAAGGTTCTATACAATTTTTCGATAGGACCCACGGTTTGCGCGCAATGATGAAGTTAATAAGTATGCATTACTGGACCGAGTCGACAAATATTCTCCATGAGACGGTACCGGCAGAAGACAAGGAAAGAATATCGCGTCGTCTCTGTCTCTCTTACGCGAGTGACGTCGCGTTCTCCGCTGCGTATTCGTGCCACGTGCTTCCTATAGGTGTGCGCACACATTGTCACTAGCCGGCGACACAAAAAACACGTGCTACTCTTCGGTCGCTGAAATCTCTATTGCCGCTGCTACGATTTCGAGAATATCGATCAAAAATTTCGATATGAATTTTTCAATTGGAATATGTTGGGGGTTGACTCGAAAGCATAAATCTGAATTTTCGTCATCCTTGAAGTTTAACGTTAGCCGCAATTGGCAAAAACGTGTTTTTACGTTTTTACTTAATACCTCGCAAACGGTCCATCGGACGACAAAAATGTTAATGTCCTTTTTTGTAGGAACTAAAATTTACTATCACTTTTATTTTAAACTTTTTTTTGTATAGCTAATATTTTACAAGATATAGTCTGTTAAACAATTCAAATCGTGATTTTTGTTTAATATTTCGTTAATTATTGCAGATATAAAAAAATTTGTGGTAATGAAACTTATAGAGCACTAAATTCTCTACAAATTTTATCTGATGCTTTTTCCCGTAAAATTAGTTATGGGACCAGCATTACTGGACCGAGTCGACAAATATTCTCCGTGAGACGGTACGGGCAGAAGACAAGGAAAGAATATCGCGTCGTATCTGTCTCTCTTACGCGAGTGACGTCGCGTTCTCCGCTGCGATTCGTGACTCGTGCCTCCCATCGGTGTGCGGACGAAATCTTTGTCGCTTTGTCAGAACTCACAAGTCCAGCGGTAGTGTCGGACGTAGCTAAAGAATATAAGCAACCAAGCAGCTAAGAGAACGTAAGTTTTTTCACTTCAAATGCTTTTATGCTTTCTCATAAGTTTAATTTAAATAAATGACTGTGTAATATTGTACACATCATTCATTGGACAAGAGAGAAAACTGCTTTAATGTATAAATGCGAATATGTAACTGTAACAATATTTCTAATACTTTCTCCTTTAATTTTTTCAGAACGGAATAAGCGTAAAGCAAAAATGGAATGCGGTAAGTGTTATTTATTGCAGTATAATAAGTAATCTATTTAAAGTCGGGGACAAGAATATGTGGACACTTTATAACATAGAATAACTTTATTAGAACTGAAGAAAACAATTTGAACTTTTATAAGGAAACAGACAAATTTAAAAAGTTATTCAATTTTATAATGTGTACGAATACAAGTTACATAGACTGCGTGTGGTACTTCGGTTAAAATTTAATGTTTGCAAAAATTTTTATAGCGCTGCATAGAAAATTATTTTCTCATAAATATTTAATTTTACAGAAGATACAACCAACGAGGTAGCAGAGCTCAGGCAAGCGATGGCCGAATTGCGCCGAGAAAAAGAGGCCCTGCAGCGGCAACTGCAGGAGCAACAACAACAGCCGCAGCAGGAGCAACAACAACAGCCGCAGCAGGAGCAACAACAGCAGCCGCAGCAGGAGGCGCAACAGCAACCGCAGCAGCAGGAGCTGCAGCAACCGCAGCAGCAGCAACAACAGCAACCGCAGCAGCAGCAACAACAGCGCCAACAAAGGCAGGGGCAGCAACATCAAAATCGTAAGTTAATTTTTTTATAATTTTTAACACGTTTTAAAAAATTTTTAAACATTTCTCATTTTTTAAAAAAATTTGTTTTAGGCCGACGCAGACACCGCTGCGGGAAGAGAGTGCGGCAACGCCTCACGAGAGAAAATAATATTAGGAAATACCTAAATGTTATGAGGTTAATGGCTGAAGATGCTTCGCATAGTAATGATCTTTCTCATTAGGTTTTCGTTGTAATGTTATTTTTTTTTAATGCGATTTTAAATTTTCTTTTCGATTCTAAATTTTGTTTTTTTTTTTTTTCACATTTTATGAAGAGGCTATGCGAAGCATTCTCAGCCATTAGCCTCATAACCTTCTTTTGTATTTTTTTAAATAAAAAAATTTAACCGTATTTAGTCATGTGTTTATCTTTATTTTTCCCTGGGGGGAGGGGTCCTTCCAGCGCTAAAAGGAAGCGTTTCTTTCTTCAGTATTGTAGGAGGGGAAAAAGCAAGTGAGCCCGGAGACTTTGTTGGTATATTTTTAGATGTATTATTAGTTTAGGAACAAATTAATTTAAAAAAAGAAAATAATAATAGTGAACATTCAGTAAACATGTATTAAAAAGGCTTTTCAAATACGTAGTAGGTTTGCGTAGAAGAAAATGTAATACTGACAAGTAAGCTTTGGTTCAAATCCCTAGGTCGGAAAGTCTTTTCGTTGTCACGGTCGCCAATTTCGAAGAATCGTAGGAAAAAGAATGGACAAAACGCGTTTAAAAGTTTAGAATTTGAAAAATTAGACATTTTTTGTTAGAAACGGTGCTGATCTGCTAATCAGCTACTCCTGCTTAATAAAGTAGTCGTTCTGAATCGGTCAACGGTCTCGAACAGCTGATCGCTCGATGTTTACCTTCTTTTCTTCTTCGACGCGCTATACGTCACGCTCTCGCAGCACACGTACGCTCACACACACTTATGCTAACGCTTTGCTACTGGAATCTTAGGTATAAGAAATAACTACCCAACTTATCTGTGAAGACGTTGTGACGTGTCCTTTTCTCGGTGCACCGTGATATGTTTGCACGCTGTTTTGTTTCTCTCTCTCGCACGCACTAGTCTTTTCGATTTTTCAGTGAGGCCCCATGTTCAGGCTTTATCTTTCTAATGTTTATGGGAAGGAACGGGATAAGGGAAAAATTGTCGGGAAATATTTTATTATTAATTAAAAATGTTTTTTTTTTTAATTTACGAGAGTTCTTTCCTTTTCCATGTGGAAAAATTGGTGGCCCTGAAAAGGACCGCTGTCTATGATCTGCAGTCCAATTGTACCACCGTACCCTCCTCGCTCCTGTGACATGTGCGCTCTCTCTCTAATCGCGTCTCTGCTTCGTGCCGCTCTTCGTCGTCGTGCGCGGTTCTTCATCACTGCGAACAGCAGGATATCTTATAATGCCAATTCATTACAAGAGTGTAGCCACCTATATTGGATCATTATCCCTTAGAAATATGAAAATAAAAGATGTTATGTTGATGAGATGATGTATGAGGTGATATGTTATGTTTTTGTTAATTTAGTACAATATGACAGCCAGACTTCACGTCGGCCAGAATGACAGCCAGACTTCACGTCGGCCAGAATGACAGCCAGACTTTACGTCGGCCAGAATGACAGCCAGACTTTACGTCGGCCAGAATGACAGCCAGACTTTACGTCGGCCAGAAAAATAATGAAGTATTAATATTAATACTTCACAAAATTGACCCGCTGCATCGTAGAGAAAAGATTACTTCGACGCGTGCAGGGTCAACTGTTTATAATTTGTCGAGCACGCCGAGCTTGCATATAAATGCTCACCCGACATTAGGCTCAAATGCCTCTCATCGATTGACATGGTACGGCTAGTTTTGCTTCTAGCTCTCAATGATGTGCGTACCACACAAATGGAATTTAGGAGGTCAATTCCCACCTTATTCCTTTTTTTTGTTTTTACATCAGGGAGCATATAAAATATCCTCTCTGATTCGGCGTTAGAATGTGGTAGACATCGTATCACGCTGAGTAACGAAGATAATTCTGGGAAAACCAGATTTTTGGTTGAATTTTCTTGTTTACAGATGTCTACCCACATCTCGTCAAATGATAATTTTTCCCAATTAATTTTATTAGATTGAGAAGTGCCATTATACAAAAAGTCCCATTCTTTTTGTAGGTTCTCAATATTAAAATTTCCCAAGCGCCGCGCGACAGCTATAACATTTTGCACAGTTAAATTGCGGTCGCTATTATGAAAAGTATATACCGGTTTGAAAACCGTCAATTGCCTAAGGAATAAGTCGTCATGAGGAAGACGACTCCTAATTTCATTACTCACGGTAATGTAAAAATGCAAACAATTTTGACGGAAGGAATTAATCTCTACTTCCGTCATTCCGTTTTGCATTGCATCCTCTAAATAATCCCTACAATCAGGACCAATATCTATTTCGCTTAACGTAAGTTGATTACATTTTGCAGAGAAGTCTATCTGCCTGACACAATCAATATGTTTAACTAGACTTGGTTTTAGAAATCGATTTAAGAAAAATGTAAGTAGCCGTTCGGAAGAAGGCTGTAATTCTTGCACCATTGTTAATCGACTCTGAAAGGAGGCATTAAATGTATTTAAAACATTTAATGTGTACTCCAAGAAGTAATAATACCCCTTAATGTCAGCTCTGCTAAGCAAAGATAAGAGATTCTTAGCAGATTCTGACTTCTGCGAAAAAGACTGTTCTTCGAAAAATCGCACCAAATCCTCCCAGGTTTCTAAAAACCGCTTGACACACTGGTGCATCGCAAGCCAGCGCGTATCAGCTAATTTTAAGATTCTTAAGGGAGAGTTATTATAACTCTCCTGAAATTGTCGAAATATGTAGGAACGTTTGGGGCTGCCATTTATGAAAAATGCCACACCCCGAAGCAATTCGTAACATTCTTTTGGAATGGTTGCACACGCAACACTTGTCGCTAACGCCACGGAGTGACAAACACACGGCATTGTTAGAAGATTAGGATTTTTTTCTAATAATTTAGTTTTGAAAGACGAGTGCTTTCCAACCATTACCGCAGCATTATCGCAACTCAGGGCCGCAATATTTCTGAGCGGAATTTGCTTCTTTACTAAAACATCAGCGAAACATTTGAAAAATTTTCCAGCTGAACAATCGCTAGCATCCAAGTGAACGAGTTGCAACAATTCACATCTAACGAGCAAAGAACATGGCTCGACATATCTAATGGCCAATGTAAGCCACTTTTGGTTGGTAGAATCTGACGTTTCATCTTCGTAAATTGAAAATTTTTGATTCCTAACCGTATCAACGATGCGTTCGGTTTCATGAACGCACAAAACATTGGTAATCATTTGTCGGCATTTAGTCCGACCGACTTTCATGCCCTTCAAAACTTGAGGATCTTCTCCTATATCTTGCATGAGGGCAAGAAAAGGTGAAACAAGCGATAGAGCTAAATTATGTTCGGCGAAGAAAGCCGCGTACCTAACCTCGGCGATTTTAATTCTATCTTGTAGGGAAAAAGAAGAATCCTCTACATTATCTAATACCTCGGTTGAATTATTTCCGGTATTATTAAGCTGAACCATTTTTTCTAAATTTTTTTTATGGTTATGTCGGGACGAATGCCTGCGTATTTGCGAAAGCCCACAATCGAAGACTGTGTTGCAGGCTTTGCAGAAGCATTTCGATTTGTCCGACGAAACTTCTTGTAACCAAACTCTAAAAGATTCGTCAACATCGAACCAGTGACGTCGAAACATCTTTTTTGATTTTTTTGCGGGCGTACCATCCATTTTAAACTACGCTAACGAACGAAATTAATAAGTAATTCGCGTCGAAATATTGTCACGAAAGTACAATAAGTAATAATGAATCGTAAACACTTACAAAACAGCAGGTTTCTCGGCTTTATTGTACCTCGACACGTGACACATACACTTGTTACCGTTGTTGAGCAACGGCTGCCTCGCGATCCGCGAGAGCTTATTTACGAAGTCCAATCCCTCCCCCACCTGCCCCACTCGCATGTTTTCCAAAAGCGCGCGAAACCTGTACCGTCTCGCATCTTGTCCTCCGCATTAGGCCAAGCAATAGAGATTTTTTCGTGACACAATTAGTACTTGGATGAAACCGGTGTCAGTCGACGCGGAATGATCCGTAGATATATACTACCATGTTTTGGACAAAAAATTTTCATTATTTACAGAGTTATAAATAAAAAACATGAAAAATTCTTTTTTTTTTCGTTTTTCGCTTATAAAATGGAAACTAATGAAGCTATCATAATACTCATAAAAGACGAAATATGAAGAATGAAAATGCGAACAAAGTAATTGCTGGAACGACTCGATCAGATCGTTATTAACGGAAAAATCCAGGAAAAACCGAAAAAATCAGAATTTTTTAAAAAATTCGTAACTCCGCCATTTTTCAATATGTAACGCTGACTCTTTGCGAGCTAGTAGGTATTGAGAAGTACTTTATTTATACATAATTCAGACCCATGTCGGATAAATAGTTTTTGCATTATTGTAAATTGAAATTGTTTGTACATTATCTTTCGGCAGGCCTCTATGCTCGTGTGATCGGACGATTTTAATTTTTGAAACGGATTATAAAACTAGAAGTATTGTACTATATGGCCTTAATCTCACTTTTTCGTTAAAATGCTGCCAAATAGGTGAAATATACCCGCAAACAGGACCTAAAACGGGCGACCGCGTGGAAGACGGCGAGCAGTGGGGGTAGAGCGGCAAACTCCCCAAGGCATATATTTAGGTATAGAAGCGTGTCGCGCGCCTTCCCCGTGACGAAAAAAAAACACGAATTTTTCATGTTTTTTGTTTATAACTCTGTAAATAATGAAAATTTTTTGTCCAAAACATGGCAGTATATATCCAGGTATTAATTTTGTCACGAAATGCCTCTTTTTCAGCTCTATTGCTTGGCCTACATGAGAAAGAAGTTAATAATCCATGGTTTGTGGAAAATATGTTCCCAAGTGAGGGAAAAGGAGTGAACTCATTTTTTCCAAGGGTATGTATATCACCACAACCGAAGATATTACAGATGTGAAAATTCACATTTAGTTTCTCCTTTGAAAATTAAGAAATACGTATTTCAATATTTTCATAAATGAAGGGTAAAAGCTTGCTTTTAATAAAATACATGGCAGTCTAACAGGTAACGTAAAGGAAACATACCTCATATCTTGTCAATGACTGATTTTACGGGAAAAAGCATCAGATAAAATTTGTAGAGAATTTAGTGCTCTATAAGTTTCATTACCACAAATTTTTTTATATCTGCAACTATTAACGGAATATTTACCAAAAATCACAATTGGAATTATTTAACAGACTATATCTTGTAAAATATTACCTATACAAAAAAAAGTTTTAAATAAAAGTGATAGTAAATTTTAGTTCCTACAAAAAAGGACATTAACATTTTTGTCGTCCGATGGACCGTTTGCGAGGTATTAAGTAAAAACGTAAAAACACGTTTTTGCCAATTACGGCTAACGTTAAACCTCAAGAATGAAGAAAACTCAGATTTATGCTTTCGGGTCAACCCCCAACATATTCCAATTGAAAAATTCATATCGAAATTTTTGATCGATATACTCGAAATCGTAGCAGCGGCAATAGAGATTTCAGCGACCGAAGAGTAGCACGTGTTTTTTGTGTCGCCGGCTAGTGACAATGTGTGCGCACACCTATAGGAAGCACGTGGCACGAATACGCAGCGGAGAACGCGACGTCACTCGCGTAAGAGAGACAGAGACGACGCGATATTCTTTCCTTGTCTTCTGCCGGTACCGTCTCACGGAGAATATTTGTCGACTCGGTCCAGTAATGCATACTTATTAACTTCATCATTGCGCGCAAACCGTGAGTCCTATCGAAAAATTGTATAGAACCTTTTCTTCACATAAAAGTACAAAGAATGCAATGCGCCAAAAATAAAATTTTTCCACCAAGTAATTTCGCAGAAATGGGAGGTTATAATTTTGTTTTTTACATAAATAATTGTTGGAAATCGAAAGAATTTTTCTGAGCCCATAGGATTATAAAGCACGCAATTCTAAACAAATTTCATTCATGATTTATTTTATTTCGTTTACATTTCATTTTTTTATGAATTTGTACAGTTAATGGCATACATTAGTGACTGCGGAAAAGTTTCTCCTCACTTTTAACTGTCCTCAGGACTTTCCTATGTAAGATAGACTACGGTCATTCATTTTTTTTTTTTTTCAGAAGTTTATAGCATGGAAAATAGCTGTTTTATTTGTTAGATATCTTTTTCCGTTTTCAAACCGCCCTCGCGATGGGACTGACGTGTCCCAGAGGAGGCGCATGCGCATAGGTTGCTCGAGAGTCGGGTCGGTAACGTAGGTCGGTGGCGAAAACGGTTGAACAAGCAGTGCACATGGACAAGAGTAGGGTGCTGTGTGCGTGAGCGCCGTGGACGTAAAGTGGGAGACGCCGGTAGGTCATAGTGGGGGTTCGGCGGCTCGGTCCTCGGTCCTCCGTTCTGGCATCACTGTTGTAAGGCATTTTAGCAATAATTTTATACAAAATAGTATAAAAGGAGCGCGCGTGCACGTCTTCTCGGTAGAATGTTTACTTCCACACTTGTACGCCAAGGGTACAAAGCATGCGGTTAAACCGCGAGATTTTCGTTAACACCGTTTATTTAAATAATAAGGCAACGCAAACAATACAAGCGGCACTTAACAAAGCACAATAAGCGATATCACGAAGATGCAAGCGATATCACGAAGATACAAGCGGTAACAAGCGATAGAAATCGGTACAGTGAAAAATGCAGCAGAACGATGTGCTTAGAGCGACAAGCGAACGCGAAGTGCTGAGCATTTAAATAGAATAGAAGAAAGCGGGTAATAGCGGTTATAGAAAAACGCCAGAATTTGCGGGTCGACGACCGGAATCGACAAGCGCCGCTATTACCTTTGACAGCCGATCAGCTGACGTCCACGTGCCGAAATCATAACACTCGCGGTGACATTTTGCCGAGAACGTAGGCCCGGTAATCGCGTGTTTACTTCCGAGTTCGTTGCCTCGGCTCGCACGCGTGTAACGAGAATTACGTTCGATTTAAACACATTTACTCGGCGATGCTTCTAGATGCATTTAAATCGGAACAACACTAAATTATATACTTTACACTGACTAAATATACAGTACAGGTGTAAGCACATTTGTACTTAAATTGAAATTTCTATAAAGAAAAGGAGGGGGAAGGTTAGATATTATATAGAGAGCGAAATAGCTGCCGCAAGAAAAAGCGCGCTCGGGCTGGGCAGATATAAAAATCCGGCCCGGAGCAACGGACGCTAAAAAATACTCATAACGTCGTCAATTTTGCTCCGATCGACTTGAAATTTGGACACAATATTCTTGAAATATTAGACATTCAGATAAAAAAATAAAAAAAAAAAAAAAAAAAATTTTAATACCCTACCCCCCCCTTAATGTAAAAGATCCCGGATCACGCCTCATGCGATGGCGTATTAAGCTAGAAGAATACAATTACCAGATCACGTACAAAGAAGGAAAGAATAACAGCAATGCTGACGCGCTAAGCCGCGTATACGTTACAAACGCGATACCTGACACCGAAGATACGGAACATAGAGAATTTTCCGCCGATGAAAAGAAACGAATCTTATACGAATATCACGACTCTCCCCTAGGAGGCCATCAAGGAGTCGATAGAACATATAATAGAATTAAATTAAAATACAATTGGACAGGACTTCGAAAGGATATAGAGAATTATATATCAAAATGCGCGAAATGTCAACAAAATAAGTTAGGCACGCGAACAAAAATGCCAATGGTAATTACAGATACGCCTACCCAACCTTTCGAAAAATGTAGCCTAGATATAGTAGGACCATTACCAGTTTCTAATAGAGGCAATCAGTATATACTCACATTTCAAGATAATTTAACAAAATATAGCAAAGCCATCCCTATACCAAATCAGGAAGCCAATACGGTGGCGAAAAAATTTGCTAAAAAAATAGTTTGCGAATACGGAATACCGCAAACAATATTAACAGATCAAGGAACTAACTTTGTATCTGAAGTTTTTAAAGGAGTATGCAAAGTATTAAATATAAAAAAGATACAAACAACAGCCTACCACCCGCAATCCAACGGTGCGCTAGAACGAAGCCACAAAACATTGGCAGATTATCTAAAAAATTATGTAGGAAAGGATCAAGCGGATTGGGACGAATGGTTACCTTACGCGATGTTTACATATAATACAACACCACATACGGGGACTACCTATACCCCGTATGAATTAGTCTTCGGAAGATTAGCCGAAATGCCTACCTCTATCAAGCGCGAACCGCAACCTTTATATAACTACGATAACTATGCTACTGAATTACGCGAAAGAATCCGGACGGCTAACACGTTCGCGAAAGAGAATTTAACACGCGCGAAAGAACACGCAAAAGAATATTACGATAAAACGGCGCGACCGAGAACCTTCGACGAAGGAGACAAAGTATTACTATATGACGACGCGACGAGACGAGGACGGTCAAAGAAACTAGATAATTATTGGATCGGACCATACACTATAATAAAGCAGAAATCCGCGGAAAACTATATTATAAAGAAAGGAAAGAAAACAATTACGGTACACGCGAACCGATTGAAACACTTTAATGAATGAAAATTAAAAACTAAAGAGAGGAAAACGGTAGAACGAAATCATAAAACACTAGCGGATTCCCTACAACATTTTATAAGTAAAGATTTTGCACGAAACCTAAGAACACATTCTTCAAAAGCTGACACCACTGAACAGACAGACGAACAATTTACGTTATTATCGTGTACCCAAATAGTTCAATACTCGCAAAAAGCATTACCACACTTATAGACAGCACTAAACTTTCCGATTCCTTAAATATAGAAGCAGGATACCTCTTAGACCGCGTAACAGAAGTAAAAGCGTATAGCCGATAACGCGCAATAATTACGGTAATAATTGGAATACCTCCCATAGGAAGGCAAATACTAACAAGTATACAAATAATAACCACGTATTTAATCATGCTCCACTTGTGGCGATAGGAATTATAATCTTAGTACTAGTAGCGCGTTATAGCATATATTACAAGCGAAAAAAACGAAAACAGATCAAGAAACAAAAAACTAACGTAGCATTTAAAAGCGAAAAGTATCTGTGTAAGCATAAACGATTATATTAAAACATGTAATCGGGAAAAATAA
Organism: Ancistrocerus nigricornis; assembly: GCA_916049575.1. Lineage (NCBI taxonomy): Eukaryota > Metazoa > Arthropoda > Insecta > Hymenoptera > Vespidae > Ancistrocerus > Ancistrocerus nigricornis. The sequence continues at coordinate 17,581,987 of OU696666.1, read as the reverse complement.
ACATTGTCAAAAAACAAAAAAAAATAAATAAAATAAAATAAAGAAATAAAGAAATATATTTTCCTATAATATTGTAACGTAACGCTAGAAAACATAGTTAGAGCAATTAATATTAAAAAGATAGGATTAGAAATAGAAATAGGCAAGCTAGGAAATTAGAATAAGCGAACAATAGATCATAGGTAATATAAGAAACGGGAAGAAATCTAAATTTAGAACGCGAAAAGGCAACAACAAGCAAGAAACGGCAAAAGAAATTAAGACGGGTAGGCACGAGGAAGCCCGAGCGGCGACGACTCGGGCCGATGTCGATCGGCAAGTTCAGGGCCGCGCTAGGCCAGCGGCGCGCGACGGAAAGGGACACGGGGGGACCCAATTAGATAATCGGAATCAAATCTCGCGAGATGAGGTAAGAGTGGGAATAGCCCTTTATAAACCGAAGAACCGAATAGCTCAAGACCGAGAATTTTCTCACAAGTTCAAAAAGTTATAGTGTTGCGTTCAATCTTAAATTTCGGAGTGTGCAGAAAGTGTTTGATTTAAAATCATTTAGACGCGTGTGTCGGCGCCAGAGCAATCATAGGCGAGGTAGCGGGTAATCCAATTAGAAGACAAAAGCGGGACAGCGTTACAACCTCCCCGCAGATAAGTGTCAACAATTCTTGTGTACATCCTAAATCCCAGTAATATAAGGCATAGGCTAAGAGTATGTGTGAGCCACGTATATGAGAGAGTGTGTGTGTGTGAAAAGCGAGAGCGACGAAATATCAACAAACCCGGGAGCGATCAGCTGTTCGAGAGCCGATCGTAACAAAAGTATTAAAAGGCTTTGAATAAACGCAATTAAAGTGATATTTCGCGGAATTCATTTCATTTTCTTCCCACTTTCCACTGCCAGTCCTCAAAAGACCGAACGAGGAGAAAAAGTAGCGTACCAGTAAAAAGGTAAGAAAGGCGATACGTTACAATATATAAATGAAGAATGTATGTATAAATAAAATAAATACCAATAAACGAATAAAGCGTAAGAAAAGAATATATATATAGGTAAACGATTATATTACACATATGTTATCGGGAATAATTAAAAAATTGTACTTTATAAATGCACTAGTATATCCATAGGTAATCAAGCGTAAGAATGGTGGCACATTCTTTTTTCCCGCGGGGGAGGGGTGTTGTACCCGCGAGTCGCCTAAGCGACACAGTAAGTATCATATTCAAGGCCGCCTTCCGAAGAGGCGACCCAAAAGTAATGTGTAAGCATTGCATCACCCAAGCGCCTGGACATCGCGAGTCCCGAGCCTAAGATGCAATTCAGCGATTCTCCCTTCTTAGCACCGAACGCTAAGGAGTGGCACGCGTAGAAGCGAGGAAACGAATAGACAGAACATCTCGAGCGATCAAAGAGCTAGGAGGGTTACTTGTGCCTCACCAATAACCAGTTATTTAATAAAGTCATACTTATACTCAAGAAGAATCTGATCAATACCTCAGACACCACCTTCCTTCCGCTTCCAAAGATAACCGGATAGGCCAAGCAATAGAGATTTTTTCGTGACAAAATTAAATGCTGGATGAAACCGGTGTCAATCGACGCGGAATGATCCGTAGATATAAACTGCCATGTTTTGGACAAAAAATTTTCATTAGTTACAGAGTTATAAACAAAAAACATGAAAAATTCGTGTTTTTTTTCGTTTTTCGCTTATAAAATGGAAACTAATGAAGCAATCGTAAAACTCATAAAAGACGAAATATGGAGAATGAAAATGCGGACAAAGTAAGTGCTAGAACAACTCGATCGGATCGTTATTAACGGAAAAATACCGGAAAAACCGAAAAAATCAGCATTTTTTAAAAAATTCGTAACTCCGCCATTTTTCGATATGTAGCGCTGACTCTTTGCAAGATAGTAGGTATTGAGAAGTACTTTATTTATACATAATTCAGACCCATGTGGGATAAATAGTTTTTGCATTATTGTAAATTGAAATTTTTTGTACACTATCTTTCGGCAGGCCTCTATGCTCCGGTGATCGGTCGATTTTAATTTTCGAAACGGATTATGAAACTAGAAGTATTGTACTATATGGCCTCAATCTCACTTTTTCGTTAAAATACTGCCAAATAGGTGAAATATACCCGCAAACAGGACCTAAAACGGCCGAGCGCGTGCAAGACGGCGAGCAGTGGGGGTAGAGCGGCAGACTCCCAAGGCATATATATAGTAATAGAAGCGTGTCGCGCGCCTTCCCCGTGTCTGCCGCTCTACCCCCACTGCTCGCCGTCTTGCACGCGCTCGGCCGTTTTAGGTCCTGTTTGCGGGTATATTTCACCTATTTGGCAGTATTTTAACGAAAAAGTGAGATTGAGGCCATATAGTACAATACTTCTAGTTTCATAATCCGTTTCGAAAATTAAAATCGACCGATCACCGGAGCATAGAGGCCTGCCGAAAGATAGTGTACAAAAAATTTCAATTTACAATAATGCAAAAACTATTTATCCCACATGGGTCTGAATTATGTATAAATAAAGTACTTCTCAATACCTACTATCTTGCAAAGAGTCAGCGCTACATATCGAAAAATGGCGGAGTTACGAATTTTTTAAAAAATGCTGATTTTTTCGGTTTTTCCGGTATTTTTCCGTTAATAACGATCCGATCGAGTTGTTCTAGCACTTACTTTGTCCGCATTTTCATTCTCCATATTTCGTCTTTTATGAGTTTTACGATTGCTTCATTAGTTTCCATTTTATAAGCGAAAAACGAAAAAAAACACGAATTTTTCATGTTTTTTGTTTATAACTCTGTAACTAATGAAAATTTTTTGTCCAAAACATGGCAGTTTATATCTACGGATCATTCCGCGTCGATTGACACCGGTTTCATCCAGCATTTAATTTTGTCACGAAATGCCTCTTTTTCAGCTCTGTTGCTTGGCCTAGGAAGCCGGCTTACAAGCGCGGATTACCACAAAAGGATTTCACTTAATCGCTCTAATTATCTCACCTCTCTACTATCTCAACGTCGCGCACAGAGTAATTTTTCAAGCATCACGCACGCGGTTCCTTACGAGCCGGCCTACCGAAATTTCCCGAGCCCACCCAAAGATAGCCGAGCGCCTACTCGCTATCTCCCTCGCTCTACCGCCTCGCTAGGGGACGCGCGCACGCATGGCCGCTTTCCGCGACTTCGCTAAATAATTCTTCGGCGGACTTGCTCGTGCTTCTTTCGAATTTCGATCGGATGACCGCCACCGATGACCATTTCAGCGGTCATCTCGATCCGCTCTTGAGCGAAGGGATGTTCAGATGATTCGCTATCGGGTGGTCCTCGTAAACTAGGAATTTTATTTATTTATTTATTTATTCATTAAACGGGTGAAAAAAACCCTTTAGTAAATATAACAATAATAAACAATATACAATAATAACAAAAGATAAACAAAGAGAACAAAAGAATTACAATGAGCCATTACAACTGTAAAGAAGCGCTAAAAGTTTCCGCTTAAATTTAGAGCATGAGCAAAAAAGTCTAGATCATTCGCGAAAGCATTTACATTTAAAAAGATCCTGTTTAGACAGTTAAACTGACCATAAGTTGTACTATGTTGTTCAGTGCATAACAATCTGTGATGGCGTAAAGAAACACGAGATGCAGAAAGTCCAAAAAAGGAAACAATCTCCATGCAAGTAATGGATCCGCAAAATACTTATTGGCAAAGATAAGGTCGAACATTAAGCGGCGCCGCTCCAAAGTCATAAGATTAAGACTAGATAATATAGGCTGATAATTATGGTCGTAGATAGACATCGGAGAACCAAGTTTGAATGAAGCCAAACGTACAAATTTGTGCTGTATACTTTCTAAAACATTGCATAAATAGTGATGATAAGGTGACCATATAGTAGAACAGTATTCTAGATGCGGACGCACTAACGAGCAATAGAGCAATCTAAGTGTATGGACACTTGTAAAGAATTTTGAGGTCCTATGAATGAAGCCCAACGCTCTACAAGCAATGCTACAGATGTTCTCAATATGCTTGGCGAACGAGAGATCGGAAGAAAAAATAACACCCAAATCACGAATGCAGTCGACTGAACATAGAGTTACATTATTAATATTATAATCAAATTTTAACAGATTTTTACTACGCGAAAAATGAATAACAGAGCATTTTGCAATGTTAAGGGACAACTTATTACGCTCGCACCAGACCTGTAGATTAAGAAGGTCGCGCTGAATTAATATCAGACTGAGAGATCCCTCAATGGTATGAAACATCTTCAAATCGTCAGCGAAAAGAAGAAAAAAGCAGAAAAAAAAGCAATCAGTAATGTCATTAATAAATAGATTAAAGAGCAGAGGACCAAGGTGAGAACCCTGAGGAACCCCCGAAGAAACATAAATAACTGACGATAGAGCATTGTTAAATTTTACAAATTGAGACCTCCCAGTAATAAAACTTCTAAGCCAAGAAAGAAACAAACCGGATATCCCTAAGGCCTTCAATTTGGATAAGAGAATGGAGTGGCACACTGAATCGAATGCTTTTCGAAAGTCAGTATAAATAGCATCCACTTGCATTCCCCCTTCCAACGCATTGGACAGGTAGTGATGGTAAAGCAAAAAATTAGTACTAGTAGACTTGCCAGAACAAAATCCATGCTGCTGATCAATAATAACGTTCCTGCAAAGAAGGGAAAGTTTTTGAGCAATGATGCCCTCGAAAATTTTAGGAAAAATACTCTGAATACTAATCGGCCTATAGTTCTCAATTTTCGAGGGATCACCGCTCTTGAATATCGGTCTTATCAAACAAGATTTCCATAAAGCTGGAAAAGTACCAGACGATAAGGACTTATTGAAAATAATCCATAAAATTCTAGACATAATAAATTTACAAGAGTTCACAACTAATGGATAGATACCATCAATACCTGTCGACGAGCTTAAGCTTAAATTATCAATATAATTATAGATATCAACTAAGTCTATGTGGTAACTAGAAATATTAAGATTAACATCGAAGTTAGATAAACACGCGTTATCACTATCAGGCACATAAACAGATTCAAAAAATTTCGCAAAGGAGTTCGCAACATCAATATCATTGTCCAACGAGATGCCATTAAAGGACATAACAGGATTACAGTTGGATGAACTAAGAGATTTCGTAAATTTCCAAAAGGACTAGTATTACTGTGAATCATAGACTCGGCGTGTCGAACATATTTTTCCCAGCATAGGTGCGACAAGGACTTGCATTTCGATCTAAGCTTAGAGAACGTAAGGAAGTCGGAATAAGAGCAACTCTTTTTATATTCTTTATGTGCCCGCTTCTTAGCGATTAAACATCTGATCAATTCGGACGAAAACCAGGGTGGAAAGGACGATTTACGAATGACTTTGTTTGGAACAAACGACTCAATGGCGTAATTAAGATGAAGGTAAAGTAAATCGACTGATTCATTAACAGAAGCACTACCAAGAGAATTATCCCAATCAATCGAGCACATATAATCATTAAGTGAGTAGTAATCACCACAATGAAAATTCTTGAAAGTCACACAAGAAGGAGCAAAAACATTACAAGAGAAAGTAGGAATGAAGAACTGAAGAGGCGGGTGATAAGGATCAGGTGGAATGAGGAAATCAGAGGAAGCGGATACACTGATATTTGTAAAAGAAGAAAAAACAAGGTCAAGGACAGAATCAAAGGAATTATGGATAGAATTGGACTGAAAAAGATGCAACATATTAAAGAATTGGTGAACAATAGCAGATTGATGACGAAGGACACGAGAAGAGGTAAAGTCGTATTGCAAGTTACCCACTGAGTCGTTAGTCCAAACGGTATTCGGTAAGTTATAGTCACCCGCAATAAGAAGGTCAGAATTATTTCGACAAATCATCAGCTGATCAATGGAGCTGCAGTGGTTAGTAAATACGCTCGGGTCACTGCCCGGAGGTATGTAAACACAACCGACAACAATGGATTTAAACGCCAGCTGAATTTCGACCAAGACTTGTTCGCATGACGTAGGCGATAATAACAAGCGACTAGGTAAAGAGTCATGAACCGCGATCAAACCCCCCCCCCCCCATTCGAGAATCGCACGACACCGAGCATCTATCGCATCTATACAGGGTGTCCGCTTCCTATATGTCAGGAGCTAAATCACGTGTAGCCAGGAATAAATAAAGCCGAAAGGAGTCATAAAAGGTAACATAAGGTAGGTTAGTTAACAAGTTATTAATTATAAGAGATTGGCAAATCACGACGCGCGGAAGCGGTAGGCGGCGAGCCGCGGCCATGCTAGTCTAGCGGCGCGAGGCGAGTGGCGAGCGGGTGGGGTGGCTCGGGCATAACCTACCTTATGTTACCTTTTATGACTCCTTTCGGCTTTATTTATTCCTGGTTACACGTGATTTAGCTCCTGACATATAGGAAGCGGACACCCTGTATACATTATAGCCGTCTAAACCGAGCTCGCAACTATCAATGCCGTCACAAAGCCAAGTCTCTACTAATAAAATAATTTTATAAAATTCAGTCGCAGTAGCAATCGCACATCTGAGTATATTAAGCTTAGATCTGAGGCCTCGGGCATTTTGAAAATAAACTAAAGGGTAACGATTCAGTTTTTTTCGAGCACTACGAGCAGTACCACTAGAATTCACTATTTTCGGAACGCCGTTCACAAAGCGAATCGTCTTATTCAAATCACCGGACGCATGAAGTCTGTTGAGTTCAGCACGGAGATCTCGAAGGTGAGCCCGTTGTTTCGGAGTCCGATCTTCAGAGATGATGCCCGGACCTTTATATTTATTTTTGCCACGGAGTACAGTTAGAACATCCTCCCGAGAACTACAGATAACTTTAAGAGGCCTAGGACGATCGTTGTTTCTCGAGCCCAGACGAATTGCTTTAATAAAAGGCACTCCTGGGGGACGAATATCCTTTAAAATGTCCGCTACCCGTTGAGCATCCGCCAAACTTCTTTCGGAGTGAGAAGCATCCTTGGTTGAAGTTGATGAAGAAGGACCAGCCTCTTCAAGATTAAAAATTAGAAAATTGCGAGAGCATCGGTCCCGCTCCGCAATTTCCGTTAGAATATCCTCCTCAACGTTCGAATTGGAGGAAGTAGACACGTGTTTATTTCCGAGCTTGCTCTCCAAACAGTCTACTCTGACCTTTAGGTTGTCAATGTCCGCTTTAAACTGAGATTTCAAATTCTCAACCGACTCGAAAAAGGCCTTTTCAAGTGCATCGAGCCTCTTTGAAAGAATATCCTCCAATTCTTGTCGAAAAATAGAGCGAAACTTAGCCAATAGACGAGAATCTTGAGAATCAGCAGAAGATGAAGCGGGCGAGCCTCCACAATCTTGGAACTGACCATTTAACACAGGATGACCAATACGAAAAATGCAACCAGGGTGTAATGCAATGCCACATCTTACACAAGTAACTGGTTTAGCAACCCTGTTGTTGCATCCCTTACAGACTTGATTATCCATGATAAAATTACGGAGCCACTCGCCGAAGAAAATTTAAAATCTACAGTTGAAGTTCGTACGGAGAGATTTGTAAACACGTCTGACTCTGACGACGACTAGAGAGCGACGGCGCAATTTCGGCCTTTTCCTTCGCTGATCGTCTCTCTGCCTCGCTCATTCTCGCCGTGCGTGTCCTCTCTCTCTCTCTTGCTCTTACTCAACCGACGGCTCTCTCTCTCGCTCCGCCGTCGCTCCGTCGGCCGCCGTTGTTCTCTCTCCGGCCTCGTCCTTCTCCTCTCCGGTGTGGCGGTCATGAAAGAGGGTCTAACTTCAATATTTATTCATATTTCTATCTCAGAACCAGCCTCGAGGCCCTCCGACTCGCGTTACATTTTCTTCCGCGGTCCACCCGGTGACTCTGTCCGCGACGGCTCTTTTTCTAATTCGCGGCGAAGGAGAGAGGATTCTCTTTTGTGACGGGTATCCAAAATACCACGTCACAATACATTAAAAGTTAGTATTAAAGATATTAATGTTTTTATTCTGTTTCAGTGGACTACTTAGCTTTGGTCAGAAATAGGCTCACCAGGAAAGTAACTTCTTTTCATATTATATATGGTTCTATGATTTCGTTTACCTTTATCCGATTAATATTTTTCAGACTCTTGGTTCTTGGATTCTATCTACTCTTGGAATGAATTTAAAGGAGGATCTTTTACAAATGATAACAGTTAACATTGTAATTGTTTCAAAAATACTTTTGGTGTTATATTTCAAGAGTACATTGAAAGGTTAGTACATTAAATTTATCTGGATATAATAATTTTATTTGTACTTATTTAATTTTATATGAACCTTACCCGACTTTTTGCAGAAATGAAAAAAAAATTAACGCATAGATTTCTGGATAAAAGTTGCTAATTTAATTACAGGATATTATTCTGGATCATTTTCAAGGAATATACTACTGTAGTATTTAGTTCCATGTTTAAAAATGTAACAAATGTGCAATTATAAAATAAAAGGAATTATGTATTTTTAAAAAGGCATATGTTAAATAAATATATAAATTGAATGTTTTTCATTTTATTATAATAATCTGGTTACAGGTGTGGTAATCCGCGCTTGTCAGCCGGTTACCGGTTATCTTTGGAAGCGGAAGGAAGGTGGTGTTTGAGGTATAGATCAGGTTCTTCTTGAGGATAAGTATGACTTTTATTAAATAACTGGTTATTGGTGAGGCACAAGTAACCCTCCTAACTCTTTGATCGCTCTCGATGATCTGTCTATCCGTTTCCTCGCTTCTACGCGTGCCACTCCTTAGCGTTCGGTGCTAAGAAGGGAGAATCGCTGAATTGCATCTTAGGCTCGGGACTCGCGATGTCCAGGCGCTTGGGTGATGCAATGCTTACACATTACTTTTGGGTCGCCTCTTCGGAAGGCGGCCTTGAATATGATACTACTGTGTCGCTTAGGCGACTCGCGGGTACAACACAGGTAACAATTTAAGAATTCATTTTTTTGACAGAACGGACAAAATTAGTTTACAATCATTATTATTTGACACCCTATCCCTACATTTTTAATATTTTTATCTAATTATATACAATATTTTGTCTTTTTAGGGATAATTACAATCAAAATATTATTTTATTACAAAATTTTATTATTCAATCAAATTAATCCTACTTCATTAAATCATTAGTTCTGGCCCCAGTTAATTTCTTATGAGATATCTTCATGCCCCTGAAAAATATTATTTTGTTAAAGGTAAATGAAATCATAGAACTGTGTCTAACATTAAAAGAAGTTACTTGCTTTTTAAGCATATTTTTGACCAAAGCTAAGTAGTACACTGAAAGAGAATAAAAACATTAATATCTAAACGCAACTAATTGGATCATCTACTCGTTAGAACCTCTTTGATACCTATTAAAAATAGTAATGCTAAAAATATGATATAATGGAAAGCAATGAATCACTTTACGCAGGTAAATTGCAGGAAAGCAGCATGCTCGTGGACCAGTAAACATTTGGTAACTTCATCTTCTTCTGTTGCAAACAGTGATTATTTCTTACTATTCCATAATATTGTATGTCGTTAAGCAGTAAGACTATCTTCGATGGGAATTTCTTCGCTTAGGTCATCTAAAGGAATAAGATAAATATTCTGGTTAGCATGTTATGTGAAATACGTTCTGCGACAATATATTTTGATACATTTTACATACCGCCATCACAATTTTTCTACCCCTTGGAGGATATGTATGGTGTTTTCCTGCAAGAGTAAATTCTAGAGATTAGGACATTAAATTTACGTGGATATAATAATTTGATATAAAGTTAGCGAATTTTAAATAAGCCTAACCCGACTTTTTCCACAAATATACAAATTCACCAATAAGTTTTTCAAAAGTGCGATTTTCATTTTATATAACGGCATATTATGTTAAATCGGTTCTAAAGGACTCACCTTATTGCTCATTTCAATATTCCAATGTAAATTTATTAAAATATCACTTCCGAGGACACTTATAATTACACATGCATTACTTCAAAGGTTAGAAAAATTTCAGAAATTGACTGCTAGGTAGCGCTTTTATATTGGACCCATCGAGTTCGTGTCTAGAAGTATATAGTTCACGGATGTAATTGAAATCTTTGGAAATGAGAAAATTTGAGGAAAAGGGGCGCGGCCTCACTTTTAGAGCTTAATATCTTCTCTATTATGTATGAACATTACTGTTTTCAGTGTCGCAATCACCTCAGCGTATCGTAATTAATAAATTCGAGTCATAACATCACGGAAAATTGCTGTCCATGAGGAGATATTTTTCTGGCCCTTCAAACTGGCTACATGCTCAGCGTATAGATATACGGTGGCGTCTTCGGTCGGTCTTCGGTCGGTTCGGACGTCATCGGTCGGTCGGACGGCAGACTACGTCACGCGGCTAGAACGTCATATACTTGGCTCGAGACGCTACCGCATCTCTTGATTCTGCGGCCGACCTGTCGGCGAGGATCGGTCTAAAGCACGTTCTCTTATGGGAGAAAACATTCAAATTTCGAGGAAAGACAAGAAAGACTCGAAAAACTTGAAAGTTTTTCGCAGTCGCATTTATTTCCTCCGAAAAATTCTTCTCAGGAAAATCGGGTTCCAAGTACCGTGTGCCCTCTCACGGTACGTACGAATCGTCAATGCACGTTCGTACGGTGATCCTAGAGCGAGCCGCCACTTCTCGCGAGGAGACCCTCTCTCGCCGCCGGAGCGTGCGCTTCCCCTATATATACCGATTCTGCGGTCTACCTGTCGGCGACGAACGGTCGAAAGCACGCTTTCTTATGGAAAAAAACCGTCAAGTTTGTTTTTCTCAAAGGTGTTATATGCTGACATGTTAATAAGTAAATAAATGTTTAAATAAATAAATAACTAATGTATTTATCGATGCGAAAAGGCGATTAACGCAATTTTTAGACTCCGTCGCCGACAGGTCGGCTTAAGAATCGGTATACAGGGTGTATCCGACCAACATGTCGTGAGCTATAACACGTTGTAACCAGGAATAAATAGAGCCGAAAGAAGTCACAAAAGTTAACATAAGCCAGGTTAGTTAACGAGTTATTAATTAGTAAAGATAGGGCGAAAAAGCGGTAGGCGGCGAGCCGCGGCCATGCTAATCTAATGGCGAGCGGCGCGGGGAGCGACAGGCGAGACGGTCGAGCATCGAATTGTTTACTTTCGCTCTTCCTTCCTCTTTCGTTCTTTCTCTCTCTTCCTTTCCTCCACGGCGCTACCTTACGCTGGCGACTCACGCGGACTCTCTCTCTCCCTTCCTTTCTCTCTTTCTTCTAACGTTTCGTCATCAGAATAGCATGGCCGCGGTTCGCCGCCTACCGCTTTCTCGCCCAATCTTTGATAATTAATAACTCGTTAACTAACCTACCTTATGTTAACTTTTATGACTTCTTTCGGCTCTATTTATTCCTGGCTACAACGTGATATAGCTGACGAAATGTTGGTCGGATACACCCTGTATATGTTTTTAGTTTGGAAGGTAAAATAAATGCATATTAATAATAATAATAACAGAAATAATCATAATTATAATGATTACGACAAAATTATAGAAATCAGAGAAACGAGATTAAAGAAGAATAAGATAATAACAATATATTTGTGTTCAAAACAAGTATTTATTGCATTAATATATGATACTAGAGAAGATATCTTTGTAATTATTATAAATTTCTGTGAAATACTTTCTTAAATAAGGTGTACAGCTTGATCATCGTTGTTTTCCGTAATAATTCTTTAATAACTTAAAAGAATACACATTCATGTACTAATCTTACTCAAAAATTTCTTCCCCTAACCTGTCCCTACCGTTTTTATGTACATTTTCAGGTAGCTGGTTTTCATTATTTATTTTTTTATATATATTTAAAGTTTTAAAAGATAAAATAAACGCATAACAATAATAATAATAATAGTAAAAACTACGAAAACACCATAATGAAAACCAGCTACCTCGAAATGTACATAAAAACGGTAGAGGCCGATTAGGGCTACAAATTTTTTTTAAACTACAAAAGTCTACAAAAAGTCCTTCAATTGCTATTTCACTCTTAATTGTTGGGAGAATAGAGCTGCATTTTCCTTTTTAAAATTTTTAAATTTACGTTGACTGGTACATCATATGAGATCCGTCATTTTGAATTCACGCAATCTGAGTTCACATTTGTAATCAGCGACCCTGAAAACCCCTGTATCCCTATTTTCTAAAGGATACGTCTAAAAGTATACAGGGTGTCTCACGCAAGCTACAACCGCGGAAATACACGTGTCCACATGGATAATTGGAAGCGAAAAGTGAAATAAAAAGTAATAAAATTTGTCCTTGTTAACGAGTTATTAAATAAAATAGATCAGCACATCAGGAAGCACGGAAGCGGTAGGCGGTGAGTTGCGGCCATGCTAGTCTGAAGATAAGAAGCGATAAATTTCGACGGGCGGAGCGTTCTGGCACGTATACAGGCATGAGAAGGTAGTGGTCAGGAGGAGATTTCTAGGAAAAAGTGTCGACTTTCGCTCTTCCTCTCTCTACCTTTCTTTCACGACGCGAGTCGGAGGGCCTTGAGGCTGGTTCTGGGGTAGAAAAATGAATAAAATATTAAAGTTAGACCCTCTTTCATGACCGCCACGCCGGAAAGGAGAAGGAAGAGGCCGGAGAGTGCAACGGCGGCCGACGGAGCGATTTGATTTGATTTGTTTATTTCGTGCTGGGGCAAAGCCCCCTGGCACGTTGAAATATATACATATAAAAATACATATATATATTAACATATAAAAATATAAAAATACACAACTTGACGACAAAATCGCCAAGGCACTCTCTCATTCATTCAATCTCACATTCATTCAATCCACTCACATTCCATTCAATACAATAATACGACGACACCTAGATAGAAATATAAGAGAAGAAATATATACATTAGTAGGATGAAGGTGAAGTCAGTCACGCTCGTGTTTATACACATCACGCACGCTCCCGAGATGCACACCGGCACGAAGCCTATCACAAGCATTCATAATCTCAAACAGCCAATCGGAAAGTTTCGCCTTCGCGCAGGCGCATTCACACTCGAGTCTACGTGCATACAAAGAGGCCCATTCTCACGATGAATATGAATGAAACGCGCGTCGCCGCGCGCCACCTGGGGGGTCCGCTCAGGCCTAAATTTCGCCATTTTAACCAATCACGTGCCGCGTCGCCTCACGATGAAATTGCACCACTCAGTAACGAGTGATGCAACTAACGCTTGAACGACGCGACAGTGCGCGCTTCGCGAATCTGCAAAGGAATCATATTCCAAAATTTAGCGCCCTGCACCGCGAGTGAGTTTGAACGAGTTGCAGTGCGATGAAGAGGTGTGTTAAATACTACACGCGGACGCGAACGCGGAGAAGACCTCACGTCTAAGTCCGATCTTCGCTCGAACAAAGCCTGGAGAGATTCCGGCATGGCGCCTCGATGCACGCCGAGCATGAAGACGCCGAGGAAATACAGCCGCCTTTGACGGACCATCCAAGACGTTCGAAGTACGGCGTGATGTGAACATCACGTCGCACGTCAAAAACGAATCGGACGCATGCATTCAAGGCCCGTTGCAGCCGGATTTCATCGACGGCTTGCATGTCCACGTGCACCAAGCAGCAATAGTCGAAGTGAGGAAATGGGAAACCGGGAAATGCAAGGAAGCGTGCGCCGGTTTTTACTAAGCGATGCAAGCATCGCGTAGATTTTCCGACACACGCTCGTGACGTGCTCGTGCCACCCCAGATTGCTCTGAAGATGGACGCCGAGCGACTTCACCACTGTCGAGAAAGGAATAGACGTATCCGCCACTCTTATCGGAGGTAGGGAATCTTTATCTATAACATTGAGTGCACGCGAAGATCCTAAAAGCATACATTGCGTCTTCCCAGGGTTCAATAAGAGGCCGTTTTCCCTCGTCCATGCCACCACGCGTGCAATGTCGCGATTGATCTCGCAGATTCCCTCCTCAAACCCATGAAGGGCAACGTGGAGGTACAGCTGGAGATCATCGGCGTACTTGAGGAGCCTGGCGAGGTGAACGACATCATTGAGGTCCCATAGGAAGAGAGAAAATAAAAACGGTCCCAGTACAGAGCCCTGTGGCACACCAGAGAAAACATGCTCCCAAGAAGAAAGTTTACCGTCCACCCTTGTCGCTTGATACCTCCCGGAGAGGTATGACCAAAACCACTGCAAGACTGGAGTGGAGAAATTCAATCTCTTGAGTTTCTCCATCAGCCTGCAGTGGTCAACCGTATCGAAGGCCTTTGAAAAGTCGAAGCAGACGAGGATGGTTATCTTGCGTTCATCCACTGCCCGCCTGACGTCTTCAGTGAGGGTAAGCAAGGCGGTCTGGGTAGACCGACCCTTGACAAACCCATGTTGGAAGGGGTCCTGAAGTCCACGACTACGGAGGAAGTCTTGAACGTCACGCAGGACCACCCTCTCAAGTACCTTAGACAATTCAGGAAGGAGTGAGATAGGACGGAGGTGTGAAGGTTCAGTGGGAGAAGATTTTTTAAGAATAGGTGTAACATAGGAGTGCTTCCAGAGCCGAGGAAAGGTAGAAGTGAGCAAAGAACTGTTGAATATACGGAGGAGTGTAGTGATGAGTGAAGGAGTGCATAGTGAAATGAAAGAAGAAGGAAGACCATCCGGAAGGATGGTCATAGAAGAGCGAAAGTTCAGAAGAGGAAATAGAGAGGAAGGAGTGACGTGTGAGAAATAAAATTTCTCGTCACTGTAAGGAGAAGAGGTAGAGAGAAAGTCAGGTGGAGAAGGAGGAGTTTGCGCATGCGCAGAGAGAAAGAATGAGTTAAGGAGTGAAGGAGTGAGGTTAGGAGGAAGTGACAGAGGACGTTTTGGAGTAGGAGTTATGTGGAACCGTCTAAGATCACGCCAGAGCGTAGCCGGGCAGTGGAGATTAGAGTAATGTTGGAGGAGGAACAACGAGCGTCCCTCCTCAATAATGATTTTAAGACGGTTGCGAAGAGATCTGTACTGGTCTAAAGCTATTGGACTCCTGGTCCTCAGGTAAGAGCGACGGAATGAATTTCTAATTTTCATTAATTTCCTCACTTCTGGAGTGATCCATGGAGCGGATGGGCGCCTTGCGGTGACAGCTCGCAAAGGCGCCAATCTATCTAATACATTGAGGAGCTCACCAGAGAAAGTGCTAACCAATCCGTCCACGTCATCTCCAGATAAACCCAGGACCAAAGAGGTTAGGCTATCCAGAGATGAATGCAATGCGGAGGGATTGACAGCGTGCAAGTTCCGGGAGACAAAACTACGCCTACTCCATGAATCACTTGCATCATAGACAACCGAGATGAGGTCGTGCCCGGAAAGGAACGGCTCATTCGATTGTCCAGAGGACACAACACGTCTTTCGTCTCCTACGAGACAGAGATCGATCCACGTGGAGGAGGTTGCTGTTCGGTGAGTGGTGACATAATTTATGAGATGGAGATTAAGTCGCTGAAAAAGCGAACGCAAATATATAGCATCAGAAGAGTTTGAGTTCATGTTAGTGTTCCAATCACCGAGGATCAACCTCTGCTCATATTCACAGGCATGATCGGCGAGGATCGGTTCAAAGGTAGTGAGGGGAACGTGAGGCGGACGATAAACGACGCCGACGAAAACCCGAGTCGACGGATGAATAAGGAGTTCAAGAAAAAGAAACTCCACCTCGCCACCGCCCTGCAACATAGAAGATGTGATTACACGAGAAGAGTAAGCATTCCGGACGTAGATGCCAACACTTCCGCCGGTTCGGGTAGAACGATCGCTACGGTGCAGGGTATAGTTTTCTACTGCGCATGGGTCAGTCCGGTCACTGGGGCGTAGCCATGTTTCGGAGACTAAGATTATGTCGTAGGAAAGAGAGAAAGAAGAAGAAGAAGAAGAAGGAGACAGTAGAGAGGGCGGTCGAATAACGCGCTCGACAAATTGGCCAAAGTGAGCCTGCAAAGAGTTCGCGTTGAGGTGACAGACGTGAAGCGTTTTGTCCTGATGTATAGCGGGTTGCGGAGGAAGAGAGAACCTTGGCGCAACCCTTCAAGCGAGCTTGGATTCTATTTCAGACGACTCACTGATCCTAATGATCTGAGAGTCAGCATCCTTTTTAACAAGGATCTGGCCGTCCCGGTGCCAGATGTGTGCGTAGCCCCGTGACCGGGCCGCCCTTCTTACCGACCTGAGAAGGTCCAAGGTGGCACGCGGTAAATAATTGTTTATAAAAACAGGTCTCGCAGCGTAGCTGGGGTTGACATCGGAGGCTAAGAGTTTGCGCTTCCGCCTTTTGGCCGAGATGAGTGCGCTTGACATAGTTGTTGTGGCCATCTGGAGGTGGATGAGCCTAGGCCGGTCTGGATCAGCAGCTCCCCTCATCCTGACGACCCGAATGATGTCAGCGGGAGGAAGCGAAGTGCCGAGCGCGGTTGCGACACGTACAACGACGTGCCGTAAGTCCTCGTCAGGGGCCTCAGGGATGCCGGAGATTACCAACGCCGAAGACCGACGTTCCCCCTCCAGCCGCGCAAGTCGAGCAGAGAGCTCACGGACCGTGGCTGAAACTGCCGTTGTCGCCTGATTGTTGGTCTTGAGGGTATCAGCATAGCTTTTACACCTCTCGTCGATAGCGTTAACGCGGGCTGTGAGGGTTGAAGCAAGATCGTCGTGCTTCTTAGATATGCCCTTGACCTCCGCAGAAAGGCTCTCCACCCGCGTCTCAACGCCGCGCACCTTCGCCGAGACGGACCTAACCTCATTGGAGAGACCATCCATCCTCCCGGCGAGACCATCAAGCCGCTCAGCAAGGTCGGAACGTAGAGAGGTGAGTTGCGTTCTCGATTCCCGCTTGAGAGTGTTGAGGTTATCTGAGATCGCCTGAACAGCAGAGAGGACCGTTTGCAGGGCCGCCTCGGGTGACGCCATGGTGGTAGTAGTAGTGGTGGTAGCCGAGGAGGTTCCCGCTAGTGGGGGAAGAGGATCTCCGTCCCGATCCAGCTCAGAAGGTGGCGCGACGGAGCACGACTCCAAGAGTTCCGTCCTGGCCGCGGACCACGAGATAGCGCCCGCACGCGGAGGAGACCTCGGCAATTGGCTGGACGGCGAGAACGGAGGTGGCGCCGCACACGCGTCAAGCGATGGTTTGACGGGCGGGTGGGGAGGGGGAAGAGCCGGTGGGGCTCCCTTCGCCCCACCACCAGCACCACGGTTGACCCGTTCGTACGGGCCGGAACACGGCTTTTGCGACCCCTTCGGGCCCACCCTATGCTCGCACTTCGGGTGATAAGTTTTGTAACGTGCATCTTCGTACGCGCCACGCGGAGGACGGGAACGTCCCTTCGGTCGTCCCGCCGTCCGCGGTTCGGGAGGAGGTGGTAGCGATTTTTGTCTCTATTCGGTGTTTTACTCGGTGGCGGTTTTCGGAGGAAGGGAGGGACCTTCGTGGGTCGCGGATTGTCGATCTCCACCCGCCCTCGGTTGCATGGAGCACCTCGACCTGGCCGGGGAGCGGGGAAATCCAGAAAATACGCGACCCACGGGGACCTCCGTTCCGACTTACTCGCTCGCTCACGGTTTACATTCCCCGATATAAAAATTCCTCTCCACAATTTCACCTACGCTCCGCTCCTCCTTCCGAAACGTTACACTTCGGAACGTTCCTCTCGATCGCGTGACCTCCTCAAGGGTTACCGGTCTTCCAATAGACAAACGAAGAATACATGCTTTGGGCGCCAGACGCCAACGGCGTCGAATTTATTTCTACGCCCTTCAGAAGGTGGATCGAGAGCATCGTTGACCGGTACTTCCCGCGATAGCTCAGTCCCGCTCGGCGGTGTGGTAGAGGGGCCGGTCCGTCAAGGAGGACGATTCGTCGTGTGCATGGACGGGTTCGGACAAGGATGGGAAACGTATATGCCCGCCACATTAATAAAGTTCTCTCTTTTTCCCATATTTCTAGCTTTATTTATAATTTCTTCCGTCGGATCACAAGCTCTCCCGTTCGGCGGAGTCGCGAGAAATACTGCGGTGCATCGCGTACAACGGGGGATGCCGGTGCATCCTCCGACCTTTTAATACTAATAACGGGGAAACACATTCCCGTCGTTTCCTATCCGCGGCGCCTTCGATATTTCGCCGCTCTCGCTCGCAATTTCCCGTATTCGCGAGTCCCTCGTCTCTCGCTTTTCGCGCCTTCCCTGCGCGTTCGGCCCTTCTCATTACACATAACTATTTAAGAAAAACCGTACGATTCCGGGTACATTCGTCAAAGAACGCGAAGGGAAGGTATTCCACGGCATATCGAGGGTTTTGAACACGTATTCCACGACCAACCGTTCGCGTGTCCTCCGAAGAAGGTTACCGCGCGCCGTTTGTTTTGAACCGCGCATCGCGCTACCGCGTGACCAGACAGCTAACCGTTTTCGACGACGAGTCGGCGGCCGTTTTCTCGGCCCGTCCACGTTTCGCGTATGACATAGACAGCCCTCCACCTTTGCGCCGGCGTCGGCGGCCTTCCCTCCTCTACTACGCTCTCGTTAGGAGTCGGTCGGGCTCTTGTGGCCGTCCACGACTTGGAAGGTCGCCGGCGCCGCGCCTACACTCGTTCCCGCCTACGAATTCATTTTTTTAATTACTACTACCGCTTCAGCTCTCTCTCCTCTATCTCGTCTCTCCTCTATCTCGTCTCTCCTCTCTCTCGTCTCTCCTCTCTTTCGCTCGCGCCTTTCCGCCACTCACTCACTCTCTCACACTCGCGACACTCTCTCCTACTCGCGCTTTCTTCGCTTTTCTTTCCTCTACCTCTTCTCTTTCGCTCCTTCAACTCGACTCCCGGGCGATCTACGGAACGGTCTCGCGCCGGTTTCCCCCTCCTTGCCGGTCCTGCGACTACTCTCTTGTCGGCCACGCGTGGCGCCTGCTCCCGGGCGTGCTGCTCTTCGGGTCACCGTCTGCCGGTTGCCTTCCTCCAGGCGCTCGTTCTGCTGGCCGGCGAGGCCTGCTCCTTCCGAGGTTGGGGGTGCGGTGGTCACTTGCCCGGGTGCAGCCGGCCCCGTTTGGGCATCGGGTGCTCGGCCACCCGCCGCTGGACACTTCCGCTACCCCGAGTCGGGGAGGGACCTCGTCTACCTCCACCCGACTCACCTCGGAGCGGGGTCACCCGCCGGTCCGTGCGTCCGCTTTCTTTCTCTCTCTCTCCTGCGGCTTTCCCACGCTCTGTTGCCGGTCCTCTCATCCGTTCGCCGGTCTTTGCAGCTCTTTTCGTCGCAGGAGGTTCGTCGGGGTACTCGAGCTTCGACACCTCCGTAGATCACCCTTCCACCTTCCTGGTGTCGCCTTCTTCGCTGTCCTCGGCGTTTGGTTTTTCGGAGGTCGCCTTCTTTTCCTTCATCGTGCTTCTTTACCCATTCACTCACACATTCATTCCTCCATACCCGTCTCTTGCCTTGTGACGCGCCGCTGCAACGTCACAGTTTTAATGCACTTTAGGCACTTTACATAATCTGTTTTCACATCCTTGTGGCATGCGTGACACCAAATTACCGTATCCATATCTTCTTCTTTCTAGGAGTCGCCAAGTTGACAGTTAGCTTGTTTGAAATGGAGGAATCCGGTAGGCTGTCCGTATGGTGAGACGCGCGAGGACCAATGAGCAGGGTCAATCCGACCAATCAGGCACCG
The DNA here is from genome assembly GCA_916049575.1 of Ancistrocerus nigricornis. NCBI lineage: Eukaryota > Metazoa > Arthropoda > Insecta > Hymenoptera > Vespidae > Ancistrocerus > Ancistrocerus nigricornis. The sequence goes on along the minus strand of OU696666.1, from coordinate 17,562,181 downwards.
AAGCCGATTAGTGATGAGGAAGAAGATGGTCGCCTCACCGAGGATTCGAGAAATCTTCAACGATGAGAAGATTTCACGATAGTTCCGTCTACGGTGGTTTTGCAAGGAAGCCTTATATCACCGTGCACACAAGGACGCGCCGCGCACCAAATGTAACACTCCGAAGTGTAATAAAAGAGCAATACTGTTCAAAAAACTCAATTTAATCTGCACCGAAATTTCACCTGTCTACTCAGAGAGAGAGAGAGAGAGAGAGAGATTTGATTTGATTTGATTTGTTTATTTCGTGCTGGGGCAAAGCCCCCTGGCACGTTGAAATATATACATATAAAAATACATATATATATTAACATATAAAAATATAAAAATACACAACTTGACGACAAAATCGCCAAGGCACTCTCTCATTCGATCTAACACTCATTCATTCAATCCACACTCATTCCAAAGTACAATGATATGACGACACCTAGAATAGAAATATAAGAAAAGAAATATATACATTAGTAGGATGAAGGTGAAGTCAGTCACGCTCGTGTTTATACACATCACGCACGCTCCCGAGATGCACACCGGCACGAAGCCTATCACAAGCATTCATAATCTCAAACAGCCAATCGGAAAGTTTCGCCTTCGCGCAGGCGCATTCACACTCGAGTCCACGTGCATACAAAGAGGCCCATTCTCACGATGAATATGAATGAAACGCGCGTCGCCGCGCGCCACCTAGGGGGTCCGCTCAGGCCTAAATTTCGCCATTTTAACCAATCACGTGCCGCGTCGCCTCACGATGAAATTGCACCACTCAGTAACGAGTGATGCAACTAACGCTTGAACGACGCGACAGTGCGCGCTTCGCGAATCTGCAAAGGAATTAAGTTCCAAAATTTAGCGCCCTGCACCGCGAGTGAGTTTGAACGGGTTTCAGTGCGATGAAGAGGTGTGTTAAAAGTTACACGCGGTCGCGAACGCGGAGAAGACCTCACGTCTAAGTCCGATCTTCGCACGAACAAAGCCTGGAGAGATTCCGGCATGGCGCCTCGATGCACGCCGAGCATGAAGACGCCGAGGAAATACAGCCGCCTTTGACGGACCTTCAGCCATCCGAGATGTTCGAAGTACGGCGTGATGTGAACATCACGTCGCACGTCAAAAACGAATCGGACGCACGCATTCAAGGCCCGTTGCAGCCGGATCTCATCGACGGCTTGCATGTCAACGTGCACCAAGCAGCAGTAGTCGAAGTGAGGAAATGCAAGAGCTTGGATGAGTCTCGCCTTTAACGGCAGGGGGAGCGTGCGCCGGTTTTTACTAAGCGATGCAAGCATCGCGTAGATTTTCCGACACACGCTCGTGACGTGCTCGTGCCACCCCAGATTGCTCTGAAGATGGACGCCGAGCGACTTCATCACTGTCGAGAAAGGAATAGACATCCGCCACTCTTATCGGAGGTAGGGAATCTTTATCTATAACATTGAGTGCACGCGAAGATCCTAAAAGCATACATTGCGTCTTCCCAGGGTTCAATAAGAGGCCGTTTTCCCTCGTCCATGCCACCACGCGTGCAATGTCGCGATTGATCTCGCAGATTCCCTCCTCAAACCCATGAAGGGCAACGTGGAGGTACAGCTGGAGATCATCGGCGTACTTGAGGAGCCTGGCGAGGTGAACGACATCATTGAGGTCCCATAGGAAGAGAGAAAATAAAAACGGTCCCAGTACAGAGCCCTGTGGCACACCAGAGAAAACATGCTCCCAAGAAGAAAGTTTACCGTCCACCCTTGTCGCTTGATACCTCCCGGAGAGGTATGACCAAAACCACTGCAAGACTGGAGTGGAGAAATTCAATCTCTTGAGTTTCTCCATCAGCTTGCAGTGGTCGACCGTATCGAAGGCCTTTGAAAAGTCGAAGCAGACGAGGATGGTTATCTGGCGTTCATCCACTGCCCGCCTGACGTCTTCAGTGAGGGTAAGCAAGGCGGTCTGGGTAGACCGACCCTTGACGAACCCATGTTGGAAGGGGTCCTGAAGTCCACGACTACGGAGGAAGTCTTGAACGTCACGCAGGACCACCCTCTCAAGTACCTTAGACAATTCAGGGAGGAGTGAGACAGGACGGAGGTGTGAAGGTTCATTGGGAGAAGATTTTTTAGGAATAGGTGTAACATAGGAGTGCTTCCAGAGCCGAGGAAAGGTAGAAGTGAGCAAAGAACTGTTGAATATACGGAGGAGTGTAGTGATGAGTGAAGGAGTGCATAGTGAAATGAAAGAAGAAGGAAGACCATCCGGAAGGATGGTCATAGAAGAGCGAAAGTTCAGAAGAGGAAATAGAGAGGAAGGAGTGACGTGTGAGAAATAAAATTTCTCGTCACTGTAAGGAGAAGAGGTAGAGAGAAAGTCGGGTGGAGAAGGAGGAGTTTGCGCATGCGCAGCGAGAAAGAATGAGTTAAGGAGTGAAGGAGTGAGGTTAGGAGGAAGTGACAGTGGACGTTTTGGAGTAGGAGTTATGTGGAACCGTCTAAGATCACGCCAGAGCGTAGCCGGGCAGTGGAGATTAGAGAAATGTTGGAGGAGGAACAACGAGCGTCCCTCCTCAATAATGATTTTAAGACGGTTGCGAAGAGATCTGTACTGGTTTAAAGCTATTGGACTCCTGGTCCTCAGGTAAGAGCGACGGAATGAATTTCTAATTTTCATTAATTTCCTCACTTCTGGAGTGATCCATGGAGCGGATGGGCGCCTTGCGGTGACAGCACGCAAAGGCGCCAGTCTATCTAATACATTGAGGAGCTCACCAGAGAAAGTGCTAACCAATCCGTCCACGTCATCTCCAGATAAACCCAGGACCAAAGAGGTTAGGTTATCCAGAGATGAGTGCAGTGCGGAGGGATTGACAGCGTGCAAGTTCCGGGAGACAATACTACGCCTACTCCATGAATCACTTGCATCATAGACAACCGAAATGAGGTCGTGCCCAGAAAGGAACGGCTCATTCGATTGCCCAGTGGATACAACACGTCCTTCGTCTCCAACAAGGCAGAGGTCAATCCTGGTGATGGAAGTAGCTGTGCGGTGAGTGCTGGAATGGTCAACGAGATGAAGATTTAATTGTGATATAAGTGACCGCAAGTAAATAGCATCAGGTGAGTTAGAATTCATATTAACATTCCAGTCACCGAAGATTAACCTCTGCTCGTATTCACAAGCATGATCGGCGAGGATCGGCTCGAAGATAGTGAGGGGAATGTGAGGCGGACGATAGACGACACCGACGAAGACACGGGTCGTCGGAGATAGTTTAAGCTCAACAAACAGAAACTCCACCCCAACATCGTCCTGCAACATAGAAGATGTAATAATACGAGAGGAGTAGTTACTCCGGACATAGAGGCATGTGCCCCCTCCTGTTCTACTAGAACGATCGCTACGGTGCAGGGTGTAAGTATCTAGTGCGCAATGACAGCTCCGGTCACTCGGTCGCAGCCATGTTTCAGAGACAGCTATGAGGTCATATGAACTGGGATGAGTGAAGTGATGGTGAAATTGGTGAAAATGAGCTGGCAATGAACCAGCATTTAGATGACAGGCGGTAATTGTTGTAGATGGTCGAGCTGAGATGAGAGATGGTAGCCTTGGCGCAGCGCTTCATGTGAGTTTGCTTTGAATATCGGACAGTTCGGTGATGCGAATGATATCGGAATGAGAGTCTTTTTTTACAAGGATCTGGCCGTTACGATGCCAAATATGGCTGTAACCGCGCGACCGGGCTGCTGTTCTAACCGACCTGAGGAGGTCCCAGGTGGGGCGCGGGAGGAACTCGTTAATGTAGATAGGCCGTGCATCACAGGAAGAGTTCAGTTCGCTGGCAAGGAGAGATCGTTTCGCCCGCTTGGCCGTCATGAGGGCGCTCCTTTGCGCCGGTGAAGAGAGCCTCGCGAAGATGGAGCGAGGTCGAGCAGGGTCTTCAGCTCCGGGCATTCGGCGGGCCGTAGCAATATCTCCCTCCACCATGCTGAGTCCAAGGACGGCAGCGACTCTGAGGACAGTCCCCTTGACACTCTCCTCGGGGGCTTCAGGGACGCCGGAGAGAATGACTTCGGTTGAGGCCATGGAGGCCTCGACCCGAGCCAGCCGCTGGTTGACGCGGGCGAGAACACCGGGGTCCGCAGCCAGTGAATCAGGCCCAGTAGGGCGATGAGTAGTAGTAGCCTCGAGAGCAGCGAGCCGAGCGTGGATAGCCTTGGTATCGACCTCGTGCTTCGTTGTAAGGGCTGCGACGTCGGAGTTAAGAACCTGGGTGGCTCCTTCCACGACGCCGAGCCGCGAGGTGATCGCTAAGAGGTCCGCGGAGATACGGTCGAGCCGAGCAGTGAGGGTGCCAGAAAGCTCGGCAGTTTCCCTGCGGTGGCAGATCTGTTCCTCCTTGAAACCCTGGATGGCAGTCACGTAAGCCTGCACCATGCTGACTAGCTGGTCCAGGGTGTTCTGCTGTGACGGCGAGAGAGCAGACGATGGAGGTGGTAGTGATGAAGGTGATGGTGATGATGAGGAGTGACGCAGCTCAGCAGGCGGCGATGACACTGCAGCAGCGTAGGACGCCGTGACAGCCGGCAGAGGTGGAGAGGCCGACCGGGAGAAGCTGGGCGGTGGGGACCGCGACAGCTGCGTCGACGGCGAGAACGGAGCCGCTGGCGGCGCCACCGGTAAGCTCGACAGCGAGCCGGCAGGTGACGTGGAGGAGGAGGAGGGGGGGGGGGGGGTTCCCTTCTCACCCCCGCTCCTAACCACCCGCTCGTGTGCGCCCGTGCAATAGATGAGCGCTCCAGCACGGTTCAGGACTTTGTGCAGGGGTAAGCAACCCGGGTGGAATTCCTTTTTACAAGGGATGCACCGCAGGAAGTCCTGCTTGACCACCTTATTACATTTCCCACACTTAACCTTCATCGTCGCAATGTTTTTAGAGGGATCCATGGTGGTACAGATCACGAGGGCCGGAGGCGAGTACCTATTGGCCAAAAGACTTGTCCAAGCAGCAGGAGCCAATCAGGACAAGGAGCCCGGCCAATGAGCGTGCAGGACGAGATGACGTAGGGAGATGGCCGTACTTCACGTCCTCGTTTGATCGAGCACGATCGACAATATTTCGATCGCGAAAACCGCTCAAGGAGGCGGCGGAAAAGGCACGATTTATATCGCGGCGTGCCCGCAGCGTAACACCAAACGCGGAAATGTACCCCTAGGACGTCCCTCCACACAATAAAGCTATTTAAACACCACTAAGTCGCACTGATTTATTTTAACGTCTTCTCAGAGAGAGAGAGAGAGAGAGAGAGAGAGAGAGAGAGAGAGAGAGAGAGAGATTAGATTAGATTAGATTTATTTATTTCGTACTGGGGCAAGCCCCTTGGTACGTTAACAGAGAATGTATACATATAAAATACATATAAAAACATATAAAAGATAGAAAACTTGACGATCAAGATCGCCAAGGCACTCTCTCATTCATTCAATCTCACATTCATTCAATCCACTCACATTCTATTCAATACAATAATACGACGACACCTAGAATGAAAATACAAGAGAAGAAATATACACATTAGTAAGATGAAGGTGAAGTCAGACACGCTCGTGTTTATACACATCACGCACGCTCCCGAGATGCACACCGGCACGAAGCCTATCACAAGCATTCATAAACTCAAACAGCCAATCGAAAAGTTTCGCCTTCGCGCAGGCGCATTCACGCTCGAGTCCACGTGCACACAAAGAGGCCCATTCTCACGATGAACATGAATGAGACGCGCGTCGCCGCGCGCCACCTGGGGGGTCCGCTCAGGCCTAAATTTCGCCATTTTAACCAATCACGTGCCGCGTCGCCTCACTATGAAATTGCACCACTCAGTACACCAGCGCGGGGGTCCCGGATGGAAGTTAATGTCGCAGGAAGTCCGCGAAGTCGTCACGAAACACACTCGCACCCACAAAATGTATCCGCCTTTCAATAAATCGCATATAATCACAGAATTCGCACACCGTAAATCAACCCGTCTAACTCGAGAGAGATTCAGATTCAGATTCAGATTATTTATTCCGTGCTGGGGCAAAGCCCCCTGGCACGTTAAAATATATACATATAAACATATGTAAACATATAAAAATAAACACAAACTTGACGATCAAGATCGCCAAGGCACTCTCTCATTCGATCTAACACTCATTCATTCAATCCACACTCATTCCAAAGTACAATGATATGACGACACCTAGAATAGAAATATAAGAAAAGAAATATATACATTAGTAGGATGAAGGTGAAGTCAGTCACGCTCGTGTTTATACACATCACGCACGCTCCCGAGATGCACACCGGCACGAAGCCTATCACAAGCATTCATAATCTCAAACAGCCAATCGGAAAGTTTCGCCTTCGCGCAGGCGCATTCACACTCGAGTCCACGTGCATACAAAGAGGCCCATTCTCACGATGAATATGAATGAAACGCGCGTCGCCGCGCGCCACCTAGGGGGTCCGCTCAGGCCTAAATTTCGCCATTTTAACCAATCACGTGCCGCGTCGCCTCACGATGAAATTGCACCACTCAGTAACGAGTGATGCAACTAACGCTTGAACGACGCGACAGTGCGCGCTTCGCGAATCTGCAAAGGAATTAAGTTCCAAAATTTAGCGCCCTGCACCGCGAGTGAGTTTGAACGGGTTTCAGTGCGATGAAGAGGTGTGTTAAAAGTTACACGCGGTCGCGAACGCGGAGAAGACCTCACGTCTAAGTCCGATCTTCGCACGAACAAAGCCTGGAGAGATTCCGGCATGGCGCCTCGATGCACGCCGAGCATGAAGACGCCGAGGAAATACAGCCGCCTTTGACGGACCTTCAGCCATCCGAGATGTTCGAAGTACGGCGTGATGTGAACATCACGTCGCACGTCAAAAACGAATCGGACGCACGCATTCAAGGCCCGTTGCAGCCGGATCTCATCGACGGCTTGCATGTCAACGTGCACCAAGCAGCAGTAGTCGAAGTGAGGAAATGCAAGAGCTTGGATGAGTCTCGCCTTTAACGGCAGGGGGAGCGTGCGCCGGTTTTTACTAAGCGATGCAAGCATCGCGTAGATTTTCCGACACACGCTCGTGACGTGCTCGTGCCACCCCAGATTGCTCTGAAGATGGACGCCGAGCGACTTCATCACTGTCGAGAAAGGAATAGACATCCGCCACTCTTATCGGAGGTAGGGAATCTTTATCTATAACATTGAGTGCACGCGAAGATCCTAAAAGCATACATTGCGTCTTCCCAGGGTTCAATAAGAGGCCGTTTTCCCTCGTCCATGCCACCACGCGTGCAATGTCGCGATTGATCTCGCAGATTCCCTCCTCAAGCCCATGTAGGGCAACGTGGAGGTACAACTGGAGATCATCAGCGTACTTGAGGAGCCTGGCGAGGTGAACGACATCATTGAGGTCCCATAGGAAGAGTGAGAATAAGAACGGTCCCAGTACAGAGCCCTGTGGCACCCCGGAGAAAACATGCTCCCAAGAAGATAGTTTACCGTCCACCCTTGTCGCTTGATACCTCCCTGAGAGGTATGACCAGAACCACTGCAGAACTGGAGTGGAGAAATTCAATCTCTTGAGTTTCTCCATCAGCCTGCAGTGGTCGACCGTGTCGAAGGCCTTTGAAAAGTCAAAGCAGACAAGGATGGTTATTTTACGCTCATCCACTGCCCGTCTGACGTCTTCGGTGAGGGTGAGCAAGGCAGTCTGTGTAGACCGACCCTTGACAAACCCATGTTGGAAGGGGTCCTGAAGTCCACGACTATGAAGAAAGTTTTGAACATCACGCAGGACCACCCTCTCAAGGACCTTAGACAGTTCAGGAAGGAGTGAGATGGGACGCAGGTGAGAAGGTTCAGTGGGAGAGGTTATCTTAGGTAGAGGAGTGATATAAGAGTGTTTCCACAGGCGTGGAAAGGTAGAAGAGAGAAGAGAAGCATTGAATAGACGGAGAAGTAGGGGTATAAGAAAAGGAATACAGAGAGAGACGAAAGAGGCAGGAAGACCATCTGGAAGGATGGTCATCGAGGTGCGACAGGTGAGAAGTGGTAAGAGTGAAGAAGGAGTGACGTGTGAAAAGTAGAATTTTTCATCACTGTAGGAAGAGGAGAGAGCCTGAAGATCAGGAGAAGAAGAAGGAGTCTGCGCATGCGCAGACAGAAAGAAGGAGTTGAGGACAGAAGGAGTGAGGTTAGGAGGTAAAGCCTTTGGACGTTTAGGAGTAGGAGCAATGTGGAACCGTCTAAGGTCACGCCAAAGCGCAGCCGGGGAGTGGAAGTTAGAAAAGTGTTGGAGAAGGAACAACGAGCGTCCCTCCTCAATAATAATCTTTAGACGGTTGCGAAGAACTTTGTAATGGCTAAAAGCTACTTGACTCCTGGTCCTCAGGTAAGAGCGACGATAAGAATTTCGAAGTTTGATAAGTTTCCTCACTTCTGGAGTGATCCATGGAGCGGATGGGCGCCTTGCGGTGACAGCTCGCAAAGGCGCCAGTCTATCTAATACATTGAGGAGCTCACCAGAGAAAGTGCTAACCAATCCGTCCACGTCATCTCCAGATAAACCTAGGACCAAAGAGGTTAGGTTATCCAGAGATGAGTGCAATGCGGAGGGATTGACAGCGTGCAAGTTCCGGGAGACAACACTACGCCTACTCCATGAATCACTTGCATCATAGACAACCGAAATGAGGTCGTGCCCGGAAAGGAACGGCTCATTCGATTGCCCAGAGGATACAACACGTCCTTCATCTCCTACGAGACAGAGGTCAATCCTGGTGGAGGAGGTTGGTGTACGGTGTGTGTCACCGTGTTCTACTAAATGTAAGTTTAGCTGCGATATCAAGGCTCGCAGGTAGGTAGTATCAGGAGAGTCGCAGTTTACGTTAATGTTCCAATCACCAAGAATTAACCTCTGCTCGTATTCACAGGAATGGTCAGCGAGGATGGGCTCAAAGGTGGTGAGGGGTACATGCGGTGGACGATAGACTACTCCGACGAAAACTCGTGTCGACGGAGGAACAGTGACTTCAACAAAGAGGAACTCCACCTCGACATCGCACTGCAACCTGGAAGAAGACGTTATTATTCTGGAAGAGAATTGATCCTGAACGAAGAGGCACACCCCTCCGCCAGGTCTAGAAGAGCGATCGCTGCGGTGCAAGGTATATCCCTCTAGTGCGCATTGGTCGGACCGATGGCTCGGCTTTAGCCACGACTCAGAGACGGCAATAAGGTGTTCGTGCGTTACGGTAGTAAAGTGGTGGCGGAAAGAGCTGAGGTGCGCGCAGAGGGAGCCTGCATTTAAGTGGCAGGCTCGTAGATGTGGCGCTTGTCGTGAGGCAGAGATGGAGGTTTGCCTTGGCGCAGAATTTCAGGCCAGTTTAAGATCAATCTCAGAGACGTTTTTAATGTAAATAGGAGGTGAGCTGGTGTCTTTTTTCACCAGAATCTGGCCGTCTCTTTGCCAAACGTGGCTAAAACCGCGCAATCGGGCCGCCTTCCTTACCGTCCTGAGTAAGTCCCAGGTGTCGCGTGGGAGGAACTCGTTTACATAAACAGGCCGTCCCTCGCAGGCAGGGTTGAGTTCGCTGGCCAGAAGAGTCCGCTTCTTGCGCTTTGCGGCGAGTAAGGTGTTGCGGTGGGCCACGGAGGCGAAGCGGACAAAGATGGATCTGGGTCTGGTAGAGTCCTTGGCACCCGGCATGCGGCGAGCGATGATGATCCCGTCGTCGGGAGCGGTTACTCCGAGTGCGGCAGCCACCTTGACCACCGTCCCCCTGACGTTCTCCTCCGGCTCCTCAGGCACCCCGGTGAGGATGACCTCCGTGGTGTGCGTGGAGGCCTCCACTCGCGAAAGTCGCTCGCTGATGCGGGCGAGCTGAGCGGCAGCCGCGTCGGGAGCCGCTCCTGGTGAAGAGGAGGAGGAAGAGCAGGCCGCTTGAAAAGCCTCCAGCGAAGCGATTCGGGCGGTGAGCGCCCTGGAGTCGGAGTCCTGCTTCGCAGCCAACGAGTGGAGGTCGGACCTCATCACCTGGGTAGAGGTCTCGACATCGGTGAGCCGGGTGGTGATTGCTGCTATGTCGGCGGAGATTCGGTCTAGCCGAGTTCCGAGGGCAGCAAAGTCGGCGGCCGTCTCCTTCCGATGCGCCAGTTGACCGGATTTGAAATCCTGGATAGCCTCCACGCAGGAGCGGACAACTCCAACCAGTTCCTGGATTGCGTCCTGCGTGGGAGGCGTAGATAGAGACAGGGCAGGATCCCTGGGCGGAGAAGAGGCAGCAGCGGCGTACGTGGAAAAGGTGGGGAGCGAGAGCGAAGATTGTCGCGAGATGGCGCCATGCGGCGGGGACCGTGCCAGCTGGGACGACGGTGAAAATGGCGGCGGTAGCGGAGATGCGCGCGCCGGCCGTGACGCTGAGATAGAGGAGGACGACGAGGAAGCCCCCTTCGCCCCCTTGAGGTTGATAACCTCGCTCTCACCCTTACACGGTACCAGGGCGCCCGTGGGACCGGTAACATTATGCCGGCAACGAGGATGAAAGGTGAGGTTGCACGGAATACAACGGCGGTACTCCGTGACAACCACCTTTTTGCACGAGGTGCAGCGGACCTGCTGGTCCATCTCTCAACGGTTATCCGTTTGAGTCTTCTGGCGGGCCCTGATTGGTCGCAGATGGACAAGACAAGGCGTCCACCAATGGGAGGCACGTGTCGGACCAATCAGATGGTGTTCTTGAGCGAAGATGGATGCCGCCGAGAAGATGATCGATGATCGATCCGGAACTGTCATGGATCTTGGCCACCCGAAAAGCGTCGTGACGAAGACCTCGCCAAGCGAATTTTATATATCGAGATCCGCGCACAGGCACCCCGAGCACGGCGATATACTTTAAATGTAGCGATCAATACAACAAACGCTTAATATCACCAAAAATTCGCACTGTTTCTATAACCCGTCTAACTCGAGAGAGAGAGAGAGAGAGAGAGAGAGAGAGAGCACGGCGAGAACGAGCAAGATAGACAGAAATCGGCGAAGGAAACGGCCGAAATCCCGAGGCAACGAGGACCACCTGACGACGAATCATCTGAGATAATTAGAGCGATCGAAAAGTAATCCTTTGTTCACGCAAGAAGTTCCTTCCGGGTGGCGGATCAGAAAGTGAGGTTAATTCCGGGGTTATTCGGAGAATTGAGAATAGTATATCGCCGAGTTTATCGGGATTTAACGTTTTATTGTTTAAATAAGTAAATAGCTAACGTAGGAAACAACCTTCGATTTTCTCGTTCGATTTCCTTGTAACGAGTGGCGGAACCAGCCTCGATCGCCGTCCGGGTGCGCGGTTTCTAGTATATTATTATATTTCCTGGTTGTAGAAGTAATTAAGGATTGATTAATTGTTGAAATTATACGGATGAAGCATTAAAATATTGTAAAGTTCTCGGTAGAATCATCGAGAAGCGAGGCGACCACGTGCCGGCATCGAGCACGTAGCCGGCGGTTAGTTCGTCCAGGCGTTTGAATAAACATCACGGACAAAGAGATTCCGGTTTTGTCTTGTTTCATGTAACAAACGGAAAATTCCGAGGTTCATTTATTCAAATTAAATAAACGTATTTTATTGTTTTTAGTAAATCGCGCTCCGAAGAAACTTTTATTAATTTCTTTTCCCCCCCTCAACCCACTACTCCTTACGGCTGCGTGAGCGGTATTTTCGTGAGCTCTTTTCTTCCGCGGAGAGGATTCTCGCGGAGCAATAAATATTAATTTGTTGACGCGGTTATTTCGCGGGGAGTGCATCCGGCACCTCCCCGGAATTATTCTGGGAAATAACGTTGCAATATATACAGAGTGTCTCACGTAAGCTACAACCGCGGAAATACACGTGTCCACATGGATAATTGGAAGCGAAAAGTGAAATAAAAAGTAATAAAATTTGTCCTCGTTAACGAGTTATTAAATAAAATAGATCAGCGAATCAGGAAGCACGAAAGCGGTAGGCGGTGAGTAGCGGCCATGCTAGTCTGAAGACAAGAAGCGATAGCGTAAGAAAGCGTCGTGGACGAAAGGTAGAGAGAGAAAGAGTGAGAGAGGAAGAGCGAAAGTCGACACTTTTTCCTGGAAATCTCCTCCTGACCACTACCTTCTCACGCCTGTATACGTGCCAGAACGCTCCGCCCGTCGAAATTTATCGCTTTTTATCTTCAGACTAGCAGGGCCGCTACTCACCGCCTACCGCTTCCGTGCTTCCTGATTCGCTGATCTATTTTATTTAATAACTCGTTAACGAGGACAAATTTTATTACTTTTTATTTCACTTTTCGCTTCCAATTATCCATGTGGACACGTGTATTTCCGCGGTTGTAGCTTGCGTGAGACACCCTGTATATCAAAGTTTTCTATATTTTTAATATTTTTACTCGATTTTTTACACAAATAAAAAAACTAAGTTATATGAATAAAAAACTTTAAAAACCAACTTTTATTTGTTCTACTAAAAAGACAATAATAAGAATATTTTTTGATTAAGAAAGTGCTGAATGCTATTTATAAGTGGTCATAGTTCGAGTGGGTCGATCCTCATAAAAAGTAGTATCATAGTTATGGCTGTAACACAGTTAACATATTATCTAGCATTATTTGTCTTAAATACTTGTCGTTATTAGGTAAAGTTATAAGGTAATTAAAATGACAATGTTCCGTTTTCACGATGTCGAAATAATTTATTAATCCAAACATTGCTAATCCAATTCTTTACAAAATTTTTTTCAAAACTTGGATAGTGGAGCAAATCTTTATAATAATATAAGGAACTGTATATTGCATATGGATAATTAAAACTATTTTACCTATATGGATGTGTGTTTGTACAATTAATATTTTATTAGCACCATATAAATGCCATAGTTTACATGAAAAATTTTAAAATGGACAAATTTTGAAATAGTGTTCTCCCATGATGTTTATTGATACGGTATAGCTGAGGCGATGATTAAATACAATAAATGATAAGTAAAACGACATAAAAGTTATAATCTCACGAACGAAGGAATGCGCGAATTGTCTAAAAATAGAATTTATAAAGGTAAACGCACCACGAGATCGGCGCGCGAGCGCGAAAACATAGAAAAAACGTTGAAGAAAGACAAGGTAAGAAGATACGCGAAATAGATCGGAATTCGGCGAGATAGGAATTTGATGGCCAACGAGTTCAGGGCCAGCGGCGAGGACAATAACCGCAGGTAATAATTAAGAGAGGAGATCATAATAGACAATAGAAATTCGATCGCGCGCAAGTAAGAGCGGTAGGGACAAGCATTTAAATAACAAGCCCACGCAAGAGAAGCGAGTGCATTCCGAGTTTTCTCTTAAAGATCGCAGTTCGTAGAAGTTACAGTTTTGTGCATAATCAGAAATTTAAAGTACGCGAAACGCTCTTAAAATCACGGGTTGAAAAAGTGCTTTCGCGAGTGTCGAGAAGCGGCGACGCAAGGATCGCGACAAACGGAGGGTGAGAGGGGAAGGCACGAACACGGATACAGTGCTACGGCGTGCGAAGCTATACCATACAACGTCACCTAAAGTAATGTGTATCTTTTCATTTCTATTACCTCATAAGACCATTAGTCATAAGCAGTAGATTAAGAGTGTGTGTAAGAGCGAATGTCCGTGTGAGCAAGCGTCTGGGTGTGTGTGTGCAAGTGAGCGTCTTAGTAGAACCGAGCGAGCATACGTGTGTGCGAACGTGGGTAGGCGTGTGACTGCGTGTGTGAGTCAGGCGAGATCGGCGAAGACATAGACACGTAGAAAAAACGTAAACACGGCGCGATCAGCTGCTCGGGATCTACGAGCGAGCGACGAAGAATACAAGACTTTAAATAAACGCAATTTTACCGAATTTTCGCGTGCATTATTTAGTAAATTTCCCACTTTCCTCTGCCAGTCCCAAAAGGACCGAACCGTTCGGTAACGTAACGTAAGCATTAACCCTTTGCGGTCGGCGGCTTTTCCGGCGGGGGGGAGTGCCAGATCGGAGCGTTTTCGCGAAGATGTCGGGCGTCGTACAGGTAGAAATAAAATGATCTTATACATAAATTATCTTATAAAAACGTTATATAAACAGCCGTTGGCGCGTCTGAGTCGCCATCCGACCTGCCGCGCGAAATGCCGTGGCGCCTCAGAGGCGCCTTCCGACCGCAAAGGGTTAAAAAGGTAAGGGAGGCGAAACGTTACATTATAGGGAAGTGAAAGAACATCACAGTGAAATCAAGATTCAGAAAAACTTTAATTTTACATTTAAAATGCTTTAATGTCTTCAGTTTTAAAATCTATCCTAAGAAATGCAATGTGTCTGACTTCATCAAATGATAATCTACATAATATTACATCTGCACCACGGTAATCCACTGATTTTTCAACTTCTGGGTATCCTTCGTGCATTCTACCTGGAGATTCTGGAACTGTTACTTTTTGATAATTCCGATATATTGTTTCTTCCATATTTATCTAAAAATAATTTATCAGAATTTATAAAATATCTAACATTTTTTAAATAAAGTATACCTACCATGAAAGGACCCGAGTTTCTATTGTACAAATAGACCATGAATATATCCACGCTTAGTACAATCATATCAATCATTGTTTAAGACCCTCCATTAAATACATTCCAAGAGTCGATAGTATCCAAGAACCAAGAGTATGAAAAATATTATTCTGATAAAGGTACATGAAATCATAGAACTGTATATACTATCAAAAGAAGTTACTTTCCTGGTAAGCATATTTTTGACCAAAACGAAGTAGTCCACTGAAACAGAATAAAAACATCAATATCTTTAATAATAACGTTTAATATATTATATATGTTTGTTGTAGCGGAGAAATGAAACAGTTACCATGTATTACTGACGTAAAATCCTGGTCTTCTAAATGGCAACTGCATACAAATCTTAATTATTTCAATTTGTCTATCGGTCGATAAGCAAAATCTTCCACTCCTAAGTCTTGTACCCAGCTTTGCATCTGTATCACAAAATGTATTCACTTAAAGAATGTCTGAAGTATTTTTATATTTAAATTACTTACTCTGTATTATACTAATTGATATGTTGTAAATGATAAGGTTATAGACATTTTTAATCACTTACCTTGATGGATTCATTGGAAATTTTAAAAAACTGCATTCCGCTGATCGTTTATTATGTTCACAATAAGAGACGTAACATTTTCCTGCATGAACCATGATTTTTCTCTTCTAAAATATTCCACACAAAAATTCACTCTTACTCGATTTAAATTACATTGCTGATTCTTCGACGATCGCGCACATATTCAACTCTCGCGGGCGATTGGTCGGAATGGTCACACTCGCTGAGCGCCTCAGTTTGACAAAGAACAATGATTGGTCCTAGCGAGGGACCCCTCTTGCTCCTGTACCAACCGTTACGAGTTTTCCGATGGCTCTACGGTACACTCATAAGACGCTGTAATCGTAATCGACTGAAGAGACACATAGCGGACGTCGGCAACATTTTTCGACATCATGTGTACTGAGCATGTCACGTATGTGTATAAAATTTCAAGTCGATGGAATATGTAGAAATAGGTAAAAAAAATATTTTAAAAATTAACCCTTTACTTTTTCGAAAATTTTTGTTGAAAAATGCATTGTCGACCGAGTTATGTATGTGTGTGAAATTTCAAGTCGATCGAATAACTAGAAGTGGGTCAAATTAAGCTTGCAAGATTTGTCGCGGACATACATACCAGCCAAACTTAATAAAAGCTTGTAATAAAAAGAAAAAACGGTCATAATAGTAATAATAAAATCGCACATAAGTTTCTCGTAAACAGTGGTCAATTGTGTTAAGTCATATTATCCTTGACAGTTTCAAAGGACTCCACCCATAATCTATTTCATGATAAAATTTCCAGCGAACTCCAAACACTCTCTTTTTATAGATGTATATGTCGCAGCCGGATTGTAAAATCCGCCGTATTACAAAACGGCTAGCCGCTTTATAAAACGGCTCAGTTTTGTAAAACGGCTAGTAGAGGTTTAGGCGGATTCTAATGCGGCATAACGTTGTGGCGGACAACTTGTCCAACTCGAATTCCGATCTAGGGAATTCGACAAGTGACGCCGCCTAGACTTTCGTTTGTTCCTCCCGGCGGAAGTCTTCCACATTCGCTTCTTGGGACGCTAAGAGCACACACGTGTATTTCTGTATTTCCTGTTATTTGTTAAAATATATTTTATACATTGTTAACCAAGTGTTCCTCATCATTTTCCTCGATAGTAACACGTAAGTCTATTCGACAAACATTCAACCCGTGGCCTTCTGCCATAATTGGTGACCCCGACGTGATTCGAGGAAGGAGTTATCAGCTTAATTAAGGTCAGATGCCTATAGATCGTACGCCCGAAAAATCTCTGCAGCCATCGATACCAGCAGGTGCACAAATGACCATCACCAGCAATAATGCAGGAGAAGGAACCTCCTCGGCGGGACAAAGAAACAACATGGACGTCGCAGCGACGCACGTGGTACGTTTGCCGCCATTTTGGCGAGAAAATCCACACTTATGGTTCACCCAAGCCGATGCCGCTTTTGGTATCAACAAAGTAACAAGCGACGAAACAAAATTCCGGTACGTCGTGCTTCACCTCGACACGAGCGTACTTCCGTTGGTAGCGGACATAATTACCACACCGCCAGCAGCGGACAAATACAAGGCGTTAAAAGAACGTCTCATAAGCGTTCTGGGCGAAACCAGTGCTTCTCATTTGAGAAGATTATTAGCATCACATGAGCTAGGAGTGGATAAACCTTCCATCCTTTTACAAAGACTACGGAAGACTACGTAGACGAAGTTCTACGTACTATCTTCATGGAACAGCTTCCAGAGAGTGTGCGAGCAGTATTAGCCATAAGCGAGGTAGTCGATCTGCACAAGCTGGCTGTTCAGGCCGACAAGGTTTTAGAGCTGAGTAGACCCACCACACCTATGATCCAAGTTGTCAACGCAGAACTAGTCTTGGTCAACAAGTTAGTCGCAAAAGTAGCAACACTGACGCAACAGGTTGCCGCTCTCAATAAACACCCAAGAAACAGAGCACGCAGCAAGAGTCGAGACAATGACAATAAATCTCAGTTTCGAGGTAGGTCTAGTAGCAGAGATCACAGTGGTATTTGTTATTATCACCGTAGGTTTGGTAAGGAAGTGCAGAAATGTACCAAGCCATGCGAATGGAGAGGCGAAGCTACTCAGGGAAACTAAGTTCACCACAGCGATGTCAGGCAGTCGTTGGTGGTGACAATCTATTCAACAAACGCCTGATCATAAGTGATAGGAAGGACGGCACAACTTACCTGATTGATACAGGAGCAGATATCTCCGTCATCCCAAGAAATATGGTACGCGGAGCTGTCGAAGCAACAGACCTTCAGCTATTTGCAGCTAATAACACTGTGATACAAACCTATGGTATCAAAACACGCACGCTGGATCTTGGGTTACGACGACCTTTTCTATGGAATTTCGTGGTAGCTGACATAAAGCAACCCATAATTGGAGCCGATTTCCTAGCACATCATGGTATTTTACCGGATCTAAAGAACCGAAGGCTGGTTGATGAGCAAACGACTTTGACGGTTAAGGCGCATCCCGGAACCATGACTCAAGCTTCGATAACCACCATTAACACAGACTGTAAGATAAAAGATCTACTACGACGATATGTCGCCATTACGCGCCCTTCGGGCTTACTAGAGGTAAACCATGGAGTACGTCACTACATCGCCACTGACGGTGCTCCGGTAGCAAAACGTCCACGCGGGCTTCCTCCCGAGAAGTACAAGAGTGCTAAAAAGGAATTCCAGACCATGGTAGAACAAGGGATTTGTCAGCTATCCTCCTCGCAGTCGGCAAGTCCATTACATTTAGTGAAGAAGAAAGACAACTCGTGGAGGCCATGCGGAGACTACCGCAAGCTCAACAGCGTGACGACGCCAGACAAATATCCTCTTCCAGACATACAAGACTTCACTTACTATCTCGCAAATTGCACGGTTTTAGGCAAGATTGATTTAGTAAAAGCTTACTTTCAGATTGCAATGGCCGAGGAAGATAAACACAAGACGGCTATAGCTACGCCATTTGGTTTATTTGAATTCAACCGTATGCCATTCGGTCTGCGCAACTCGGCGCAGACGTTTCAAAGGTTCGTCGACACTGTCCTACGGGGTTTGAAATATTGCCACGCGTACATAGATGATCTACTGGTCGCATCGAGAAACGAGGTAGAGCATCGAGAACATCTCGAGGAGGTATTCAAACGTCTAGAGAAATACGGTCTTGTAACGGTTCCGTTACATAGAACATCTTTAAGATATTCGATATATCGATCTCGCGCATCGGTCAGCTGGATGCTGGAGAGAGGACGTATCCCCTCCACGCGGCCCACGGTCCGGCTGCATCCCGAAGGATGGCGCCCCGCGGACACGCGCTCACCTAGAATCTCGTCGTCCATGCATCGAGAGCCGAATCATCCCCTCCACATTAGAAAGGACCACTGAAATTCGCTAGCGAAGATGAGGCCCCACCATCCGGCAATTAGCCAGTCACGATCTTTTGCTTATTGACACTACTATAAATATGGAAGCGCCGAACGCTCCTCACTCACTTCTCGATCGCCTATTCTGGAAGGAACATCTTAGCTCGCTTCCCGAGTTTACTCTCAGTTCCACTCTTACAGCCCTTTTCAGGGTTATCATTCGGAGAGGAGTCCGTCCAGCAAGAAACGGTGTAGCTGTCCTAGGTCAAGCCGACCTGTATCTTAAAGCAAACCGTCTTTATATACGGGAAGCTGCACGCGCCTCAAACTGAGGAGCCTTCGAGCAAGCCGTCTCGAAGACACCGTCGCGAAGGTCACACCCGGTACGATTGGTAATTAATTACCTGAAAGGGCTAAAAGGGGAATTGTCGAGTCATTAAGGAATTTTCGGGTAGTAGAGTCACGTGTAATTAATAACCAGGCATCATAGATAACCACGACCAAGTATCGGATTTATCCATGTTATGCCTGAGTGCGGTACAAACGGCCATATATGCTTAGAAATACCTCTCAAGTGTGGTACGAAGAGCGTTTATATGTGTCAGTACAACATAACCCCACAGTGTGGAAAATAGCCTTTCACTGCAAGGTATTTTCGACGTTCTGTGTGGCCGAATTGGGGAATAATCATAAATTTGATTACGTCGCGAGATATTAAACCCCTACAGTATCTAATGCTTCTGACCAAGTATCGGATAAATTAGATCTTCTGTATGGCCGGTACATAAGAGTTAAGACTGCTCAGTAACCATTGATCTAGGTATCGGTGCGAAAGGTGTTGCCATACTACTCTGTACATTTGAAACTTAGAATCAGTAACTTCTTCCAAATTTTAATAAAACCGGTTGTGAACTTCGCGACGGCGCACAGTGTTTCGATTACAGATGTTAGCCGGACAAAACTATTATATTATATTTATTAAAACTAATTATGATCTAGAAGAATAAATATATGTATAATTTTGTTTAATCAATATTAATTAACAATATTTTTTATTGAACTAATATAACTTCAATATTTTCGGTTTAAAACAAAAAAAAAATTAGGTATATTTACATTTTGATAAAATAAGGTGTAAATCTTCTATTTCTAACTACTGGAATCGCTAGGAGAATTAATTTCTTCATCACTAGTGGAAGTTGTACTACATACATCCGTTGTATCTAAAGAGTAATTTGGCCTATTATCATCTAATTTCAATAAATTTCTGACCTCTAATGGCAGTATAGTATTTTTTTTTTTATGACATACTCTATAATTGTTTATTACAGGATCAGAAGTAATTATTAACATTGTTAATAAATCTGTATTAGTGGCAATACGTGATGTCTTTCGAGAATGCCTTTCTCGAAATCGTCGACAATCTTTATTACGAGCTTCCTGGGCTTCTTCGGAAAGTTGGCCAATGGGTACAATACAATTTCGAATAATATCAGTGCTATGATAAAATATCTTATGCAATGTTACGGGCATAAAATACCAAGAATATAATCGTAAATAAATATTTTTGGTGTCAAAGCAGAATGTTTTGAATTTTTCCAAATCAATAACATGACTAGAAGATATGGCTTGTAAAAT
Organism: Ancistrocerus nigricornis; assembly: GCA_916049575.1. Lineage (NCBI taxonomy): Eukaryota > Metazoa > Arthropoda > Insecta > Hymenoptera > Vespidae > Ancistrocerus > Ancistrocerus nigricornis. Next base: position 17,541,911 of record OU696666.1, on the reverse strand, counting down.
AGTACCTAAATTTGTAATAAGTTGTTGGTCAATCTCTGTAATTTCTGCACTTATTGCTGAATTTTTAAAAAATCGCCGAGCCGTGTTTCCATCATTCGTTGAACCGTACCCGGGCTTTGGCTTATCGACTACAAGACCCAACTTTTGCTTGAATTTTTCTTGTATTTTAGTTTTTCTTAAATGTACATCTGCTTTTTCTTCTTTACTCCTAATTTGCCATTTTTTTATATTTAAACGATAACTAATATGTAAGAGACATTCAAAACTCCTAATCCAGGCATGTAAAGGTGATATGCCGAAACCATAATTTTCAGTATTATCTGCATTTTTAACCGGCTGATCATTTAAATTTTTTGGCGTAGCTCCGCAAATATAACACCTTTGAGACGAAGTTGTATTTGTAATTGTGTTACATACTTTACCATCGATCATTGTTAATAATAAAGTGTACTCAACTATAATTTCGCGCCCATCAATCATTAAACACTTTGGTTGTAAATTTGAAATTTGGTGTTTAATACTACAAACTTCCTTTTCAATTAATTCACGCGATTCTTTCGCGAATACAAATTTCAGTGGTCGGCAATAACGAGTACTTGAACAACATGGGTTTTTCCAAACAGAACAGGTTTCATTTTTAATTTTTATCGGAACAAATGATATTAAAAATAAGAATTCATCGTCACTTTCGATCGATGAAAATTTTTGTTTATATCTACTGTGACCACTACTTCCGCCACAACCCCATTTGCAAATTAAATTAAATTTTGTTCCATTCTTAAAAATAGATTCGTTAATTAATGCTAATCGATGTACCCAATGGTCTAAAGCGTTCTGCAGAGGAATTTCCGCGCTTGTTTCTGATATAGAATATTCAAAAGGCAGACATGCTTTTTTGGAATTCATAAGACTATGATACGATGGATACATGTAATGCCCTAAACTAATTGCTGTTTTTCTCATAAGTTTGTATGAGAAACATGTTTGCTTCGAATCAATATAAAAAGCTAGAGCTTCATCAGGTGTCATTGAACGTTGCGCACAGTGTTTCTCTGCCTGCTGCCGAAATTCTCTCATTTGCGATGATACACGTTGTGGAGATTTGCATAAATCTGAGATCATATTTGCTGCGTTCCGTTTCCCGGCAGCACGCATTGAAACTTCTGCAGCAAATGTAAGTTGTTGAAGAGAATGATTTTCTACTAAATCATTTACTCTCCGTTTTTTTGACTTTCGCGAAATATCGTCAAACGCTTGCTGAGGTCTTCCCGTAGCTCTCTTCGAAGTAAACGGTACCATCATATCATATTTTATATTACCTCTAAATATAACAAAATCTTCACCTTGAAGCCAGTCTCCAAATTTTCTTTGGAAATATTTTACATTACGAGTACTTTTTTCCCATCTCTCGTTTATACGCTTTGACACATTGGATATACTAGTACGGATACATTTCACCGCTTCTTCGCATATTTCTTCAATGCACCATTTTTTCCGAATAAACTCGAACAACTCATTTAGTCGGTCGTCTTTCGGAAAATTCCTCCAAAGCTCGAAAAATTCCGCTCGCGAAATGGAAATGAGCATCGCTGAAAACATTGTTATTAACAGTGTAGCACATTTCCGCACATAAAATGTGGATTAAAAAGAAGCTTTAACCCTATTCTAGCACTAGCAACAAGAATCTCCGCGTTTATCGCTGTTTATTACATGTTTTCAGTCTATTTTGTGTTGTAAACTTAACCTAAAATAATACAAATATGTAATCAAGTTAATTTAAATAATTATACGTACTTTCATTGGACGATTGCATCATAAATGTTAAATTGAACGTTAATAATTGTAAATATAGGTGTACAATTAAAAGTATTTATGACCAGGTATTGTTAATAACAATTCTAGAGAGACGCTTACGTTATCCACTAATAGATTGTTTTATGATCTTACTGATACTTATCGATAAAGAAGAATTATTAGGCCATACCGACACTACAATTCAATTGTTTCTTATTATCTAGATATTCAAGAATATATTGAACAGTTTTTTTGTATAAAACTAAATTGTGACTTTTGTCCGACTAATTAACATTAATCGAAACACTGTGCGGCGCGTGGGATACAGCGGCGACCCATTCACTTCTTTTGCACTCCTACTAGATGTCGCTTCTAGTAGAGAGAATTTAGTTTCTGATTAGTACTGTTTCATTGCCGGATGTATACATTTCACGTATTGTTTAATTATAAGGTTTTGATCCACTTAATTAACGTCTCGTTAATTTAAGCGAACTTAGAGTCATTATTAGCCACATTCAATCAACACGTATTGTTCCTACGTAATCCAAAGATTTAATTATTAGGTTTTAATCATAAATAGTCTTCCGTTTAATCGTATGGTTTTAGTAATATCGTTTTCTAACGTGCTACTCGGTCATGTAGGCCCATCGTTCTTGGCAAATGTTGTTATATTTGATACTCCTACTAGATGTCGCTTCTAGTAGCGAGAACTTAGCTTCCGTATTAGTTATTATTAAAATAGTCTCTATAGTTTAGTCTCTATAGTTTAATCGTAGTGTTGTAATAATATAATTTTCCGACGTTCTATTCATACGCGTGAATCCGTTGAGGTTAGCGATTCTTGTGATACTCGATACTCATACTAGATGTTGTGTCTAGCAGCGAGAACTTGACGTCAGTACCAATTCTAAATAAATGCTTTGGCGTTACTTAAAATATTTCTAAAATATTAATTGTCAACTATATATATATATTGTAACGTATCGCCTTTCTTACCTTTTTAATTCGACGTTACCTTTTTCTCCTCGTTCGGTCTTTTTGAGACTGGCAGTGGAAAGGGAATGTAAATGAAATGAATTCCGCGAAATGTCACTTTAACTGCGTTTATTGAATGCCTTTCTATCTTCTTATTTCGGTTCGCTTTCGATCAGCTGATCGCTCCCGTGTTTATTTATATTTCGTCGCTCTCGATTTTCACACGCACATACACCCTCTCATATACGCCGCTCACACATACTCTTATACTATGCCTTATTCTACCGGGATTTGAGGATGTACACAATAATTGTTTACCCTAATCTGAGGAGATGTTGTAACGCTGTCACGCTTTTGTTCCCTAATAGGATCAACAGCTACCTCGCTTTTGATTGCCCTGGCGCTGACACACGCGTCTAAACGATTTTAAATCAAACACTTTCTGAACACTCCGAAATTTAAGATTGAACGCAACATTAAAACTTTTTGAACTCTGAGAAACTCTCGGTCTTCCAGTCAGTCATCATCATGGAGCTATTCGAGTCCCTTGCTTATAAAGTACTATTCCCACTCTTACCTCATCCCGAGAGATTTGAATTTTATTATCTAATTGGGTCCCCCCCGTGTCCCTTTTCGTCGCGCGCCGCTGGCCTAGCGCGGCCCTGAACTTGCCGATCGACATCGGCACGCGTCGTCACCGCTCGGGCCTCCTCGTGCCTACCCGTCTTAATTTCTTCTGCCATTTCTTTCTTGTTATTGCCTTTTCGCGTTCTAAATTTAGCTTGCTTTCCGTTTCTTATATTACTTCTGATCTATTATCCGATTAATCGACTATCCTAGCTTGCCTATTTCTATTTCTATTTCTATTCTTTTTAATTTTAATTATTCTAACCTATGGTACCCAAGCGTTACGTTACAATGTCCCCCCAAAATTTCATTTTTCTTACCGCTTAACGAAAAATAAAATTTTTTCTTTTTCACTTTTACTCTTTCGAAGAGTCTTCGGAAGTGCTCCATGTGCTCCCCTATGCTTCCGGCATTGCAGCGCATGCCCTTCCCGAAATTTAAGAATTTGTCCCCCAGCCCTTTCAGGACCTGTGCCATTCCTCTTCTCCAGCTCGCGTTGCTCGCTTCCAACCCAAACGGGGTTCCTCTGAAAGCATATCCGCATTCGTTGTGGAGAGATTCCTTGTTTTTCTTCGCCTCCTTGTATTGCCATATCAATTTTCGAAACATCTCTTTCTCTTCCGTGGTAAGTCCTTGACACTCCTCCGCCTTTTCCCTTATCTCTTCCATCTTCCTTCGCATCTCCTCTTCTCTCGAGTTCGCCTCTGGGACGCCCCGCTTTGGGCCCGTCCCCCCGAACTCTTCTACTATTTCCCCCATTATTTCCTCCTCTTTCGAGTTCGCTTCTGGGGTGCCACGCTTTGGGTCAGTGCCCCCGAACTCCTCCACTACTTCCACCCTCCTTTCTCCTTTTGACTCCTCCACACTTTCCACCGTTACCTCGTCTTCCTTTTCTCCGTCGCTTATCCTTACCACTCCCTTTCTTGTTTCGATATGGCCGTTTAAGTGTTTTAGACTGTCCATTCCTAGGATGCACGGTCTCACTAAGTTAGGTATTATTATTTACTTGTCTGTTTCTATCTCCGTCTCCTTTTTCTTCTCGCGTCACCAGATTAATTTCTGGCGCGCTCTCTTTCTCTCGCACACCATTTCCTTTAGTTGTTTCTTTTGCCGTTTCCGTCGTCTTTTTTCGTGTCGTACAGTCGCCGGTGTGCATTGGCTCTAGGTGCGGTACGACACTTCGGCGTTTCCCCACTGCGAAGTCGGGATGATATGCGCCTCCGCTGTGTTGGTTTTCGTGGTTTGCTCCATTGCACTTGTTTCTCCGACCATTGCATTCACCTGCGGGGGCCTTGCTGGCCATCCTCTCTCTCCTTCTCGTCTCGGGTTCGGAATATTATTTCCTCCTCGGTTCGCTACCGGCGTGGAGTGGCTTGTAGGCGGTGCGGTGAACGCTGGTCCTCCGAATCTTCTTGGCGCGGCGTTCATCGTTTGTGTCGGTGTTCCCCGCTGGGAGTTTACCACTCGCTTAAGATCGTGTCTTTCAAGAATTCTTATTAAACCTTCGACGTTCGTTACTCCTTTTAAGAGGATCTCGTCCCGGATTTCCGGGGTGAAGTGTGCTGCTAGTGCTTCCACGACTTCTTCTTCGCTAATTCGCGGGGTGAGGTCGTATGCACTCGCGCAAAGTCGCGACGCGTATTCGACTCTCGTCGTGTTCGCCCGTTCTTCGTAAAAACCGTTATTTAGGTGCCACCGAATTCGCACCTGCTGCTCTCGACTCCAGAAACGCTCCGTAAATTTGTGCGCGAATTCATCGAATGTCCTTATTCTTTCCTCCACGATGTTCCACCAGTCCCTCGCCGTACGCGTGAGGCTTTGCTCCACTACGAACTTGAATTCGTGGTCGTGGATGCGTGCTGCTTGGCAATAATTTTCAATTTCTCGAAGGTACTTCATCGGTCGTTCCCTTCCGGACCCGTCGAAACTTGGCGGTGTTCTTCGCAGGGCCATTTCCCGAATGTTCGAGTGAGTTGTAGCACTTGTGTCTCTCACCGTCTCCTGATGCGTTTCTCGCGTGTTTCGCATTTCTTCGATGCTCCTTCTCAATGTTTCCATTTCCCTGCGATAGTCGTCCACGGTATTCCGTGTGTCCCGGAAGCTCCTTGCTACCTCGTCGACGATGTTTTCGTTCTCGGTGACCCTCCTCCCTAGTTCTTCGATCGCCCTTTTTACCGGGCCGAGAACGATGCGCACGGTCTCCGTGTGTCCTTCCAGCGTCTTCGAAATGTTTCTTGCCATCGCGTCGGACCAGTCGTCGAATTTTTCTTCTATTTTCTTTTCTAATTCACGTACCTTTCGATCGATCTTTAAATTGATCCTTTCGCACTGAAGGCCCATTTCCTTGATCGCCTCCAAGACCTCGGCCATCGATACGTTGCTTTGTGGAGGATTCCTGTCGTCCTCTTCTGTTGTCGTCTCTTCCAATATGACCTCCTCTTGACGTGGTTGTGGTCCCCGAACCATTTCTTCGGCTCCGGCGTCTGTGAGTTCCTCCGCGAGTGTTACACTCCTTCGTGTACTCACCGCTGGAGGCACCGAGAAGGTGAACTCATGATGCTCACTTGCTTCGAGTGTGCCTATTCCCGTCTTCGACACCGTGCTACGCGGTTCTTTGTCCGCCATGGTTTTTCTTTGCACTATTCACACTTTTCGCGACTGCCAGCTCCACGTTGGGCGCCAATTGTAACGTATCGCCTTTCTTACCTTTTTAATTCGACGTTACCTTTTTCTCCTCGTTCGATCTTTTTGGGACTGGCAGTGGAAAGGGAATGCAAATGAAATGAATTCCGCGAAATGTCACTTTAACTGCGTTTATTGAATGCCTTTCTATCTTCTTATTTCGGTTCGCTTTCGAACAGCTGATCGCTCCCGTGTTTATTTATATTTCGTCGCTCTCGATTTTCACACGCACATACACCCTCTCATATACGCCGCTCACACATACTCTTATACTATGCCTTATTCTACCGGGATTTGAGGATGTACACAATAATTGTTTACCCTAATCTGAGGAGATGTTGTAACGCTGTCACGCTTTTGTTCCCTAATAGGATCAACAGCTACCTCGCTTTTGATTGCCCTGGCGCTGACACACGCGTCTAAACGATTTTAAATCAAACACTTTCTGAACACTCCGAAATTTAAGATTGAACGCAACATTAAAACTTTTTGAACTCTGAGAAACTCTCGGTCTTCCAGTCAGTCATCATCATGGAGCTATTCGAGTCCCTTGCTTATAAAGTACTATTCCCACTCTTACCTCATCTCGAGAGATTTGAATTTTATTATCTAATTGGGTCCCTCCCGTGTCCCTTTTCGTCGCGCGCCGCTGGCCTAGCGCGGCCCTGAACTTGCCGATCGACATCGGCACGCGTCGTCACCGCTCGGGCTTCCTCGTGCCTACCCGTCTTAATTTCTTCTGCCATTTCTTTCTTGTTATTGCCTTTTCGCGTTCTAAATTTAGCTTGCTTTCCGTTTCTTATATTACTTCTGATCTATTGTCCGATTAATCGACTATCCTAGCTTGCCTATTTCTATTTCTATTTCTATTCTTTTTAATTTTAATTATTCTAACCTATGGTACCCAAGCGTTACGTTACAATATATATATATATATATATATATACCCGGTGTTTTACTTGACATTTCCGATCCGTTTTCATTATACACGATCGTCGTCCGTCAATATAATTACATTTTCACTTCGAGGGGAGTTGTGCGACATCCATATAGGGTGATCTATTACGTTTGTAGCCTCGTAACGGAGGAATAAAGCTTAGGTACGTTAACCATAGCAAACAACTCTTTTCTGACTGCACCACGCGTCTTTTTTCCTATTTTCCTCTAGAAAGGCCGAACACTCGACCTGGTTATGACTATTTGATTTTATAAAAATTCAAAGAATACAAAAATCAAAAAGAGTAAATAACAACTTTTCAATTGGCGCCCAACGTGGAGCTCGATAAGAATAAAGAAATCAAATAGAATTAATAACGTTTCTTCTATTCATCTTCCAGGGAACAAGAATGTCGTAGCCGAAACGTTATCTCGAATAGAGATGATTGACATGCCAGTAATAGTCACAACAGACGAAATTTACGAAGAGTAGCAGAAGGACGACGAACTTCAAACCATACTAAAGTCGGGAACTACTCTTACACTAAAGAAATTACGAGTGGACGACGGCGATAAAGCAATCTATTGTGATGTTACGGACGATATCAGAATATACGTTCCGACGGTGCTTCGGAGAAGAATATTCGATGTACTCATAAGGTTGCTCATCCAAGCGGCCGAACTACAAAGAAGATGATAGCGCAAAGATTCGTACGGCCCAACATGCAGAAAGACATCACCTACTGGGCGAAGACGTGTCTGTCTTGTCAAAGGGCCAAGATACATAGACATAACACGCGTTCACCGGAAAGAATACCAGTACCGGACGACAGATTTTCCCATGTACATTTGGATATCGTTGATCCATTACCACCATCTAACGGTTACCGATATTGTTTGACCATGATTGACAGGACTACTAGATGGCCAGAAGCAACTCCAATACCAGATTGTACAGCTGATACCATAACGAACGCGTTTTTCAACACCTGGATTTCGAGATACGGAGCTCCAGCTACCATAAGCACTGACAGAGGAACCCAGTTTGAATCTGCTCTTTTCGACGCTTTAGTAAAATTAATAGGCGGTAGAAGAATCAGGACGACAGCCTATCATCCGCAAGCCAATAGGATGATAGAAAGATGGCACCGCTCACTCAAAGCAGCAATTAAGTGCCACCAAACACAAAACTGGGCAGACGTATTACCTATGGTATTATTAGGATTAAGAGCTAGTTATAAGGACGACATCAAGACCTCCGCAGCGGAATTGGTCTTCGGTACTACACTTAGATTACCAGGTAAGTACTTAACCTATGAAGATCCAGTCGGAGTTCCTCAGATGTTCGCAGAGATTTTACGTCACCGCATGAGACAAGTGAGAGGGTCGCCTACGTCACATCATGCCAAGCCTAGGACGTTCATACATAAAGACCTGGAAGATGCCACACATGTCTTCGTGCGAGTCGATCGTCCTAGGGGTCCTTTGGAACTGCCATACGAGGGGCCATTTCTAGTCATTGAAAGGATCTCAAATTTCCAGTACAAAATCGACTACAAAGGTCGACCTGAAACAATTAATATAGAGAGATTGAAGCCAGCATTCATAGAGAGAGTGGAAGACGCTCCAACCGCTAGTGATCCAGTCAACCCGCAACCAGTACCATCAACGTCAGCACAAGGTCAAAGGGATTCGAAACAAGTTCGAAAAGTTCATTTCGTAACTCGCGCTCCGAGTCACTGGAGGGGGAGTGATGTGGCGGACAACTTGTCCAACTCGAATTCCGATCTAGGGAATTCGACAAGTGACGCCGCCTAGACTTTCGTTTGTTCCTCCCGGCGGAAGTCTTCCACATTCGCTTCTTGGGACGCTAAGAGTACACACGTGTATTTCTGTATTTCCTGTTATTTGTTAAAATATATTTTATATATTGTTAACCAAGTGTTCCTCATCATTTTCCTCGATAGTAACACGTCAGTCTATTCGACAAACATTCAACCCGTGGCCTTCCGCCATAACGTTGATCAGCCACATTGTAATGGCGTTTTTCCTTTTCCAATCCGGCTTAATGTCGTGTCGCCGTTTTGCAAAACGCCGAATCAGCCGAATTATTCAACCGCCGCTTTCGCTTTAACCTGCTTTCACCCACTTTCACCTATGAAATAGGTAATATCTTGAAACATGTCTGATAACAATGTTTTTAAACTTAAATTTGACCAAAAATTAAAAAATTTTTACGATTCTCAACGCGGAAATTTAAAAAAACCGTGGACAAGAGATCGAATTTCGGAAGTAATTTCACATGTTAAAGAGGCTAATATATTCATGAATTCTGGTACTCGGCGGACAGGTATGCAATATTATTGGTCCACAAAGTTCGATTTGCTGAATATTTCGAATGATTACTTGATTTTTAAGAAAAAGTCTCCAGACGACCCTACTATTCGTGTGATACCTACGGAACAGTACTTTGATATATTATTTGAAATTCATAAGGAAACTGGGCACGGTGGTCGTGATAAAATAATATATAGTATAAAAAACAGACTGTACATAAAAAAAAGCAATTGAAATATTTGTTGCCCTATGTCCAACTTGTGAAAAGAAACGCAACATACCAAAGAAAAGTATCGTCACAAAGCCAATTCTTTCAAAAGATTTTAATATTCGTGGCCAAGTTGACCTAATGGATTTTCAGTCAGCACCAGACGGGGCTTACAAATGGTTGTTAAATTATCAAGACCATGCCACCAAATTTCCTCAACTTCGACCACTCCAAACAAAACAGGCATCTGAAGTTGCTTTAGAGTTAGTAAAAATTTTTATGATATTTGGTGCACCACTGATTTTGCAGAGTGACAATGGCCGTGAATTTACTGCAAAAATTATAGAGGAAATTCTGGAAATGTGGCCGGAATGCAAGATTTTACATGGAAGCCCTCGACACCCGCAGACTCAAGGTAGTGTGGAGCGGAGTAATCAAGATGTGGAGAATATGCTCCGTGCTTAGATGAGTGATAATAATTCAACAAGTTGGTCTGTTGGGTGCAATTTTGTCCAATATCAAAAGAATGTATCATATCATAGGAAGGTCACCTTATCGCGCATTATTTGGATGTGATCCTAAAACAGGTTTGCAAGGCAGTAATATTCCTGAAAATGTCCTTAAATTAATCAACACAGAGCATCAGCTAGAAAGTATTGTTGATATTCAGAATAATACTATTGACACCAATAATAATGACACAAACGAAGAAAATGATGCTTTAGAAAATCTAATTTTGGGTTCTTCTGACATTGTTGAATCGAATGATGACGATGTCTGTGTTCTAAATGTAATAGATGATATGAATGATAATAACGTTGTAATTGAAGTTATAAAGGTGAAAAATGACATCTTTAAAGGTAATAATGATAATATTAACATATGTGACGATACAGTTTTCGTTGATAATTTCAAATGTTCAGTCTGTGGACAAGATACAAGTGGTGCTCACCAGTGCTACTCCTGTTTAAAACATGTTCACACTATTTGTGGATTATCTGATGGCACCGAAGGCTACGGATCAAAAATATTGTGTCTGTTATGCAAAAAGGAATTGGATATTAGAAACGAAAGGGAGAAAGCCTATCAGGGAATGAAATGTGCTGCGAAAAAAATGGTCAATGAGACAGCTAAAAAACTTCCATGTTTAAATGTTGAAGATAGTATTTTTCTAAATGTCCCAAAAATATATCGTGGGCCACTAGACATTAAGAATATTACAGGGAAAATAGTAGATATTAAAAATGGTGTTTTCAAAGTGGGCACTGAAAATGGAATAATTAACCAGCTATAGGGGGGCTGGGGCCCCCGAACGAAACAGCCTTGCTGTTTCGTATTAGGCACGACCGCGGTAATGATTCGTACAGGAAGTCGGCTCGCTGCGCTCGCCTATCCCTGTTCTTATGAGAGTACAGGATAGCTGATTGCGGCCGTTTGACTATCGCTATCTGGCCGTCGGGATAATTTTTTTAAAAATACCGATTACATTAAAACTCGTTTCTGGTCATAAAAAAAAAAAATGTTTTTTCGTTCTGGTTGTATTGCTTCCCTGAAAAATTTTGAAAAAAATTACGTTATTAGTTATCACTATTTTACATACTTTTGCAAAGTTTGAATTGTTTGCCTATTATAGAGAATTTTTTATGAATTTTTTAATGTTTAAAATGACCGCCATTTTGAAACCGGAAGTTGAATCAATTCGAAATTGTTAGTGGATCTATGTTTGGAAGAACTGGATTTTTCGTATAAATTTCAGCCTTATCCGTTCAGCCGTTTAGGCGCTAGAGTAGATACAAATTTTTACTAGTCCGCCATTTTGTACTGTTTCGCTGAAAAATTTTGAAAAAATTCATGTTATTAGTTGTCACTACCTTACATATTTGTGCAAAGTTTTAATTGTTTTGCTCTTATAACATAATTTTTATGAATTTTTTAATTTTTAAAATGCCCGCCATTTTGAAACCGGAAATCGGATCGAATCGAAATTGTTAGTGGATCCTCGTCGGGTGTAACTGGATTTTCCGTGTAAATTTTACTTCGATCCGTTCAGCCGTTTAGACGCTAGAGTGGATACACACATACACACACACACACACACATACACACACACACACACACACACACACACACATACATACATTTAGATCTTGTTATGAAACGTAAAGATCCAAAAGGATTTTTGGATATCTCGAATAGTTTCGGAGATAATCGTCCGTTACACTTTTTGCTCGATCGAGAGCATAAGGAACTCCCTGCGGTCGTGCCTAAAAACTGGTTCCAGCGCCACGAATTACAAATTTCATCAAATGAGTATAGCGAACAAATACCAAATACATTGTTATCCTTGAGAGAAGCAGTTAACAAACAGTCTTTGTTTGGTGGTCAAGGGTTTCAGAAGTGTTCTTGCAAACCAGCCACAAATCAATGCCACACTAACAGATGTGCGTGCTTTAAGAAAAAAGTTCTCTGTGGATCTAAATGCCATTCTAGCTTGACGTGTGTCAACAAATAAATTTATAAGTATGTACCGAACTGTGATTATTATGTACCAAACTGTGATTATGTTCCTAATAAATAATATGTGAAATAAGTTTCCTAAACGTTTCCTAAAAGAAGAAGATTCCAAAGTTTAGTTTTATCTAAATAAATTAAAATAAATATATTTTGGTAATAAAAATTACAAAAAAGAACATTTTTTGGTAAATATGCTGTTTAGGGGAACCACCTCCAATGACCTTGACATATGTTGTCAAGGTCACCCTCCTGAGTAACCTTCAAAACGTTTTAGCCGTCGCTCGTTGTTTGTTAAAAAGTTATTAATAAAATAACTTTAATAAGGAAAATCGATCTTTTTCGAGACTGGATTGGGTCTGGGTTGGGTATTATTAACAAAATAACTTTAATAAGTAAAATCGATCTTTTTCGAGACTGGGTTTGGTTTAATGACTTTTTACGGGACAAGTTAAAAAGTTTATTCCGTATTAAGCGGTATCAACGGATACATCAAGTTCATAATTTCAAAAAAAGCGTTAATACGTTCATTAAAATTGTATTTTCTTTTAAATAAGAATTCCGCAATATAGTGCGTAAAGTGGTGATCGCGAATACCATAACAAGGAATATTAGCTCGCATGTCTCTCCACAATCTTTCTATATTTTGTGTATGAGTGCCATTTTCAGGATCTACAAAATGTGTGCTATGATTGACTGTTTTATGTGTGTAACACTCGAAAGTTTTTAGATTATCATATGCACGCCACTTGTCAGTCTGAATAATTGAACCGGCAGCAACATATTTTTTTATAATATCTGTCAGAGTTTCACTAGACCGATTTGGCACAGGAAGAATAAAAATGTTATTAGTACCGCGTTCAATACCGCCGAAAACCCATTGCCTTCTAATTATACGTCCGGTATTATATTTCCTTTTTCCTACTTTAACTTCATCTAATTCAACAATTTTACCCGCTCCACCGATTGGCTTTTGTTCATGTAAAACCCATTGTTGAAGTAACTGTAAATAATTGGACAAATTAATGCAACAGTAATTGTCTAGATTAAGATCCCTTGATTTAGCATAAAATGTTATAATAAGCGCAATCAAGACCCAACCTTAACATAACACATATTACTTACCTCTCGACAGAAATTTGTCCAATCCACAACTGCATGATCACTCATTTCTAATTCGTTCATTAAAAATCTCTGACGTGGTGGCTTCATCATTAAAAAATAGGCAATAAAACGGCAAATTTTCGTTATGTCCATATGCATTCGTTCAAACCAGGTTTTGTTATATGCACTAATTTTAAAATTACATGTTACTCTTTTTCGTTTTCGGCCTGAAGTGATTTTATAATACTTTTTACCACAATGTAATATTTTATTTTCACGAGCATTTACTAATTTAACTACATTGTTACATCTTGGGCATATTATTTTACCACGAACAACTTTCTTTTCGCATAGGAAATGCCACAAAGATTCGAAATTGTAAGTTAAATGAATAAACTCGTGCAAACGCATTTTTAAACTCTCGCAACACTCTTCGTCTTGAAATTATACGAGTAACTGACTGATTATACGTGAAATTGATTATGAGTAGTGATATTGAATAACATACCAAGTACGAATCTCGACAGAAAATATCAAAACAAGATGGTAGGTCTTGGAATATTTGTATATAACACGTATATGCTGCTCAAATCAAAACAAGATGGTAAGTACATACTATACCCACCTATAATTATATATTAAATTATATATTTAATATATAATTTATTAAATTATATTTTATATATAATTTAACGCGGTAACACGTCACTGATCAAACGGCAAAAAAAGTGTGTTTACGCAACCCATTTTTTTTTTTTTTTTTGTTTAACGTGAGGGGAAACCTTCAAAAGGCCCCCCCGCGCACACCCACGGGCTGGGTGTACGCGGGGGGAGTGTGGGATTCTTACCCACTAAAACCCCTCACTGAGAGGGGGTCACTCTCACAGAAGGAGACCGCTGCCCTCCACGACCTCTCGCTGTCGACCATGGCGCGAACCAAGGCCGGCAGCGAGAGGTCACCTCCTACTTCGCCGCGCAGGACACGGCGCTCCTCCTCGAATGCGCTGCACACTTCTAAAGTGTGCTGCGCCGTGTCCTGCGCGGCACCACAGTGGTGGCACCCAATGGTCGGCTCGCGTCCTATCCTCTGCAGGTACTCACCGAAGCATCCATGCCCGGTGAGCACCTGCGTAAGGCGGTAGGTGAGAGCACACCATGCCTCCTCGTCAACCATGTGTCGAGACATGGTCGGATAGCCTCGACAGTCCGGTGGCCGGCATTAGGCAATACAAGCCTCGCTTGCCATTTGGCCACAACGGACTGCCGGACCCGGCACTTCTCGGCTTCCAGCACTTCTCCTGACAGAGGTAACCCCCTCTGACGGAGGTATTTCTTCCAGCGGAATAATTCCGCATATCCCTCCGCCAGGAGGTCCAATGGGGGAACCCCTGCCAGGAGACTCGCCGCCTCTAGGGAGATGGTCCTGTATCCGCAGGCAACCCTGATGGCCACCCGACGGACCAGCCGGCAGAGCGCCATCCTGCGCCGCCGGGAGGCCATCACGTCGCCCGCGCAAACCGGCGAGGCGTATAACGCCATTGATAGGACCACTCCCACATAAAGGCTGCTCCCTCAACCCGGGGGACCAGAGAGGCGAGATGCGCCTCGAAGTGCCATCCGCTGTCGAGGACGACACCCAGATACTTCATCTGGGTGCGAACCTCGACAGGTGCATCACCTACATAGAGGTGGGCCCGAGGTGGTCTCCGGCGAGGCGGACCAAACCACATCGCCTCGGTTTTCGCCGGAGCGACCCGCAGGCCCAAAGCCTCTATTCGGCCGACCACCAGTGCCACCCCAACCTCTGCGAGGTTAAGGGTGCTTCTCCAAGAAGCCCCCGTGGCCAACGCTAACGTGTCGTCTGCATAGCAGACGACGTGAAGGCCACGGGGCAAAGCGGCCCGCAAAACCGCATTATACCCGAGGTTCCACAGGAGCGGCCCCAGTGCCGACCCCTGTGGAACCCCGCAGTTGATCTCCCTCCGGAAGATGGTACCGCACCGACCTCTGTATAAAATGCACCTGTCCCGAAGGTAGGCCCCGACCGTAGATCTTAAGTATGAGGGCACTCGATGGAATTCGAGCGCCCTCCGGACCGCCGCCCAAGGGAGGAAGTTGAATGCATTAACTATATCTAGACCAACAGCCAATGCAACCCCTCTCCCTCACCTCGTCCGAGAGGGCCCTTACACGACTGATGGCATCAATCGTGGAGAGACCCTCCCGGAAGCCATATTGGCGGTCCGACAGGTCGGGACCTACCTGGGACAGATGCCTGGCGAGGCAAGCCACGAGCAGTCGCTCAAAAAGCTTGCCCGCCTCATCCAACAGGCACAGAGGTCGGTACGCGGAGGGAGAATCCGCGGGCCGCCCGTGCTTTTGGAGAAGCACCAACCTCGCCTCTTTCCACTCTGGGGGGAATGACCCGGTCCTCAAGCAGCTATCAAACAGCTGCTTGAGACCGGTCCCGAGGACGTCCAAGGTCAAGGCCCAGACGCGGCCTGGTATTCCACCCGGACCTGGGGCCTTTTTGCAGGCACCCAGGCGCCGGGCGGCCGCGCCTATCTCCTCCGGACTGACCCCCAACTCGCCGGACCAGTTGTTCGGGTCCGGCGGCTCTACAGGACGTGGCTCCTCCTCCGAACGAGGAAAGAGAGTGTCTACCACGCCCCGCGTGTTTACGCAACCCAGACCCAACCCAGACTCAAATTTTACCCGAAATAAGTGTTACATTTAGCAAATTTCTTTTGTTAATAACTTTTTAACGAACAATGAGCGACGGTTAAAACCTTCTAAAGGTCACTCAGGAGAGTGACCTTGACAACATATGTCAAGGTCAAGGTCATTGGAGGTGGTTCCCCTAAACAGCATATTTACCACCTAAACTACCTATGATATAGAATAGTATACGCACCGGATGTTATATTCAATTTCTTCAACAATTATAAAACCACAGCTAACGATTTCAGAATTCTTATTTTTTATGGTACTCAAAAAATTAGGAGTTCATAACATTTTTGTATTATTATCTATTATCCCATTCATATTTTTTTTAAATATTTTAGAACGTATTTGACCATTATTAAATCTAAAATTCAAAGAAAGAAGAAGAAGAAGATTCGAAGAATCTATCTATCTCACTATTTATTTAACAAACGGCTTTCCACAAATGTATGTTATGTGCCTAATGTATCTTATGTGCCCCTTCCAATTAGCCAGCTAGCGGGCTTAGCAGACAAACGGGCTAGCGGGTTTAAGGGGCTTGATGGCTAGCGGTGCTGGACTCGGGGCTAGACTTCGTCTCGGGGGCTAGACGTTTATCAGTTTTTTCCATACCAATTATACGAACAGAAACCAAGGCAGCTTTGCATTCGTTAGTGCTGCCCTCCAGTCTATTATTTTATACAACGCGCATGCGTAAAGAGGTCGAAATGAGTGCGCCACCAGTCTTCAAGCCACTGTGACCAATGTAGTGCAATGTTGTATCACTCAAAATGTGCTTCATATTTTATTATTAAAGGTTGGTAAGGGCAAAAGGGGATAGACAAATACGGCTCCTATGCTTATACGTTAAGTGCACACACCCTGCTATAACCAATCACTGTTCTTTGTCAAGCTGAAGCGCTCAGTGAGTTGACCGTTTCGACCAATCGCACGCTAGAGTCGAAAATGTGCGTGATCGTCGAAGCATTAGCAATGGAATTTAAATCGAGTAAGAGTGAATTTTTGTCTGGAATATTTGAGAAGAGAAAAATCATGGTTCATGCAGGAAAATGTTACGTCTCTTATTGTGAACATAATAAACGATCAGCGGAATGCAGTTTTTTTAAATTTCCAATGAATCCATCAAGGTAAGTGATTAAAAATGTCTATAACCTTATCATTTACAACATATCAATTAGTATAATACAGAGTAAGTAATTTAAATATAAAAATACTTCAGACATTCTTTAAATGAATACATTTTGTGAAACAGATGCAAACCTGGGTACAAAACTTAGGAGTGAAAGATTTTACTTATCGACCGATAAAGAAATTGAACGAATTAAGATTTGTATGCAGTAGCTATTTCGAAGACCAGGATTTTACTTCGGTAATACATGGTAATTGTTTCATTTCTCTGCTACAACAAATATATATATATTTATAAGACAATTGGCGATTATTGAGATCCTTCAGGGAAAGTGGCGGAGAATAAACAAGATTGTGTTGCCTAAACAAAAAGATTTAATTACTTACTATGATATTTACACTAATTACATGCGATGAGTTATTAATCACCTAAACAAAAAGAAAACGACAATTTACGCCTATTCTCCTTCGGATCAGTGGTTCCTTGCCCGTGCTCCAAAACCTCTCTCTTCACACGTGCTCTCGTGCTGTCTCCTCAATTTCATTAGATTGAACTAGAGGGCGCACTGAGCCGGTAAGGCGCGGCCAATTTGGTTTTAAGAAAGTGTGCTTTCTTTACATCTCCCCACCCCAGGTGAAGGTTCTCAATACTATCTATTTCAATTGTCTTCTATGTCTGTATTTTCTCCTTCCGTTTCACATATGTCCATTGTGATTGGTATTAGTTTGGTTACATGAAATATGTCTGTATTTGTTCTTCTTTTCCCTGTTTTTAGTTTATAAATTGAGTCTGAAATTTTGTCGGTTATTTCAAATGGTCCAATCCTTAGTTTGTCCATTTTCTTTCTATTTAATCTATTTCCATTTTCTACGTATACTAGGTCTCCAATGTTGAATATATTATTTTTTCTATTTTTGTCGAATAAGTTCTTGTTATAGTTATGTGATCTTATGGTATTCTCTAACGCCGATTTTCTATTTCTATACCAGGTGTTCTTGTCCTCGTTTTCTTTCAATTCTTTGGGTATGATGCTTACGTCCGTACCATCTAGTAAATACTTTGGTGCATACCCAGTTATTGAGTGTTCAGTTTCATTATATCTTTTTATGCATTCGTGTGCTATCGTTGTCCAAGCCTTCTTATTATTTTTTTTTTCGTTAATTTTGCATCTTATTTTATTAACTATTGTTTGATTTAGCCTTTCGTTAAGTCCGTTTGAGAAGGGTGCGTTTACTGCGGTGAATACTATCTTTATACTGTTTTCTTCCAGGTATTCTTTAAACTCTCTCGAATTAATTCCTGGGTATTGGTCTGCTAAAATCATGTTTATTTGGTCTGTTTCTATTACCTTCTTGACTAATTTTATAAAGTCATTTGAATTTTGTGTTTTGGAAGTTGTTATAAACGCATACCTTGTAAAGTGATCTACTAATAAATGCAAGTATTTTTTTTGTGGATCTTTTTCCTCCAAAACCACCAATGGTGTCTATTGATACTATTTCAAACGGTTTTGTGGCTGGGCCCAAGAATGACATCATTCCAAATTTTCCTTGGCTTCTCGATTTATTTTCTAAGCATATTTTGCATTCTTTGCAGATCTTCCTTATATTCTTTGTTAGACCTCTTGCTGTGTATTTTGAACTTATCATTCTTATCATTTGTCTGATGCCAATGTGGCACCATTCCTCGTGTATCTTTTTTATTATTGTCTTGCTAAAGTTTTCAGATAATATTATTTTCTCTCTATTTTTTACTTTTTTATAAAATATTTTATTTTTTTCTATTAGTTTCATTTTGTTGTCCTGTATGTTCTTATTTTTTTCTTGATCTTTTTCTATCTCCTCTATTTCGATTAAGTTTACTGATCTTAGTAGTTCTTCTATGTTTTCTTCTGGCTCCAGAACCGGGTTTCTACTTAAGCAGTCGGCTTCCAAATTTTCTTTTCCTGGTACATATTTTATTTCGAAGTCGTATTGTGATAAGTAATACGTTAAGTCCCCCAGCTCTTCATCTGTCCGGGTTCTTATATTCAGATTCTCTAAAGGTTTATGGTCTGAGTATACCGTGAACCGTTTTCCTATCAGCCAGTGTTGCCAATATTGTATTGCTTCCTTTATCGCTAAACATTCTAAATAGATTGCCTTTTTTTTCTTCTGTGTTTCATTTAGCTTCTTTGAAAAGTATGCTACTGGTCTATTCTTTCCGTCCGTTTGTGTCTGTTTTAATACCGCACCGATACCTTCTATTGATGCATCCGTGTATAGTACAATTGGGAGTTCTTGATCAAAAATTTCTAATACTGGTTGTGTACACAATATTTCTTTTACTCTATTAAATGCGGTTTGACATTTTTCAGACCATATAAATTTTTCGTTTTTTCTAAGTAATTTGTGTAAGGGATCTAAAATTATTGCACTATTTTGTAAATATTCATGATAAAAATTTATTTTTCCCAAAAATTGCCGGATATTCTTTTGTGTCCTTGGGATTGGGAAATTTTTTATCGAGATTAAATTGTCTTTGAGTGGTCTTACTGAATTATTTTGAATTACATGTCCGAGATATTTCACTGAGTTTGAAGCAAATGTGCATTTCTTGAACTTTAATCTAAAACCTTCTATTGTAATGGCTTGCAGTACTTGTTTTATGTGTTTAACATGTTCTTCAAATGTTGGCGAATGTATCAGAATATCATCGATATAGTTTACTGAAAATTTTGTTAGTCTGTGCTTCTTCAATATATTACTTAAAATACGTTGGAAAATCGCTGGCGATGTTTTTAAGCCGAATGGCAAACAAGTCCACTGAAAGTGTCCTTCTTGTGTGACAAATGCTGTTTTACTTCTGTCCTCAATTCGTAATGGGATGGACCAGAAAGCCGAGTTTATGTCCAAAGTTGTGAAATATTTGCAATTTCTAGTACGGATTATTAAATCGTCTATTATTGGAAATGGTTGTGCTTGTGGTATTATAATTTTATTTAAATCTCTAAAATCGATACAAAGTCTCGATTTTCTATTTTCATCTTTTTTGAACGCAAGCGTTACTGGAGCTGCAAAAGGGCTGTATGATTCTTCGATTAGGTTTTTCTCTAAGAGGTTTGATATTTGCTCTTCTATTTCTTTCTTATGTTCTATCGAACATCTGTACGGCCTTTTGCTACAGTATTTATCAATTAATAAGTCTATTCGTGCCTCATAATCTTTTACAGTGCCGATGTCATATTTATCCTTTGCAAATGTCGTTTTATATTCCTCTATTATTTTTTTTATTTCAACCTTTTTTTCTTTATCTAAGTGCTCCGTTTCTATCTGGAATTCATTTTCTTCCACGTGCTCATTAAAGTTCACTGACTGTATTTTTCTCACTTGTTCATTAGTCGGGTCTTTACTTGTTGTTTCATTTCCTTTTCTTATATTAGTACCTTTTATTTGTTTTATTTCCAGGTCTTCATTTTGCGTTAATTTAAATTCTTTTATCATGTCTAGACCTATGATAAAGTCTTCGAAATCTTCTCTCTCAACGGAAGGAAAAACGAATATTCCAATCGACTCCGAACCGGACCCGGACTCGCTCGCTTTTAATGTTTTTCAAAGTCGACGTCGATGGTAAACTAATTCGAATCGACGTCGATACATTCGATAATAAAAGCGAAGAAAGTCCGAGCGTGACGCCTTCTCGCCAGATTCCTCTCCCTTTTGCGTTCGAAAACCAAACGGCAGTTGCGTCTTACTCCTTTCTCTCTCTCTTATATCCGCTATTTGCTACAATTATCTACCATTCATTTCAGGCAACGTCGACGAGATAAACCGAAGTTCTCTCGTCAACGAGTACCCATTATTCGCTCTATGCCGCAATCCAAGTTGCAGCGAGAGCAGTATTATTTATAATAACGACCCTCAGCCAGGTGTGGTCTGGGAATTGTATCCGTGGACCGCAATGTGCGTTCGAAATGTCGATGTTCATGTGTCCTGCAGTTCACAAGTTGACGCGCAATTAGCTGCGTTCTTCATCGACCCACGAGCCAAGTGATCCACCGTTCAGGGTAATCGTATATATCTGTACGCTTTGACACGCACGTTTGTTCGGTCATAATTAGCAAGGCGATTGCCAAGCTGTGTCGTGCGGTGCCGAAGCACCGACGCGGTCCGCATCAACGCAGACGAACTTTGAGTCCGTCTCGTCGAGTTACGGCAAGAAAAGTCGTCGACTTCGAGAGATGTCTATAATTCGATCCGGGCGTACGTATCCTTAACGCAACCTCGGGCGTGTCGGCGGCACGGGAGCCGCTGCACGAAAACAAAACCACGCCCTCGCGTCAGGTTCAAGCGCCGCGACAACTGCGTTATCTTGGAGGATAACCAAACGTTGCCCGCGGCACACGATCGGCCCCTGACATAGGTCGACACGGTGATTTGCGATGACTCCGAGCAAGGAGAGTCCGAGCCCACGGTCGCGGAGAACTCTCCCCGCTGACCCGTAGACGTATCGTCATCTCAAACGTTTACGTCGTATCGGTCGCTCGGTCCTCGCTTACGTTCGAAGAGCCATTCAGGGTTGCGCGAACCCGCGCAACGATGACCAGGGACTAACCCGACGTTCTTTGCCGACTCACCGGAAAGCTGGCACGGTCCTCGCTCCATTACGAACTCATCGCCCCGCGAACGTCTTAATGCGCGGCATCGCGTCGTTGCACCAAACGGGCACAACGACAACAACGTCGCGCGACGCTGTTGAAACGATGGTTCGGAGTGAAGTTCCACGCCATGTAACCGCGACAAAGTCAGTTTAGCGAACGCCTCATGTAGCGTACATCGCGACGGTACACACTGGCTCGATGTTACCGTCTCCCTTTACGGTCTTAAAGGTTTCATTTGTATTTCATATACATCCTCGCTGCTGCGTGAGCAACGTTTTCTACGTTAATGATCCTTCCGCAGGTTCACCTACGGAAACCTTGTTACGACTTTTACTTCCTCTAAATGATCAAGTTTGCGGCTGTAGTGCGGCTAAAAGTCGCCTGTCCCTGTAAGAAGATTTGTTGGTACGTTGGTAGTAAAAACCGCCCGACCGAAAGACGGGGGCCTTCGAGATACCAGAATTTACGCCTATTTAGCATGCTAGAGTCTCGTTCGTTATCGGAATTAACCAGACCAATCGCTCCACCAACTAAGAACGGCCATGCACCACCACCCAGCGAATCAAGAAAGAGCTATCAATCTGTCAATCCTTCCGGTGTCCAGGCCTGGTGAGGTTTCCCGTGTTGAGTCAAATTAAGCCGCAGGCTCCACTCCTGGTGGTGCCCTTCCGTCAATTCCTTTAAGTTTCAGCTTTGCAACCATACTTCCCCCGGAACCCAAAAGCTTTGGTTTCCCGGAAGCTGCCCGCCGAGTCATCGGAGGAACTTCGGCGGATCGCCAGCTGGCATCATTTATGGTTAGAACTAGGGCGGTATCTGATCGCCTTCGAACCTCTAACTTTCGTTCTTGATTAATGAAAATTGGCAAATGCTTTCGCTTCTGTCCGTCTTGCGACGATCCAAGAATTTCACCTCTAACGTCGCAATACGAATGCCCCCATCTGTCCCTATTAATCATTACCTCGGAGTTCCGAAAACCAACAAAATAGAACCGAGGTCCTATCCCATTATTCCATGCACACAGTATTCAGGCGAAGCTAGCCTGCTTTAACCCTTTTAGTACCGAGCGAAAAACAGGCGCTTATGCGAAGATAACAGGACGAATTTGACGAATTTATTGATGTTCTGACTCCTAGGATTGAGGAGAGATTTTTGTTTTTTTTTTTATTTTTTTATTTTTTTACTAAACTAAGAATGATATTTAAAAAATTCAAAATGCAGCGTATTACGGAAGAAAGGGAGAATAATGTAATACGGTTATAACATTTTATACATTTATTTTAATAGAGCTTTCTCACAATGCAAAGAATAAGGCGCCATCGCATACACAACGATATATCGTCGTCCGGCACTAAAAGGGTTAAGCACTCTAATTTGTTCAAAGTAAACGTACCGGCCCATCTCGACACTCAGTGAAGAGCACCGCGATGGGATATTAGTTGGACCGCCCCGTAAAGAGCTAAGCCCACCGGTAGGACGTCCCACATCATGCCAGTAAACACCGCGAGCGGTGAACCGACAGTGTGAAACACAGATTCAACTACGAGCTTTTTAACCGCAACAACTTTAATATACGCTATTGGAGCTGGAATTACCGCGGCTGCTGGCATCAGACTTGCCCTCCAATGGATCCTCGTTAAAGAATTTAAAGTGTACATGGTGCAAGGACCATGCGATCATCACAAAGTTATTCAGAGTCACCAAAGTAAACGGTGGACGAATGGTGACCCATCCGCCACCGATTGGTTTTGATCTAATAAAAGCGTTCCTCCCATCTCTGGTCGGAGCTCTGGTTTGCATGTATTAGCTCTAGAATTAGCACAGTTATCCAAGTAAATGTGGGTACGATCTAAGGAACCATAACTGATTTAATGAGCCATTCGCGGTTTCACCTTAATTCGGCATGCACTGAGACATGCATGGCTTAATCTTTGAGACAAGCATATGACTACTGGCAGGATCAACCAGGGAGATCGGGTCTTTCTAAGAGAAAGAGCTCTCGAGAGAGACGACCTCTGGCCGACTCTCTCACGAGTGTCCTCGTGTCGCCGGCACGTAGCCGAACGACGACACTTGCTTTTAAATAAATTTATATTATTCGTTGGGTTTCCAGAATCTTTTTGACAAACTGTATTAGTCAATCTTTGCCAAAATATACTCCTGTGTTTAGTTCTGGATAGTATATGCTCCACGTATACGCTTAAACTGTTATAATATGCGGCCAAACGTCATATACTTATTGCCTTCGCAAAGAGAAGACGGGAGAGGCCGCGGCCCCAACTTTCACCGCGACGCACTCCGTGCACGATTAGATCGTGGGGTGGATCGTTCGTCGATCTGACACTGTGTGCCAAGTGTCATGGCAAGTGTCATGGCTTAGTCCGTTTCGGGACCGCCTATGCACTGTGAGAGGTTCACATTTAACTGAATTCTCGCTCGGAAACGAGAGAGTTGATGCTCGGTAAGCAACCGTAGGTACTGTCTCCGTCCGCAGTGCGGGAGAGACAAACCAGAGAGGTCAACCAACGCCTTCGCGCTCACCACATATGGGCCATTCGGTCAGAGACACCGACCCGTGGTACTGGTGTGTTGATATGGACGTTAAAGAAAAAAGTCCTCTGGTCACGCAAAACCGTGTACTCTCTTATAGTAAACGATTCTACGGCCGACCTGTCGGCGAAGCACGGTCTAAAGCACGGTCTCTTATGGGAAAAAACGGTCAAATTTCGAGGACAAACGAGGTACCTCGAAAAACTTAGAATTTTTTTTTTATTATTACAAGCTTTTATTAAGTTTGGCTGGTATGTATGTCCGCGACAAATCTTGCAAGCTTAATTTGACCCACTTCTAGTTATAATATAATATATTTGTATCTACGGGGGGTACCCCTTGGGTGTACAAGAGTTAACAGAGAGTAAAATATATAGATGGCAAAGAGGCAAACAAAATGGAATAAACAATAACGTGTAAAGATAAAATACAAAATAAATAAATAGCATGTACATGAGACATAAATTAAATAAGTGCATAAATAAAAAAAAAAACAAACTAAGTAATAAATCGGTGTAAAGATAAAAACAATAAGTAAATATGTGTATAGATAAAATCAATAAGTAAAATAAGTGTTGTGACGTGGTATTTTGGATACCCGTCACAAAAAGAGAATCCTCTCCCCTTCGCCGCGGATTAGAGAATGGAACGACGCGGACAGAGTCGCCGGGTGGACCGCGGGAAATATGTAACGCGAGTCGGAGGGCCTCGAGGCTGGTTCTGCGTTAAAGTAAGGAATAAATAGTAAAGTTAGACCCTCTTTCATGACCGCCACGCCGGAGAGGGGAAGGACGAGGCCGGAGAGAGCAACGGCGGCCGACGGAGCGACGGCAGAACGAGAGAGATAGAGCGAACCGTCGAAGGAACGAGGATAAGCTCGAGAAAGAGAGAGAGAGCGAGAGAGAGGACACGCACGACGAGGACGAGCTAAGCGGAAATGCGATCGGCGAAGGAAACGGCCGAAATTCCACGGCAACGAGGACCACCCGACAACGAATAATAGGAGCCTCCCTTCGCTCAAGACGGATCGAGATGACCGTCGGAATGGTCATCGGCGGCGGTCACCCGGTTGAAGAATTAAAAGAAGAATTCTCGACGAAGTCGCGTAAAGCGGCCATGCGTGCGCGCTTCGTTTAGCGAAGCGTTAGAGCGAGGGAGATAGCGAACAGGCGCTCGGCTATCTTCGGGTGGGCTCGGGGAATTTCGGTAAGCCGGCTCGTAAGGAACCGCGTGCGTGATCCTAGAAAATTTACTCTGTGCGCGACGCTCCTTAAGTAAGAAGGTAATTAGAGAAAGTCGAGAAGAATCCTTTTCTTTGTCTTATCACGCATCAAGTTCCTTCCGGGTGGCGGATCGGAAAGAGAGGTAGATTCCGGGGTTTTGTTTCGGTATTGGAGTTTCTCATAACCGGGTTTGTTAAGATCATTATTTAATCGTTTAAATAATCGGATAATTAACGGGGGAAAAATAACCTTCGAGTTTCTCGTTCGATTATCTAATAACGAGTGGCGGGACCAGCCTCGATCGCCGACCGGGAGCGCGGTTTATCGTACCGATTACTTTATTTCTGGTTTGTAAATTTAATTAAGTAATTATTGGTTGTTGGAATTATCGTACGTCCTCGGTAGAAGCATCGAGAAACGAGGCGACCACGTGCCGGCTAGGATCATTGCCGGCGGTTAATTCGTCCGGACGCACCGGTAAACATAGAGAACAAAGAGATCCCGGTTTTGTTTCGATATCCTAATAGCGAACGGAAAATTTCGAATTATACTACGCGGATCTAGAATAAATTCTTTTATTGTTTGAAAACGAAAAAGGCTCCGAAGGGACTTGAATAATCATTTCTTTTCCCCCCCTCAACCCACTACTCCCTACGACCGCGTGAGCGGTCATTCGTAAGCCCTTACTGGGGAAAGGATTCTCCCAGTTATAAAGAAAAATTAATTTGTTTAAAGCGGTCATTTCGCGGGGAGTGCCCGGCACCTCCCCGGAATAACTTTAGAAATATCGTTGCAAATTTGGCGCCCAACGTGGGGCTCACGCAAGCCGGAAGGTCGTAGAGAGGAACGGTTGAGGTTTGTGTTGTTGTTCGTCCCGGTGAAGGTCTTTTCAAATTTTTGTTACGTGTTGCCTACACCGGTTCGGTTCGGGAAAGTTCGAACATCTTCGGAAGTGATCGCGGGTGTTTGGAAAATCGTGAGTGAGACAAAGGATTTCGGTGACCTTGGATTACGGTGGCTTTGAGGAGCGGAATTGGAACTTCGGTGCGAGCTTCTACCAACCAAGACAGGATGGAAGGAAGGAGGGACAGCCGGAGGAGCTCAAGGTCACACCGGTCAATGGGTGGATGGATTTTCAACGTGTCCGGTGAAGTACTCTCTGACATACTTGCGTTACTGCGGGTTAATGCAAGCGGCTCACTCATAGTATTGCGGGATAGAATGCATAGACTCACGCGTAGGGCTGCGGGGGAGGACGGAGTGCCGTGGACGGAAGAGGACGAAGGGGAGTCAGATGTAGATAGTTCGGAGGGGGAGGCGGAAGACAGTTCGCGTGAACCGTCTTTCGCTTACGGTGGAACACACACCACCGAACTTAGAAATTTAGTGGAGGAGCCGACGACCGAGGCGATCGTCGTGGTCCACCGGGAGGATACGTTAGGAGTAACGGTGGTGACCACGACGACCGCGACGACCTCCGCGACTAGGACGACGGCCACAAATCCGTTTTTGAGGGTGTCGGCCACGCCGTTTCTATCGACTAACCCTTTTCTAGCTTCCGCATGGGAACCGACCGCCGCTTTTCCGGTCGCGCATTCATCCCTTCGCGCGTCTCCACCTAGAGGGGACTCCATAGTGGTGGTAGAGGAGCTGTGGGGTAGGGGGACGGGAGATAGGGTAGAGAGAGTCGCGGCAGAAAGCGGGCCGCCCCACCACTCTCAACCAGCGCGGTCGACGACCTCAGCCGCGCGATCAGCTGAGCGCGGCGTAGGAGAGGGGAGAGCTCGGCAGCCGAGCTCGCCCGCGCGTAGGCATCCCCACCACCAGAGGCAGGCTTCGGTAGGCTCCGTTGCGACTTCGGCCGCCGTCGGGTGGGAGAGAGAGAGAGAGCGAGTCGACACACGCGTGACGCGTGATAGCGATGCGTGCGTCTACGGGGTGGGAGTACCTAATAGATTACCCGGCCTTTCAAATCTTCCTTTGCCGCAATCACGCGCGGTTTCCTTTGGCCCGTTGAGGACGGAGTATTTTACACCAGATACTCCGATGAGCGAGCGGGAAAGTAGGACGCAGGTGGTGGAGGACCGGGGATACCGGGGAAGGTCACGGGGAGAAAGGACACCGGGCGTAGACTGGGAAAGATCCCCCGTAACTGCAGCGTCGCGTGCAGAAAATACACGGGATTTCCGGAGAGCGGAGACAATTAGGAATTTGCGCGCGGTCGATCAGATGATCCGCGCGTGGAGGGTGTCATTCGACGGCGAGGACGAGGCGGAGGCAGAGTCCTTTTTAGAAAGGGTAGAGGAGGAAAGTGCGAGAGTGGGGGTATTAGAAGAAGAATTGCTCGCGAATATTTCGATCCTCCTGACAGGCCTCGCCCTCGAGTGGTACCGATTAAGGAGAAGTTCTCTGCGTACGTGGGAGGAGTTTTGCGGAGCGTTTAGACGCAGATTTTCAGGATACGAGGCTCAAGAAAGATTGAGAGAGACGATTCGGACACGAGTTCAGAGACCGGGAGAAAAAGTTAGCCGGTATTTGATTAAAATGGAGGGGCTTCTCGCGAAGGTCGTGCCGCCGGTTCCGATGTCGGAACGGCTTAGCATCGCCTACGCGAATTTAAGACCTGAATATCAAAGAGAAATTGATCCAAGAGAAGTCACTAGTTTCGATCGGCTCTCTGAACTCGGAAGACAGAGGGAGAGAATTTGGGATATGGGACGGCGGTACCGTCCCGGTCCAGAATCGCCCGTAACGCGTCCGAACACGTACGCAGAGAGCATTAGGCAGCCGACGGCCGCTCCCCCCTCCCAGTAGAGGCCTTAGAAATACCCGCGAGTAGTGGGAGAGGGAGCGCTCGCGTAGACGATTCTCCGAGGGTAGGTGAGCGGTGCGGAGGAGAAATAGCCGTGCGAGCGGACGTCCATAGAGACTCGACAGAGGACATAGTGGAGGCGCCTCTCGAAAATAGGGAGAGAGATGCAGCGGTGGTAGCTACCATAGATGCAATGGGTGGGAGAATTTTTGTGAACGCCACCGTAAACGGTGTACCGATTTTCGGTCTTTTGGACACCGGTGCATCTCGCTCGTTTATCCGGAGGGCCGGAAACGAGGCGATTTTTGGAGAGATAGCCAGTTTAGAACCGTCGAGTGTGCAGTCCGTACATTACGCCGATGGTAGAAAAGAGACGGTGGAGGGAACGATCGCTACTGCAGTCCGTTTTGGAGGGGTAAAGCGGGAGTTGACCTTGCACGTCGTTCCTCGGCTTATGTCGAATTGTATTTTTGGTATGGACGCGATCTGATCATTTAAAATCATTATTGACGGGGAGAAAGGGATGTGGTACTCGGCATTAGCCGGAATAGAAGTCCCGTTTCGTCTTCCGTCGGAAGTAACCGGCATTAGTGCATGCGACGGGAATGTAGATATTACAGAAAACGAGAGGGAAACGGTGTTACGCCTCGTAGATCGGGAATTAGCCGCAGGAGGGGCACCGAAAGGGGTAACTGACTTAATTCGACATAAAATCGACGTGCAAGGTCACGCCGCTATAAAACAACGGTATTATCCAGTATCGCCGGCCGTCCAGGAAGCGATGTACGCGGAAGTAGACCGTATGTTAAAGGAGGGGGTGATCGAGCGGTCGAATAGCGAATGGTCAAGCCCGGTGGTGATGGTGAAGAAGCCGAATGGTTCTTACCGCTTTTGCTGTGACTTCCGAAAGGTCAACGCGGTATCGAAAAAGGACGCGTACCCCTTGCCTTTTATGGAGGGGATACTTAGCAAGCTACGTCGAGCTCGGTACATTTCGACCTTGGATCTGAGTCAGGCCTTCCACCAAATCCCGCTCGAAGATGATAGTCGGGAAGTAACCGCGTTTACGGTTCCTGGTCGCGGATTGTTTCACTTTAAAAGAATGCCGTATGGATTGACGGGAGCACCGGCCACGTTTCAGCGGCTGCTCGATAAATTGATCGGTACGGAAATGGAGCCACACGCTTTTGCATATCTAGACGATATTATAATTGTGACGGAAACGTTCGAAGAACATCTAGAATGGTTGCGACGGGTAATTAGAAGAATTAAAGAAGCCGGACTTGTAATAAACCGGGAGAAATCTGAATTTTGTCGGGAAGAAATACGTTATTTAGGATTCCGAGTAAATCGACACGGATTACAAGTCGACCCGGACAAGGTCGAGCCGGTTTTAAAATTTCCCGAGCCGCGGAACATCCGTCAGTTGAGACGTTTTCTCGGTATGGCTTCATGGTACCGACGATTTATCGATGCATACGCGGAAAAGGTTAGTCCGTTGAACCATCTCCTCAAGAAAAACGTAACGTGGAGTTGGGGTAAAGAGCAACGGGACGCGTTTGAAACGGTAAAGCATAGTTTGGCGACAGCACCCGTACTTTCGTGTCCAGATTTTAGTTTGCCGTTTGTCCTTCAGACGGACGCGAGTCATTTCGGTATCGGAGCGGTCCTGACTCAATCCAAGGACGAACAGGAGTTCGTCGTGGCGTATGCGAGCCGAACGTTATCAGATCCGGAGACGCGTTATTCGGTGACGGAAAAAGAAGGGTTGGCCGTAGTATGGGCCGTTAAGAAGTTTCGACACTATCTCGAAGGGACGCACTTCACCGTCATCACCGACCACGCTAACCTTCGCTACCTTTATAATTTCCGCGATAAAACGGGTAGGATCGGCTGATGGGCGTTAGACCTGCTCGACTACGATTTCGACGTCATCTATCGAAAGGGTGCGTTGCACCACGTACCCGACGCGCTGTCGCGTATGTTCGAGGAGGACGAAGAGTACGAAGTCGTGGAGGCGGCCGCGGCGGTACCCAATGGCGGGACAGACGCGGAAGAGCAGAGCGCGGAGGGCGAAGGGAAGGGCGCGGAGGCGGAAGAGGACGGAGTAGATTGTACATGGTACGACCGTCGCCTCGAGGCGGTAGAAAAATATCCAAACCGCTTCCCGGATTGGAAAATAGAAGACGGGAGGTTGTATTTCCGAAGGCCGAACGCCCTCAAAAGTAAAGCCGTCGCCGATCTGAATGAATGGAAGTTCGTAGTTCGACCCGAGAAACGAGAGGAGGTACTCCGCGAAGCGCACGACGAACCGGCAGCGGGACATCTCGGTATAGAAAAAACGTATCAGCGCGTCGCGGTAAATTATTATTGGCCGGGAATGCACCGGGAGATTCAAGATTATGTAAGGAAGTGCATTACGTGTCAGCAATGCAAGGTCGGGCAGGTCGCACCGGCGGGTTTAATGGGGAAGCGAATCGTCGATCAGCCGTGGACGGTAGTCGCCGCTGATATTATGGGTCCGTTTCCGCGGAGCGCGACGGGCTACACTTTCGTAATCGTCTTCCTGGACATCTTTACTCGTTGGATAGAATGCGTACCGTTAAGAAAAGCCACCGGAAAAAGTATTGCGGATGCGTTTTTAAAACTTGTCGTTTATCGGTGGGGAACACCGGAAATCCTTTTAACGGACAACGGGACTGAGTTTGTAAATAAATCGGTCGATTCGGTGTTGAGCGAATGTAGGATCGTACACTCGACGGTACCGCCGTACCACCCACAAGCGAACCCGACAGAAAGGGTTAACAGAATTCTTAAGACCATGATGACGGCGTATATAGGTAAAGATCATCGCGAGTGGGACGTTCACCTGGTAGAATTTGCGTTCGCGTACAATACGGCCGTCCATTCGTCAATCGGGGTTAGCCCGGCATTTTTGAATTATGGGAGGGAAGCTAGGCCTCCGAAAATGCTCCGGGTGGAGGAAGAGGGCGACATAGAGGTCGCCGCTCCCGATACAGACGGGTGGAAAGACAGAGTGAGCCGCTTGCATGAATTACAAGAGCTGGTAGGGGAGAGCCTCGAGAAGGCCTTCCAAACACAAGCCGGCCGATATAACCTGCGAAGACGTGACGCAAAGTATAGCGTGGGTGACCGCGTCTGGAAGAAGAATCGAGTCTTATCCTCAGCGGCGCAGAACGTGGCAGCAAAGCTCGCACCGAAGTTCACGGGTCCTTATACCGTGTCAAAAATCATATCCTCGGTAGTGGTGGCCTTGACCGACGTCCGGGGGAAGGACGCCGGCAAACACCACATAAAAGACTTGAAACCGGTGTGGGAATAGTGGTGGCGGTGTGAAGTAGGGGTGTGTTTTGTTTAATGTACGTTCGTGTGTTGTCCGAAAAATCTAGTGGTGACGGTGATAAGTAAGGGTGTCCGTCGTCTTTTGTGTTCGTCCCTGTGCCGTACAAGGAAAACTTTAGTGGTGGCGGTGACAAAAGTAGATGGTGTAGCGTACTCAGTGCTGTTTTTCTTGATGTTATAGGGAAATAATAAGAATAGAAGGAAGAATTAAATTAGTAAAGAAAAAAAAAGAGATATATAAAATATGGTCGCCATAAAAGAGATCGAGAAGGGAAGGGAGGAAGAATTGTTACGCCGCCAACAGGAGAGCCGGCGGCGGCGGCAGCAGGAGGGAGAGGGGAAGCTAGGTCCCACCTACGCGATCCCCGTGGGATGGAAGGTGGAGCAGACGTCGGAGGAGGAGGGCGGGCCCGACCCCCAAGAAATAAAATACTGGAAGGAGTTGTTGCGCCGCACGCGCCTCTTCCTTACTCGATACCAGTTGCAGGTGGTCCCGGTGGAGAGGCCGGCCAGGGACCAAAGGCGCCACGCGCCAACCATAGAGCAAACCAAATCTGAATGTTGGAATTGCTACCAGTGGGGACATAGCATCCAACAATGCCCACTGCCGCTGCGGAAGGGCATCTGCACCGGGTGTGGCCGCCCCGGATACAGCCGGGCTACGTGCCCGACTTATACGGGCGCAGGGGCGCATTACCCGACCGGGAAATGGCCCGGATTAAAAACAAAGAAAACCGGCCAGGAAAAAGAGACTGGTCAGAAGGAAGGGACCGGCCAAGGGGAGGACGTCTGAAGAAAAGATCTCCTTTTTCTTTTATATATTTACTTTTTTTTGTGTCTCACCAATTCTCTAATATGCAAAAAAAAAAAAAAAAAAAAAAAAATTCTTATATGTTCGTACGTGAGTGGCCGAAAGGGAAAATTATAATTTTTGTCATTAAATAAACGGTCGGTGATTGTGCGTAAACTAGGTGTTATATTTCTTTTTGTATGTAATAGATAGTGTCCCCTTTCCCCCCCCCCCCTTCGTGTGGTGACCGGGCCGTTGACCGGGTAGAGGCCAGGAGCATGGCAACGCCTGGTAAGTTGTTTCTCTATCTCTTACTAAGCTTCTTTCTTTATGTTCGCTATACTTCTTGCATTGTCACTTAATCTAGCAAATTAATTATCGTTTTTGGATTCCAAGATAGAGTTTTTCTGGAGTTGAAATAATTAATTAAACCAGAACCAGCCACGAGGTTAAGTCCGTCCACGCGTTACCGCGAACCGGAGAATCGAAGGATTGCGGGGAGGGTAATGCCGGTCGAGAAAGGGTGAAAGGTTACCGATAGTAAGGCACTCGAATGAAGCGTGGCCGGGGGGGGCCACCCGAGTGATTAAAGAAAGGAGATCCGCCGTTCCGGGTGGAACAGGAGACCGCGTAAACGCGGGCTAGGGGGGGAGGAGTTGTGACGTGGTATTTTGGATACCCGTCACAAAAAGAGAATCCTCTCCCCTTCGCCGCGGATTAGAGAATGGAACGACGCGGACAGAGTCGCCGGGTGGACCGCGGGAAATATGTAACGCGAGTCGGAGGGCCTCGAGGCTGGTTCTGCGTTAAAATAAGGAATAAATAGTAAAGTTAGAGCCTCTTTCATGACCGCCACGCCGGAGAGGGGAAGGACGAGGCCGGAGAGAGCAACGGCGGCCGACGGAGCGACGGCAGAACGAGAGAGATGGAGCGAACCGTCGAAGGAACGAGGATAAGCTCGAGAAAGAGAGAGAGAGCGAGAGAGAGGACACGCACGACGAGGACGAGCTAAGCGGAAATGCGATCGGCGAAGGAAACGGCCGAAATTCCACGGCAACGAGGACCACCCGACAACGAATAATAGGACCCTCCCTTCGCTCAAGACGGTTCGAGATGACCGTCGGAATGGTCATCGGCGGCGGTCACCCGGTTGAAGAATTAAAAGAAGAATTCTCGACGAAGTCGCGTAAAGCGGCCATGCGTGCGCGCGTCGCTTAGCGAAGCGTTAGAGCGAGGGAGATAGCGAACAGGCGCTCGGCTATCTTCGGGTGGGCTCGGGGAATTTCGGTAAGCCGGCTCGTAAGGAACCGCGTGCGTGATCCTAGAAAATTTACTCTGTGCGCGACGCTCCTTAAGTAAGAAGGTAATTAGAGAAAGTCGAGAAGAATCCTTTTCTTTGTCTTATCACGCATCAAGTTCCTTCCGGGTGGCGGATCGGAAAGAGAGGTAGATTCCGGGGTTTTGTTTCGGTATTGGAGTTTCTCATAACCGGGTTTGTTAAGATCATTATTTAATCGTTTAAATAATCGGATAATTAACGGGGGAAAAATAACCTTCGAGTTTCTCGTTCGATTTTCTAATAACGAGTGGCGGGACCAGCCTCGATCGCCGACCGGGAGCGCGGTTTATCGTACCGATTACTTTATTTCTGGTTTGTAAATTTAATTAAGTAATTATTGGTTGTTGGAATTATCGTACGTCCTCGGTAGAAGCATCGAGAAACGAGGCGACCACGTGCAGGCTAGGATCATTGCCGGCGGTTAATTCGTCCGGACGCACCGGTAAACATAGAGAACAAAGAGATCCCGGTTTTGTTTCGATATCCTAATAGCGAACGGAAAATTTCGAATTATACTACGCGGATCTAGAATAAATTCTTTTATTGTTTGAAAACGAAAAAGGCTCCGAAGGGACTTGAATAATCATTTCTTTCCCCCCCCTCAACCCACTACTCCCTACGACCGCGTGAGCGGTCATTCGTAAGCCCTTACTGGGGAAAGGATTCATCCAGTTATAAAGAATAATTAATTTGTTTAAAGCGGTTATTTCGCGGGGAGTGCCCGGCACCTCCCCGGAATAACTTTAGAAATATCGTTGCAGTGTATAGATAAAAGACAATAAAATAAAATAGTGTATAGATAAAAACAATAAATAAATAAGTGTAAAATGAAAAACATAGTGGACAATAAATAATCAATAAATAAAAGTAAATAAGTAAATAAATAAAGAAAGAAAGAAAGAAAGAATAAATAAGTAAATAAATAAATATATAAATAAAAAAATAAATAAATAAATAAGTAAATAAATAATAAAAATAAATTAAATAAGTCTAAGAGCTAAGAGATAATGTGCAACGACATAGAAAGAGAACTGCTATGCATAGTTAATAGTGACATTAGTGAGCGCTTGAATTGAGGGCAGGTACAAAACATGTCAATAAAGTCAGCAATCATGTTCGAATTCCTAAATATACGATTTAGGGCGTTGAATAGACCATACAGGGTTCTATGTTGCTCCGTTTTTAGTAACATGCGGTGTCGAGAAGTACTCCGACGAACGGCTAAACCAAAGAGAGATAGAATGTCGCTACATCTGATGGTAGAATTAAACACTTTGTTAGTAAAAGTGGCGTCAAACATAAGACTCCTACGCTCAAGAGTCATGAGGTTTAGCGAAATAAGTAACTGGGAGTAGTCGTGACACAGCGCATTCATCGGGCGATTCAGTTTTACAGCAGCAAGACGCAGAAATTTATGCTGCACCCGTTCGAGCTCGGTACCCAAGTAAAGATGATAAGGGGACCAAATAATGGAGCAGTACTCCAGGTGTGGGCGAACAAGGGCGCAGTAGAGGAGCCTCAGGGTCTTCACATCAACAAAAAATTTGGAGACTCTATGAATGAATCCTAAGATGCGGTATGCCGACCCGGTGATATTAAAAATATGCTTGGCAAAAGAGAGGTTTAATGAAAAGGTGACACCAAGGTCACGGACTTCCTCCGCAGAATTTAAGACAACATTATCCAGCGAGTATTCGAACAGAAACCTGGACTTTTGAAGAGAGAAACGTATAACAATGCATTTTTTAACATTAAAAAACAGTTTGTTACGCTCGCACCATAGACTTAAATTATGAAGGTCGCGCTGAATAAGAAGAGGACTGGCGGGGTTATCAATGGAGTGGAACAGCTTAAGGTCGTCGGCAAAAAGCAAAAAGAGGCAGTATTGGAGGCATTCGGCAATATCGTTGATAAAAAGGATAAATAGAAGGGGACCAAGATGAGAACCTTGGGGAACCCCTGATTTGACTGCAACGCTTCGCGAGAACGAATTGTTGTATTTGACTGTTTGCGTTCTGCCCGAAATGAAGCTGCCCATCCATGCAAGAAGTGACCCCCGTATGCCCAGACCTTCTAGTTTGGCAATAAGGACCGAGTGGCAGACTGAGTCAAAGGCTTTTTTAAAGTCGGTGTAAATTACATCAACCTGCTTTCTATTTTCAAGAGCATTCGCTAAATAGTGTTGGTACAATAAAAGGTTTGTGCTAGTAGACCGACCTGAAAAAAAGCCATGTTGCTCATCAATAATGGTGTTTTTAACAATCAACGAGAGTTTACGAGCCACAATTTGGTCAAGTAGTTTTGGGAAGATATTTTGTACGCTGATGGGTCTGTAATTTTCAATCAGGGTTGCATCGCTGCTCTTAAAAATAGGCTTCACAAGGCAAGACTTCCAAGCGGATGGAAAAATTCCAGAGGAGAGGGACTTGTTAAAAATAATCCATAAAATACGCGATAACATGTAATGACACGATTTCAAAACTAGAGGGTAAATACCATCAACGCCCGGAGTACATTGAGAACTTAAATTACTAATACAATCAAAAATTTCACTAATGTCAATATTAAGATTCTGGATGTTAATATTCGAATCATAGATATAAGATTGCGTACAGCCACTGTCTGGCGAGTACACCGACTCAAAAAAATCCGCAAAGCAGTTCGCAATGGACGTGCCGTCAGCTAAAGGACGGTTATTAAAAAAACATCGTCGAGTTTGAATTAGACTTCTTAAGCGATCGGGTAAAGTTCCAGAAAGATTTAACATTGGTAGGTATGTTGCATTCTACCCGTTGCACGTAATTTGACCAGCACTTATCGGACAGAGATTTGCAATCGGTCCTGAGCTTGGAGAAGGTCATATAGTCAGCAAGGGAGCTGCTTATTTTGTAACACTTATGCGCATGTTTCTTTGCACGAATGAGCCTGATTAATTCGGACGAGAACCACGAAGGAAAAGACGACGGACGGATGGATTTAGACGGAACAAAGGATTCAATGGCAAGGTTTAGATGGGAGTAGAGGACTCCGACCGAATCGTCGACTGACAGTTCGCTTAATATATTGTCCCAGTCTAGGGAGCAGATATAATCATTAAATAGTGAGTAATTTCCTAGGCGAAAGTCTTTGATAACAAGGGGGGAACACGAGGAGGCGGAAGAATAGGAGATAGGAATTTGGAATTGAAGAGGAGGATGATAAGCGTCAGGCGGAATTAGAATATCAGACGAAGGGGAGACACTAAGGGCATTGAATGAGGAAAAAATAAGATCGAGGACAGTACCGGACGAATTTAAAACGCTATTATGTTGGAAGAGATGGAGAAGATTAAAACATGCACAAAGAATAGAGGCTTGGTGACGAAGGACACGAGGAGAGGTGAAGGAGAACAACAGATTACCGACTGAGTTATTCGACCAAATAGTATTTGGCAGATTGAAGTCACCAGCGATGATAAGGTCGACATCTACCGAATAAGAATTTAGTAGCCGTTCGACGGTCAGGCAATGGTGGGAAAACAGATAGACGTCACTAAGAGGCGGTAAGTAAACACAACCAACAACAAGAGGTTTAAAGGAGCAACGAACTTCGACAAACAGCTGTTCGACACAAGATGGCGACGACAACAATAACGGACGGCTTGGCAAAGATTCGTGCACCGCGATCAAAACACCTCCTCCCAACTTATTATAACCGACAACAGAGCATCTGTCACATCTGTAAACAACATAGCCATTTAAACCAAGCTCAGGATCGCCAATGCCTTCACATAGCCAAGTTTCGGTGAGAATAATGATTTTAAAAGATTCGGAGGCAGCGGCGATTGCACATCTGAGTATATTAAGTTTTGATCTAAGACCTCTGACATTTTGATAATAAATCAAGGGACTAGAATTTAGTTTTTTGGAGGAGCATTGTATCGCGAGTTTGAATTTACTATCCGAGGAATGCCGTTTAAAAAGCGAATAGTCTTATTTGTTTCACCGGTAGCGTGGAGACGATTTAGCTCCGCACGAAGGTCACGAAGATATAACCGCTGCTTGGGAGTGCGATCATCCGCGATGGTCTCAGGTCCTTTGTAAGTGTTTCTGTGCCGTAGAATATCCAGGACATCTTCGCGTGAATTGCACACGATCTTAAGAGGCCTCGGTCGATCGGTGCGTATTTTCCTCAGACGAAAAGCTTTGATAATCGGCACAGCCGGAGGGTGAATAAGACTGAGGATGTTGGACGCCCGCTGCATATCACGAACAGCGGAGTCAATGGGGGGAGGAGCATCTGAGGATGTCCCTTCGGATGGCCCCTGCGTTTCAAGTTCCTCGAGGTTGAATATGAGGAGATTCCGCGAGCAGCGGTCACGATCCGCTATTTCGGTTAGGATGTCTTCCTCCGCACTTGAATTTAGATCGGCCGAAGAAATTTTGCCCTCTAGGCAGTTAACTTTTTCCCTCAAGCTGCCGATTTCCGCTTCGAAGTCGGCTCTGACCTTGTTTAAGGACTCAAGAACCTTATTTTCGAAGGCATCGAGCCTAGCAGCCAGGGTATTTGTAAGTTCTTGCCTCACTATCTTCCTAAATTCACTTAAGAGCTCCGGGTTGTGACGGTCGAGAGGAGCCGAGGAGGGCGATGAGCGAATGGTTGCACAATCCAAGAACCGGCCACCCTTTATCGGGTGACCAGTACGAGAGATGCACCCGGGGTGAGCGGCAATGCAACATGTAGTACAGATGATAGGTTTTGCAACCTTGGTGTTACAACCCTTACAAATTTGGTTATCCATATCGAGGAAAAAAGAAAAGCTAAAGGTGTCACAAGAAACACAAGAAACGGGGAATTCAAACTGAATAAGTAGCGGTTATGAACTTGGCACTCGGAGAGGGAAAGTAAACACGTCCGACTGGCGTGACAGCTCGGACGAAACTCCGAGTTATCTGATCGACTTGAAATTTCACACACATACGTAACTCGGATGACAATGCATTTTTTTTACCTATTTCTACATATTCGATCGACTTGACATTTTGCACACATACGTAATTCGGGTGGCAATACATTTTTTTAAAAAAAAATTTTCGAAAAAGTAAAGGGTTAATTTTTTGAATTTAATTTTAGCGATTTCTACGTATTCGATCGACTTGAAATTTTATACACATACGTAATTCGGATGATAATACATTTTTTTGAAAAAAATTTTGGAAAAAGTAAAGGGTTCTTTCGAATAATTTGTAATGCTTCTTACATATCGAAAAGCGCTATAGTGTATCAAGTGAACGAGTAGCCGAGATGGTAGCGTCTCAGCCTAATGTTTCCGAGGTCGTAGGTTCGATTCCTGACACATATCTTACGAATTTTTTTTTTTTAAATTGTCCGACAACTTTTTACCTCATATAACTAACCCTGTTATACCTTAATCGAAATATCGATAGTACCGAAATGAATATTATATTTGACGAGATTATATGACGAGTGTAGCGCCGTAAATATTAACCATCTTGATTCCTTTTATATTTACGCTTCGTATACAAGTCTAACTCGTTTTTACCTATGTGTGGTACACGTGTAAAGGTCTTCTTAAATAACTTTAGTTTACTTCTAACTTTATGTGGAACTTTGTAAACAATATATTTTTAATATTTATATAATATTGGAGATTAATAAGGAAATGTTAAGATGATAATGCTCAGTTTACATAATGTCGAAATAATTTATTAATTAAAACATTGATAAGATTTTTGGTACACAATGTATTTTTAATATTATATAATATAGTACAGTTATAAGGTAATTTTGAAATGACTGCTCAGTTTATATGATGTCGAAATAGTTTATTTATTAAAACGTTGAAAATACAATTCTTGGTACACGATATATTTCTAATATTTATGT
This sequence comes from Ancistrocerus nigricornis, assembly GCA_916049575.1. NCBI lineage: Eukaryota > Metazoa > Arthropoda > Insecta > Hymenoptera > Vespidae > Ancistrocerus > Ancistrocerus nigricornis. The sequence continues at coordinate 17,502,282 of OU696666.1, read as the reverse complement.
AATATTGGAGATTAATAAGGTAATTTGGAAATGACAATGCTCAGTACATATGATGTCGAAATAGTTTATTTATTATAACGTCGAGTTTGAGTTTTCAAGGATGAGTAAGGTTTGAGAGGAGGATGATAGGATAAAATGATAATTAAATAATGCACCTTTAAACATAACATTAGTTTATTGTAATATAGATGAAAGTGGAATGACTTGGTGAGAGATGAAGGTGAAGATGATTGTGAAATGACTAACAATGGCGAAATGATGGTTATGATGGAGCCTATTATAATACTATTAAGCAAAATGAATATAATCTACAAGCAATGAGTGTGTACAATGAGTATTCGTTCCAATTATATTAATCGTACGACCTTTATAAGAGCGCCGGGTGACCACTAGCACGTGGTGTGGCTAGAAACCACGTGGAGTTGAGTCGACTCTTGTTGATGCACTTTCGTTGAGTAGACACAATATAACTATACAAGAACGAGCAGATCAATACTATAAAACGCAGGAAAAAGCACAAGCGAGCACAATATACAATATAAGCAAGCAAGCAAAAGATGAGAAGCAGAGCAAGCAAAGATATACGCAGGGTGTTGTAACTCAATGCATAAGCATAGGAGCCTTATTTAACGCAGTCCCCGCCGTTTACGCATGCGCATTGTGGAAAATCCTCAACTGGAGGGCAGCACTAACGAACGCAAAGCTGCCAACCGCGTTTATTGCTTCTGTTCGTATAGTAACTAGCCTGCCGAGGTCGAGATCCCCGAGTAGAAGTGTAGTCCCCGAGAACGAGTGCAGTCCCCGCTAGCCCCTTAAACCTGTTAACCCGTTAGCCTTTTAAACCCACCAGCCGGCTAATTAGAAGGGGCACATGAGATACATACATGTTAAAAAAGCCGTCTGTTAAATAAATAGTGAGATAGATTAATTGTTCGAAATTGTTTATCGTTGTTTAACAATACTTGAAGGAATAAATAACCTACCCGAACAAAAATTTTAGATTTAATAAGGGTTCTATGAGTACCAAGGTATGAAAAAAGGATGGACGGGGTAATAAATAATAATAAAAAAATCTCACGAACTACAAATTTTTTGAGTCACACTATGAATGAGTATTCTTTTATTGTCAGCTGACGTTTTATTAGTACAATGAATTTGTTAAACGACGATAAACAATTTCGAACAATTAATCTATCTCACTATTTATTTAACAGACGGCTTTTTTAACATGTATGTATCTCATGTGCCCCTTCTAATTAGCCGGCTGGCGTGTTTAAAAGGCTAACGGGTTAACAGGTGTAAGGGGCTAGCGGGGACTGCACTCGTTCTCGGGGACTACACTTCTACTCGGGGATCTCGACCTCGGCGGGCTAGTTACTATACGAACAGAAGCAATAAACGCGGTTGGCAGCTTTGCGTTCGTTAGTGCTGCCCTCCAGTTGAGGATTTTCCACAATGCGCATGCGTAAACGGCGGGGACTACGTTAAGTTGCCAAGGTGGTGGGGGTAAGGAGTTTCCACACCCTGGATATACGTAACCACGTGTAGTGTCGGAACGATAATGGCCGATTTTAACGGAAAACCGCGTGGTAGAAAACGGTGGCGCTGGTGAAGAGAGAGGAAGGCGTGCGCCGCCGACGGGCCCGAGAGGTGCTGCCGCGCGTGCCTGTGGAAATGAGCGGTACTATTGATGAGAGGCGCTTTCTCGAACACGTCGATAACAACATTTTTGGTACAAAATATAAATTAATATTATATAATATTGTAGAGTTATAAGGTAATTTTGAAATGACAATGCTCAGTAGATTTGATGTCGAAATAGTTTATTAATTAAAACATTGATAATACAATTCTTCATACAAAATCAAATCTCCATGCTATTACATCTGCACCACAGTAATCTACAGATTTTTAAACTTCTTGCTACCCTTCCTGCTGATATTCCAACTGGAGATTCTTGAACTATTACACTTTCATCGATAGTTCCATATTAATCTAAAAATAATTTAATAAGTTTTATAATTTCATAATTTTAAACACATAAGACATTATATTATTTATAAAAACTGATTTGTTACCTGACTACACTCACACATAAGTTGAATACGTTCTTTATACATCTATTGTCTTTTTGAGTTTGTATGTCTATATAAGAAACTTTTGAAAAGATTGAAGATTTCTGTCCGTAGTCTTAACATTGTTTCCCACTCTCTGATTGAGTAGCTTTTTGGAACGTCTACATATTCTACAGATTCCATCATCTGAAATGAGAAAGAAATTCGAATTATTTAATTATATCTACTGATTATTCTACTTTTTCTAAAATTAATGTAGTTGATATTTATGTTTAAAGACCCAGTCAGCCAAACCTGCTATGGCAGATTTTGTCGGGTTTCTGTTGCCAGGTTTTGTACGCAGATTGGCGACAGATTTGAAGCAGGATCTGTTAAATCCAACTCTCGCAGCAGATCGGCTGCGGATCTGCGAGCAGAACCTGTCGACAGAATCAAGCAGCAGATTGGCGGCAGAAACGGCAGATTTGCAGCAGATTGGCAACAGATCCTGCCACTCCGGTCATTTCAATTTTAAAAGGACGTGCATACACGGGCATTTAAAATAAGCTTTTTAAACAATTATTTTTATTAATTATTTTTAAAAGGAAAAGACTAAACGTCATAATATTTGTATTTATTCATGAATTTGTATTTTTTACAATATTTTGTCTATTTATTATGAATATATGTGCTATTTATTATGAAAGTGGTGTAAGTCAAGCTCTTTAAACAATGATTCTTATTAATTATTTTTGAAGGAAAAAAAACTAAATATATATATCATATATATTTATCTATTTTTTATCACATTTTTATTTTACAATATTTTGTATTTTTAATTATTTTTAATAAACTTTCACAGTGTAAAAGGAAGGCTAAGTGTACATATTTACATTTTCGGTTCAAAAATTTGTATAAAGTTATGTTTAATTCTTCTTTCTCGCGATGATTTCTCCTTTCTACTGCATTTGGGCTTAAGCCCGTGTGTTCGTGCATGCGCCACGTGTCCAACTGCTTCTTCTTGAAACCTCTCCATTGTCGTACATGAAAACGAAAAAGTACAATTCATTAATATTATTATATTATATATAATTTACCAATTTAAAACGTTATAAACGGTTTTACCTTCTTCTCTATCTAACTGCACCCATGGGAGGCCTCTTTTTTTTTTTTTTTTAAAGTGGAGGAAACCTTCAAAAGGCACCTCGATCGAGGTCGAGGTAGTGTGGGATTCTTACCCACTAAAACCTCCACTCTGGCTCCCGACTCGATACCGCGCATTGTGGCCTATAAAACAAATAACTATATTGAAGGAGATGCAGAGAGAAAAATATATATTATATCATGACCAGGTTGTTCCAACCTGCCTGTAAAGTTAGTCGGCTCGTAAATATCTATACGTGTCTTTTAAGGCTGTGTTCATAAATGTGCATCCAGTACTGTCAGTACTGGATTTCCGTTCACAAATGCTTGTCAGTATGGCTGATGAGAGTCTAACGTACTACCATTTTAGGCAGACATCGATCCTAGGGAATTGCTTTCTTCCGGCTGTCGAGACTGTCAGCAGAGAGGTAGTGTAGAGTCAGTATTGCATATGGCGAGGTTTAATGGTTTGTTTCTGTCTGCTAGAATAAGTTTGTGACGCACAAATATATATACAGTCTGTCACGAAAATATTCGGACGCTGTATAAAGTTAAATAACTTTTTTATAATTTAATCAAACGACTTGAGTTTTTGTAAACATATAGAAGGATTAGTTTACTATATATCATATTTCTATTGTATTGAAAAAATTACGATCTTCGAAGTTACAGAGAAAATAAGAAAACTTATTTTTAAAAATTGTTTATCTGAGCTTGTAATAAAAATTAAAAAACTGCATTCCGTAGATATAAGTTATATGCTTATTGTAAATTTCTTAAAAATCCGCAATGGTCGTCCCGAATTACAAACGTTTAAAGATTCCAAAAAAGGTCGAAAATCACCGATTTGGGCGGATTTCAGCGATTGTGTACCGTATGTTACAATGTTTAAACATTTGTAGCTCGGAACCAGGTTACCCGATTTTTATGAAATTTACAATATGCATATATCTTACTTATATCTACGGAATGCAGTTTTAAAATTTTTATTACAAGCTCAGATACAAAATTTTTTTTTAAATAAGTTTTTTTATTTTCTCTGTAACTTCGAAGATTGTAATTTTTTCAACAAAATAGAAATATGATAAATAGTAAACAGTATGTGATAAATAGTTATGTTTGCAAAAACTCAAGTCGTTTGATTAAATTATAAAAAAGTTATTTAACTTTATACAGCGTCCGAATATTTTCGTGACGTACTGTGCTGGCAGTGCTGGAAAACGCGTTCACATTTAGCAGTTTCGGCAGCACTGTCAGTAAAACAGAATGCCTATTTTTCAGTAAAACCAGCGTTGGTACTGACAGTACTGTCTGCACATTTATGAACACAGCCTAAGTGGTTAACGACTAGGGATTTAAGCATTTATTCCTCCCATAACTTTACGGGAAAGTTGGAACAATCCAGTCCATGACCTCAAATAAATAGTGTTAGTGTCTGGAAAGCTGGCACTTTAGCAGGCATGACATCACGAAAATGGAATACTTCTGACCGCTTCGACCAATAACACACTACGGCCGAAAATGCGTATGAACCTAAATAAGGCACGACCAATCAAAGCCTGCATCCCTTCCGTGTGCCAACACTCGAGACGCTTAAGTTGATCACACACACTTTTGCATAGCATAGCATAAGTGATTTCGACCACTCACGTAGCGGTGGCTGCTATGCGTTGTTCTATATATACGCGAATAGAGCTACGTGAGTGGTCGAAATCACTTATGCTACGCTGTGTGTGATCAGCTTTACAGTAGGTAAATGTACAGAGTGTGCCAAAAGTTCCGGGACACCTAAATAACTTTTGAACGGCTTTGGATATAGGATTGAAATTTATAGGGATGCAATGGGTCAAATCAGTCTACCATTTAGCCACTAAAGCATCAACTTCCGCACCCCGGGGAAAGGGGGGGAAGAAGGGGCACAAAATTTTTAAATGGCATGTGGGGTCGAGTGATTGCTCATTCAAAAGGATTTTTTGAGGCGAAAACAACGCAATATCGACGAGGTTTGTGCGATTATTTTTCGCAGAGGTATGATCATTTGAACATCTCTATTAAGATTTTGCGTGAGTGTCTCTCATTCATTAATTCTCAGAATTATTGTAATTTATTAGAAAACCATGTTATACCGGCTGTTCAGGATATTGCTGGAGAAGCTTTTCACAATGTTTGGTTCCAGCAAGATGGAGCTCCGGCTCATTTTTCTGGAGCAGCTCGTAATATTCTTAATAATGTTTTTAGCGAACGATGGATTGGTAGAAGAGGCACAATAGAATGGCCACCAAGATCACCAGATCTGACCCCATTAGACTTTTTTTACTGGGGGTATTTGAAATCAAAAGTTTATGAGACTAGGATTGAAAATTTACAAGAATTGCGAGAAAAAAAAGTGAACGTTTCTAATTCAATCACACCCGTCTTTTTAATCATTGTTATCGATACATTTTACGTTCGCTTAGGTTACTGCCAAATTGCGTAAGAACGCCAATTTGAACATTTAATAAAACAATTAGTGTTTTATTCTTTACACACATCAGTGTTCACAACCTAATACACGCACATACAAACGTGCACATACAAACGTGCACACACACGCGAACGAGTGTGCCTGTGTGAAAACTTATTTTTCTACTGATGTCGCTGTGGGCTCTCGCTATTGTAAAACCTCAATAGAGATGTTCAAATGGTCATAACTCTGCGAAAAATAATCGCACAAACCTCGGCGATATTGCGTTGTTTTCGCCTCAAAAAGTCCTTTCGAATGAGCAATCACGCGACCCCACATGCCATTTAAAAATGTTGTGCCCCTTCTTCCCCCCCTTCCCCCGGGGTGCGGAAGTTGATGCTTCGATGGTTAAATAGTAGATTGATTTGACCCATTGCATCCCTATAAATTTCAATTCTATATCTAAAGCCGTTCAAAAGTTATTTAGGTGTCCCGGAACTTTTGGCACACTCTGTATATATATATATGCATAGCGATCTTACATGAGTTGGAATGAGCGTCACAGTTGGTCATAATCATGGCGCATCCTCTGCTTCCGGTCCTCCTGTATCCTGTCCTGTTGAAAGAGCAAGAGAAGTTATGATAGTGAATCAAAAAAGACATGAAGTTACTAGACATACGTGAGTACATGTGTTTTAATGTTTCGATCACATATAAAGAGTTCACGGGAAAAATAGATGAGAGTCATATGTAATACAAAACTAACCTCTTCCTGTTTCAATTTTATTCATCTCCAGCACAAAAGTCCTCCTCTATTGGGCGCTGGGTACGACGAGGTCCTCTTCTTTGGCTTCGTACCCTCTCCTTGGCGGTACGAAGCGCTACTTTGATGGCATCGGCGACTTCCCTACGGGACGGCATTGGAAAGTGCCTACTATGGAGTACGGCGTCTGAAAATCAAAAGTAAGAAAAATCTATATAGCATGAATACTGAAAACCACATAAAGCAGGTGTGTCAAATTCATTTAAGCACTCTTTTCAATTCAAGAACGCAATTTTTATACGTCTGTAACTCTGAACAACTTTAACCGATTAGAATGAAATGTACAATGCGCACATATCGTACCCAAATCTACAATAGGGATTCAAACATATTTTTCCTTATAAGCTCAGATAAAAAAGTTGAAAAAATGCCTTTTTTTTAGTTTCTGTGTAATTCTAGTAATTTCAATATTTTTAAACAACGTAAACAGGATCTCTAGTTTATTAATCCTTCTATTTTCTTGCAAAAATCCAAATTGTTTGGTTCAAGTATAAAAAAGTAATTCTGCTCTATAGAGTGTTCAAATACTGTGTACTGCAACGTTATTTCCTAAATAATTCCGGGAAGGTGCCGGATGCACTCCCCGCGAAATAGCCGCGTCAACAAATTATTTTCTTTATTACTCCGCGAGAATCCTCTCCGCGAAAAAGGGCTCACGTGTTCACCGTTCACGCAGTCGCAAGGAGTAGTGGGTTGCGGGGGGAAAAAGAAAATTTAACAAAGTTCCTTCGGAGCACCATTTAACGAAAGACAATATAATAAGTTTATTCAATTTAAATAAATGAATCTCGGAGATTTTCCGTTAGCTACACGAAAACAAGACAAAATCGGAATCTCTTTGTCCGCGGTGTTTATCCGAACGTCCGGACGAATTAACCGCCGGCTACGTGCTCGATGCCGACACGTGGTCGCCTCGCTTCTCGATTATTCTACCGAGGACTTTACAACTTCTTAATGTTTCAATCGTATAATTTAAACAATTGATCAATTCTTAATTACTCTTACAACAAGGAAATATAATAATATACGATTAACCGCGCACCCGGACGGCGATCGAGGCTGGTTCCGCTACTCGTTAACAAAGAAATCGAACGAGAAAATCGAAGGATGTCTCTACGTTAATTATTTAATTATTTAACAATAAATATCGTCAACTCCCGATAAACTCGGTTATCTACCGCTAAAGGCTCCAAATAACCCCGGAATTAGACCTCGCGATACTGATCCGCCACCCGGAAGGAACTTCTTGCGTGAACAAAGGATTTCGCTTAATCGGCTCAAATGATCTCACCTCTTACTTAATTCAACGTCGCGCACAGAGTAATTTTTCCGAGGATCACGCACGCGGTTCCTTACGAGTCGGCCTACCGAAATTCCCCGAGCCCACCCGAAGATAGCCGAGCGCCTACTCGCTATCTCCCTCGCTCTACCGCCTCGCTAGGCGACGCGCGCACGCATGGCCGCTTTCCGCGACTTCGCTAATAATTCTTCTTTCAAGTTTTTATCGGATGACCGCCACCGATGACCATTCCAGCGGCCATCTCGATCCGTTATTGAGCGAAGGGATGCTCAGATGATTCGCTGTCGGGTGGTCCTCGTTGCCTCGGAATTTCGGCCTTTTCCTTCGCCGATCGACTTTCTGCCTCGCTCGTTCTCGCCGTGCGTGTCCTCTCTCTCTCTCTCGATCTTATTCCTTCGACGGCTCGCTCTCTCTCGCTCTGCCGTCGGTCTCCGGCCTCGTCTTTCTCCTCTCCGGTGTGGCGGTCATGAAAGAGGGTCTAACTTCAATATTTATTCATATTTCTATTTCAGAACCAGCCTCGAGGCCCCCCGACTCGCGTTACATTTTCTTCCGCGGTCCCCCCGGTGACTCTGTCCGCGTCGTTTCTTTTTCTAATTCGCGGCGAAGGGGAGAGGATTCTCTTTTGTGACGGGTATCCAAAATACCACGTCACAGTACAATACTGAGTCACTGTATATGTAGGAATCGTAGAGGATGGATTGGAGAGTTGGGTAGCAAAATAAATGTGATTTGATATTGCTTTAATAATATTTTTAATTTTTTAGAGACCTGAAATAAAATAATAACTTCACAATTATATGTGCAGAGATTCTCACCGTGTATAGCACAAACGGCTCCGGCCTCGCACAAAGCGGCCTTATTATCTTCGCGGCCCAACCAGGAATATGATGTTAGGAGTTGGTCACAAAATATTTCTTTAAAACATAATGTGACCGCTTTCTTAAGGTTGTACCCGCCCACGTACTCCAAGTAGTTCACCTAAACAAAGTAAGTATTCATGGATACAAACATTTATTAAATAAAGAAGAAAACAATCAGACTTTTGTTTCGCTTACTGCTTTCCTGTAGCCGTCTTCATCAATATCTTGGAATTCCGTCATTCTAGCCTCAGAAGAAATTGTAAAAAATCCTGGCTTTGACGGAATTCCGCTATGCTGTCGCAGCAGCTGCTGTTGCTGCTTCATGATGGTTTCCAGGGTCGTCTGCATTTTTCTGTAAGGGTAAATAATAATTATATATATTTCGATAACAATAATGCAATTTATACTTACGTCATCATGAACTCCATCGCCTCCATCCTTCGATTTAGGTCTCTGTAAACATGAATATTGTAACGTTAAGCCTTTTACCACCTCGGCTTCCTGTTACCTCCTCGTCGAGTTCTTTCCTTTTCAGGACTGGCAGTGGGAATAGAGGGGAAAATGTGAAATAATCAGTGCGCGAAATCCCTTTAATTTTCTTTATTTAGTCTTCGAAATATATCGCCGAATTGTGCGAGGTCAACGCACTCGCCCAGCTGATCGCTCGTGTTGTTACTTGCTTATACCACGCACACTCATACGCGCTCACACTCATCCACACGCTCACGCATACACTTAGTCTAACGCTTAGCCTATTTGGAAGTCAGGTATCGCAAAGAAATGTAAACACGTATCTCGGGAAGACGCTGTAACGTTAGCTTTCTTTCTCTTACCGATATGGTGTGTTCGTTGCCTGGCTAACTCTCTCTCTCTTACTCACACGTTGGTCTAGGCTGCCGTGCGCCGTGCTGACTCACTCATGTGGTAGAAAAAACTCTGGAAAACACCTCTTCTCCGAACTCGCAAGACGATTTCTTTCCTCGCACTTCTGCCTGCCTCCGAACTAATCACTCCCGACTCGAATTTATAACTTTGAAAAACGTGAGAAAATTCTCGATCTCGATCCTTCCGCTATCGGTCTTATACAGGGTGTCCCGTTTCAACACTCAAAGCGGAAAACGGCAGATAGACTGGACCAATCTAAACAGAAATATCGAAAAATATTTAGGTAAATTCGGTCTAGTTAACGAGTTATTAATTAACAACGATCGGCCATTCACGGAGAGCCAGAAGCTATCGACGGCTTGGGACGTCCCCTTCAATCTCGGTAGTATGTAACGGAGGAAGCAATGGGAGGAGTAATCAACAACAAATAGTAACGCGCAGCGGCACGTAATGCCGTCTATCACTGTTTACTGTGAGTACCTCTCTTTCTTTTTCTTACCCAATAGCATCATATCATTTATTTCACGCGTGCGAGGGAGAAGTAGTGTAAGAAAGAGAGAAAGAGAGTCAGCGCGAGCCTCCTGCGTACGGAGGTGTCGCACGGCGAGAAAGAAAGAGAGAGAAAGAGCTACTCACTGTAAACAGTGACGGGCGGATCGACGCGCGCTACAGCTCTTTCTCTCTCTTTCTTTCTCTTTCTTTCTCGCCGTGCGACACCTCCGTACGCAAGAGGCTCGCGCACTGACCTTCGCTCTCTCTCTATTTCTTTCTCCCCGACTCTTTTTCTACGACACTACCTTACGCTGAATGCTAGACGGCATTACGTGCCGCTGCGCGTTACTATTTGTTGTTGATTACTCCTCCCATTGCTTCCTCCGTTACATACTACCGAGATTGAAGGGGACGTCCCAAGCCGTCGATAGCTTCTGGCTCTCCGTGAATGGCCGATCGTTGTTAATTAATAACTCGTTAACTAGACCGAATTTACCTAAATATTTTTCGATATTTCTGTTTAGATTGGTCCAGTCTATCTGCCGTTTTCCGCTTTGAGTGTTGAAACGGGACACCCTGTATACGTGCTATCCCTACCTCCGTGATCTGATTTTGATTATTTTAATTGGGTCCCCTCTATTTGTCTAGCGGCGCGCGTTGCTGACCGCGTTTGGCCTCGGTGTTAGCCTTGAACTTGCTAATCGTTTTTATGCAAATTCCTATCCTCCGCGACTCTCCGCTTGCCTCATCTCGCCTCCCGTTTCCTAGGCTATCGCGACCTACTTTCGCTTAGGTGTGTCCCTTTGTCCTTTTCCCGTCTATTTCTAGATTTCGGCCGTTTTTTCTTTCTTTCCGCGGAACTATATGGGAAATTTCGCTTCTCTAGCGTTCTCTATGTCTCTGAGGTTTCTATTTCTACTTTACTTTACTTTATTTTTATTAATTTACTTGTGCCTTTGCTTGTTACGTTACAATATTTGTTAGAAAATATTCTTAGGCATGTAACAAATTGAGCCATACATTGATTATACCACGTATTTTATAGGGGATGAATGAACATGTAACTTACCCTGTTTGTGTATTTTCAGATCGTGAACCGCAGTCCTGGTCCGTCCGCAGATAACGCTGCTCTCCTCCGGCTGCTCCTGGAACCGAAAATGTTTTTGAGATGTTTGTATGCGGTCTGCATGTGTCCGTCTGTGTGTGCTTGTGGTGAGTGGGTAGGTGTATGGAATCTGTGTGTACGCCCGCGTGTGTGGCATGTACGAATTCGTGTCTGCGTGCGTTTGCGTCGGGTATGCGTCTGTTTGCGTCGGGTATGCGTGTATTCGCGTCTGGTATGCGTGCGTGTCCGGCGTATAATCGTCGTTGCCATCTTCGAGGGTCGCCCTCAGCTCCAGTATGTCGCTCGGCAGATCTCCGGGGCCACGCGCATCCTCTTCCTCGGTTCTTCGTCCGAAGACGTCGTTAAATACCGTGTTGGTTTGTTGACGGTCCGCTTGGGTCGTCGATCTATTTCTTTCTGTAGAAAGAATACACGAAGAAAATTAAAAATTATTTATTTCTATTATTTATTTCTATTATTTATTTCTATTACTTATTTCTATTACTTATTTCTATTACTTATTTCTATTATTTATTAAATTACTATGATGAAAAGTCATACTTACATTGGGATTCATTCTTGTAAATAAACTTCGTTTCTTTTGATGCAGTGGTCTTTATTAAAATTTTTTAAATATTTTATGTAGCGTGATGCAGCGTATCCTCAGCGATAGTCAGCACACGACTGGCGAAACGATCGTTTGTTTAATCTTTCCGTTATAAAATAAAAGACGAAAAATTAATTTTCGCGGGAGGTATTTTCATTGGCAGGAGAAATCAGCGTGAACCGACGCAGATCAGCGCAGATGTAAAATGTGCATCAAATGAACCCATTTACCCGAAAAACCACAGGAAGCGGTTAACCCGCTCTTTTGTTTCGCTTGGCGTCGTTAAACAAACGAGATTGAAGTGAAATAAAGGTTATAGTATCCTACTCACATATTATATATATTTTGATTACTATAAATACATATTACATATTATTAATAACAATTAACAATTTTTTTCAGTAATTTCGTATACAATTATGAGTCCTTTTAATTTGAAACTATCCGTTTCGAGGAAACCAACATTTAAAATATCATCGACCAGACAGAGGCGGATTATAAGAAGTGAGATAGTATCTAATCTAAGGCGCAACATAAATAAAAATAAGGTAATATCTAGTGCAACAGAGTGTGTTGTTCCTTCATTGTCCTCTCCTTCTTCTTTTTGTATTCAGATCAATACCATCGTTAATCCGCAAGATCTTCCTTCATCTTCGGGAGGTTATGCAGATGGTATTGATGCCATCCATAGTATAGATGCAGATGACAATTCTTCTTCTTCTTCTTCATGTAGTTCTGAAGAGGTTGCTAAAACTTCTTTCCAGGAAAGTTTGGCTTCATATTGCGTCGATAATAATATTACCCACGCTCAGGGAAACAATTTGCTTGCTCTTCTTCGAAGCCATAAGTGCTTTAGCCACTTGCCCAAAGATATTAGAACAGTCGTGGATACTCCACGAACTCGTGTTCCAACGTATGTTGTAGAGCAAGATGTATGGAGTACATTCATTTTATTGTTGAAGCTGAAATTGTAAAGTACTTTAACAATGCTTCTTTTACATCATATAGGGAATTAGAATTAGATTTCAGCACAGATGGATGTGCTTTAGATAAAGCAGGAACAATCCATCTGTGGCCGATTCAGTGTATGATTAGGAACCTACCTAATGCAAAGCCAATAGTTGTAGGCATTTATAAGGGCTCACAGAAGCCGTGTGATCCTAATAAGTTCTTCAATATGTTCACCATGAACATAACCTACATTCTTGCCAATGGAGGTGTAGATTTTCATGGTACTAAGGTACCAATAAAATTACGGTGTTTTATTGCTGATGCACCAGCAAGAGCCTTCATCTTGAACCACCGTGGCCATACGTCCAGCAAGCCCTGTTCCAAGTGTAAAGTCTCCTGAGTTTTATATTCATCCAAATGATATTCGTGCTAAGTGTTTCAGGATGCCTTTTCCAAGTGACAACGTGGATGCCAATGAAGAGGAAGGGCAAGAAAGAAGGGAATACGCCATAGCTGTGATGCTTCACTCTGACAACATGTAAGAGAGATATGTATTGTAACGATAATTTTCACCCGTTTTTCGCGGATACGTGGTCCTCCCCGGATTATTGTTAGTAAAAAAATTAGAGAGAAAGATACGAAAAAATTCTCGAAATAGGAATACGGAATTTTTCTCGAGACCGAACAATCTCGAAAACTTGACTCGCGTGTCCGAAATTAAAGAATTTGTTATAAGAAACTAATGAAAAAGAATATAAGAAAATTAAAGTACGTTAAATTTCCCAATAGATTCGGATTAACCGTTTTTTCCCATAGTTAATCGTGGCTAATATACTCAACAGTAATCTCCATCTCGTCCGACACTCCAATAATCCTCGTAACTATGACCAATCCTACCCGAACGTTTCTGTGAAGCCAATCTTTGTCAGTTGAACCACCGATGAGATACTCTTAAAGACTGCCAGCCCCCGTGTAAACCGGCGAGCCAGCAAGTGGGCCCGGTGGGCTTGGGCTCCGTCGGTAAACGCATTTAGCAATGTTGGATATTATCGATTATATAACCGTTTCAAACGTGTACCTATATTATTTTGCTTTAAAACTTAGTAAACCTACGATACTGCACCATTTACGCACGTTACAGATAAGATTTTCTGTAATTCAGTTTATGTTTCTTACTTTAACCGCAATATATTCTAGAGGGCGTCATGAAAACGGATAATTTTTCTGACTCGCGAAGTCCCATAAGGCTGGCAGTCTTTAGCAGTATCTCCGGGATACTAGGATACTCTTCAAGTCAACTTATGTCTTTACCATTACTATTTGTTTTGCAGGCTACAATAAAAACGCAAGCAGGTGTCCAATGAATATCCAGGATGAAGCGACCTATAAAAAGTTAAACACCAAAAAAAGATAAGAACATTTGTAACATTTTAAATTAGTACTTCTGTAAACATCATTTAATACATCCATTTATTATTGCAGGTGGAAGTAGGATCCTTTGATCTCAAGGTATGAATCATTAACTTCTTATCTTCTTATATTAATATGCTTTCCAATCGTATATAGTAATTATCTAGAAAAGTGTACCTCTCACCGATTTCGGTACTCCTGAACAACTTTTCTATATACATACGACCGTCATTTGATTTCACTTTCGCAAATGTAGTGAAAAGTGTGTTTAGGAAATTCAGTGGGCTCCACTTTTGTAGCTAATTATGCTCCATTGACTGTTGTAACTTGTTTCTTCGATTAATACTAATGCATTGTATTATTTTTCGTTTTCATGTACGGCAATGGAGAGAAGTAACTGGATTCATGGTGCACGCACGCATCAGCCAAAATGCAGGGGTAAAACGGCTGATTCATCGCAACAAAGAAGAAATAAACGTACAGTGGGTAAAAAAAGTATTCGTACACTCTTTAAAGCCGAAAAACTTTTTTAAATTTGAGCCAAACGACTCAAGTTTTTAAAAGAATATAGAAGGTATAGTCTACTAGATATCGTGTTTTCGTTGTTCCGAAAAAATCGAATTTTTTAAAGTTACAAAAAGCCTTTTGTACATTTAATTAAGATGTATGCATATTGTAAATTTCATCTAATTCGATTAACGTTGTTCCGAGCAATAAACGTTTAAAGATTGCAACTGCAACGACAATCTCTCCTCTCGCGGATTCGTAAGTCGGGGGAAAGGGTTAAGCCCTGCCGAGAATCGTTTCCACCCGGATTATCGATGTCAAAAAAGTTTACGGAATAAAAGATAAGTTCTCGAAAGCGGAATAACGATAATTCTCGGTAACGAAATGTTTGTTAACAGAACGCTAAATAAATTAAGAGGATTCTAACCAAAGACGGATTCGCGTTCGCAACCAGAAGGGTTAGGGGCTCGATAAGCTCTACTCGAGACAGTAAAGACGACACAAGATATAAAATATAACAAAATCAAGGTTTATTCAATAATAATTCGGTTGGTCGGAGTCTCTTACAAAAATCAGAAAAGAATCAAAGAATTCAAAGAATTACAATTTCTCCCGTATTCGAATTCGCTAACGGCTTCGGCCCGGCCAAACTTTCTCGAATTACGGTTAACAAAGACTCTCTTAAGCAAAAGATTTTTACACAAAACTCTCGGATACGAATTCCGAATTCTATAAATTGTTCGATACAATAATTCTTCCGATACGCAATCGGATTCGGTAGTTTACAAATTTTTCTCCGATGAACCGGTATTAAAAATTCAAAATTGAGGTTAAATTCCCTCACCTGTGACTGCTCTCACGCACGAAACTAGAATAATTTTTCGGGATCTATTGCCCCGAAAATCGAACTCCCGAGCTGGGCCGACGGCGCCCGAACCTACCCGAACGGACTCGTGCGATCCTGCGGATCCTAACCTATCCGCGCTCACGCTGGTCGCCTCGCAGGCGCGCAATTCGAACGCGTACGATTTCTTTCGCTCCATTCGCTTCGCTTTCGTCGACTTTATCGCACGCTTTTCGCTGCTTTTCCGAATTCGTTGCGTTGCTCCTCTGCACGAAGGCTCTGTACGAAGACTTCGATGACGATGATCCTCGTACTTTCACGTGTTCTTTGCTCGTGCCAGAAGTCAGCTGTCGAATTCGTCGTTCGTAGCTTTCGTTGATTCTCTACGTCGTGTCGATTCTCTCGTGTGAAACGAAGTTCGTTCTTTGTAGCGTCTTTTACGTCGGAGTTCGTCGCTCGGCCCTTTTTCTCGGTTTCTTCGTCGTTATCTCGTCGATTCTCTCGGAGTAGTCGCAATGTATGAAATATATCACAAATAATAAATCAAGGGTTCGAAATCGCTTTTTCGAGGCTTCGGAAGTCGTTCGATCCCGCTTTCTATCGGTAACGCAGGTCTCTAATTGTCCGGTTCCGTGCGTGTACTTCTTTTATGGCTCGGTTAAAGAGAGAGGAGAGATTTTGTGGCGCGTATCAAAGATACCACGTCACACAACATAAAGTCGGCCGAAATCACTGATTTGCGAACTTTTCTGTAAGAGTCGATATCGTTGTCCACATTCATTATCTCCCCTTCTGCAAGAAAAGGTTAAAACGTTTAAAAGTTATTCGGCTTTAAAGAGTATACTAATACTTTATTTTACCCACTGTAAATTACTTCACGAAAATTGTAAATGTTAAAGTGAAAACCGTAATTGTAATATGTACACCTGACCTTACTTTTATACGGTGAAAGTTTATTGAGTAAAAGAAAATCGTGTGAAAAAAGCCATTCAAATTCTGATTGGCAGAAATATATTAAATGTACAAATTTTATTAATGAAAAACCACGTAACTTTAAAATCATGTAAAAACATATCGTGTAAAAAGAGGGTTAGGTGTATTGCAAAGTAATAAATACATTTATATGACGGTTATTATGAAAATGGTGTAAGTCTAATTGTAAAATTATTGAACTTGTCTGTTCTAGTGTATTATACCGTTATATTAAATGAAAGACTTTGACTTACACCACTTTCATAATAACTAGCAGATATATTTATAATAAAAAGACAAAATATTGTAAAAAATACAAATTCATGAATAAATACAAATATTATGACATTTACTTTTTTCATTTTAAAAATAATTAATAAAAATAATTATTCTAAAAGCTTATTTAAATGCCCCTGTATGCGTGTCCTTTTAAAATTTAAATGACTGGAGTGACAGGATCTGTCGCCAATCTGCTGCAAATCTGCCATCATGGTCTGTGCGCAGGCCCTGCTGCGTTTCTGCCGCAAATCTGCCAGCAGGCTATGTTAGCACCCCCCGGGACCTGCCACCTCGTCGTGGTGGAGGGGCTTAAGTCGCTCTGACCGGTGGCGGCATCCTAGTGGCGTCTCCTCTGGAAGGAGCGGTGAACGAAGAGCAGGTCACACTACCGCAGGGAGCTGGCCAGCTAGTCTAGTCGGTGACGGGATTGGCGAACCCGCGGTGCCTGAGTCGGGGACGGATGAACGCCATCCGTCTCCTAACAAGCGTAGGCCTTGGCTGTGCTTCAACAACCACTGCAGGGCGTAGCAGTGATACGTTGTACAGCTGAGGAGCGCTGGGGACTGGCTTAACCGCCCGGCCCCGCGAGGAAGACAACCTCTATAAAAAATCCTCAATCCTAAAGCATGGTGCGCGCCGATGGGATGCATGGCTGGAGAGTAGGTCCAGTCGCAAGCGGCCAACCCTGGGGAAACTGCCGCCCCCCAGGAGTATAAGGCTTGCTGGAGTATAGGTGGCTCTACCCCAGTCGACAAACCACCACCGCGCTCGTGGGAACAAAATATGGATGAATTTAAAAATGAAAGCAAAAAAACACAAAAAATACAAAAAATAAAAGGACTGTCAAAAGAGGTGACGATAACGGCTATTCCGAAGGATAACAAGAAACAGGAAACGAAAGGGAAGGAAGAAGAGAACAGGAAGGTAGGAGGTGGAGCGAAAGAGGGAAGCGCGGGTACCTCTGCCTCCTCCATCCTGGAGAGTGAAGTGAAGAATAGTGTGGGCCTCCACCTCTTAGGCATTGGGACGAGATCGAATAAGGAGTCTGAATGCGGAGATGAAACGTCGGCGGCAGGGTCAGACATACCGTTGGACTCAGAAGAGGAAGGAGACGAAGCCCCGGAATCGGAGTGTGCGACAATGGAAGCCTCAGGAGAGACAAGAGCGGAGGAGGGAGAGGAGCCCCAAGCGGAGAAGGAGATGGAGGTAGAAATAATTACCGACACCGACACGGAGAGCGAAGCAAGGCAGGAAAGTTCGCGCGGGAACAGGAAAAGAGGGGCGAATAGGTCACCTCCACTTACTCAGATGGCGCCGAAATATGAAAGAATGGGCAGTATTGTTGCGACCGGCCGTTCGCGCCTTTTTCCGCGGAGGGAAGTTGGCGTTTCGTTCCGAGTCGGCTCGCATTGCTGTCAAGAGGGTTGCCACGGCCGTGTTTACAGGGGCCGATTGTCTTCGGTTCTGGGAAGGATCTCGTAGCGAACGGACGTGTTTACGGAGGCTGCTACCGGAATTATTTAAACCCGATCGCTCTTGTTGTACCATTAAGCTTGTTCCTTGTTCTGCGTTTATAAATAAAGCTTCTTGTTTCCTTGCACTCGCGTTCGCGGACTACATTTTTGGGGGCTCGTCCGGGATAAGAGAAAGTGTTCGTGGCCGCGAGTGAGTGTAGGGAGGTGATGGCTCCACGACGACTCCGCCTGACGAGAGAGGAGAGCGGAACCGGGGAAGCACAGCGCCGGCGACCGACGAGGGAGGAGGACGAAGCCGAGGAAACGCTGCGCCGACGATCGACGAGGGACGTAGAGGAGGCCAGGGAGCCGGGGCTGATGGAAGTCATCGGCGAACTAAGAGCGGAGCTGGGACGACAGCGAGCTGACTTGGAGGCGGAGCGACGCAGGAATGAGGAGCTGCGGGAGCTGCTCGCCAGGGAGGCGCAGGGCTTTCCGGGCTTTTCGTCCAGTAGGGATGCCGCTCCCAACAGGTCAGGCTGTAGCGTTCCTGTTTTTTCGCAGAATCCCGATCGTGACTGTAATCCTGATTTTGACTTGAGATGTAGTAGGCAGACGATTCCGCAGACGGCTTCGAGCTCGCGTTTGGGGTACGCGGTGAAGCCGGATAATTTCGACGGGACGTCGCCTCTCCGCGAGTTCTTCACTCAGTTCGAGTTTGTTGCTAGGGCGAATTCTTGGGACGAGTCCGCGAAGGTTCTCGCGCTCGCGTCTAGCTTGAGGGGGAGGGCTCGCGCAGTGTTAGATTCGCTTAGGGACCCATTGAGCGTGACGTTCGAGGAGTTGCGGTCGCAGTTGGAGCTGCGTTTCGGGGAACGGTTGCACGCGCAGAAATCATATACCGAGTTTAGCAATCGTAGGCAGCGCGCGGGGGAGGACTTGGCGTCTCTCGCCGCTGACTTGGATAGGCTCGTCCGGTTGGCTTATCCGGAGAGTTCGTTTGAAATTCAGGATAAGATCGCGTGCGCTCAGTTTTTTAATGCGGTTGCCGATCCTTTTGTTAGGCAGACTCTTCAATTGGAAGGTGTGAAATCGTTGAGGGTAGCAATCGTCAGGGCTATGGAGGTTGACGGTATCAGGGAAGGGAATGGCGTAGGTTTCGCGTACGGCGATCCGGGAAGCGTTCAGTTTCGGGACACCCGCCAGGTTTTTGGAGCTCCGGCGAGGAATCAGCTGCCGCCGCAGGGTCCTAATCTCGAAGCGAGAGGTCCACCTAGGCCGGGCTTCTATGGGAGAGGTGCTCCACTGAAGAGGATCGGACAGGAGGCGCCTAGGCCGGGTCCGGAGGTGAATTCTTCTCGAAGCGGCTCAGATGGACGAGGAGGTCAAGGAGCTACGAAAGGGGCTGGAGAATGCTGGCTTTGCGGCGAGAAGGGGCATTTCAGGGCTGGATGTCCGAAGAACGTTCCTGGCAGGGGAAACTTCTGAGCGTCGGACTTGTGGGGGCGAGTTCGTTGGCGGACGAGAGGCCCCGCGCGTTTAGGGCTCGGTTGGCTCCGTTTGTCGTTAGGGGAGGGGGGGTAGAGGTCTCGTCGGTTTCTTCTGGTTAGGTTTTTCTAGTTTTTGGGGCTTTGTACTTTGTCGGGGGTTCGTGTGGTTTTCGGTGGTGTTTGGTGTTGTTCGTCTTTCCTGCGGAGTTGTCTGCTATTATTTCGTTGTACAGTGTGAATAAGTTACCCGCCTGAGTGTGATTGCTAACGCTTTTGTGTGGGTGAGTAAATATAGCGGCTTAGGTAGGAGTGTGTGGAAGAGGCCCTACCACTGTCCTCCTAGGTTCTTAAACCGCCTCGACAAGGAAGTCTGACCCCGTCAGGCTTGTAGCCTGGACGGCCTATGTGGCTGGCTTGACCGGGGTTTGTTTTCGTCTGGGTGTCTTGAACTTGGACAAAAAAATCCAATGTTCCATTTAGAACCCTTTCGAGCGGGGTTGGCCCTTTGTTCGGGGGGAGGAAGGAAGGATGGCGCGCGCACCCTAGCGGGGCAGCGTTGTCCGGGTTCGGCGGGGTGACTGTGACGTTGCTAATTGTAAGCTGTTGTAAGCTTTAGTGTTTAAGTGTACAGTTTTTCTGGCTTTGCGAATTTTCGTTGCTAGATGCGTTCCGGCGGGGAGGAGTGTCCCGACGCGAGGAGCGGGACGTCGTTTGTGAAGAGGTTTGGTTGCGGAAGGAAGAGGGGCGACTGGGACGTCGAGTCCGGAAGGAGCTGCGTTGAAGTTGTTGAGCGGGGAGCCAGGAAGGGGAGACTGGGGCGAGCCAGGACCCTTCCGCGAGGTGACGGAGGACAGCGGGAAGCGGCGGGGACGTCCCATCAGCCCGGAGCTTGTTTGGAACGCGGAGTCCTGCCGAGTACCGCCGATTTCCCAGGGGTTTTTGGCATGGTTTTCCCTCTGGGTGGAGCGAGTTAATGCTCCAGGTGAATACCGGGTCGGTTAACGGCTGGGAAGGGCCCATGGCAGTCCACCGCTCCCCATGCCGCCGGTACTCAGGGCAGGAAGAAGAGAGAAGAAGGAAGAGAGGACAGCGAGCAGCAGCCCCTAGTTGGGAGACGGGCCCCGCTTTAGCCCCTGGAAGGACGTCTGGTTGGAGTTCGGGACAACGAGGCGGAAATTCCCGCAGGAGCGGACGAACCGGCCGGCGTTGGAGCTTCTGGAGCCGACGTCTTGGGGCAGGAAAAAGTTTGGGATCAGCCCGCCTGACGATACTCCGATTGTCGGGGCGACAATCTGAAGAGGAGGGGGGTGGTGTTGCGACCGGCCGTTCGCGCCTTTTTCCGCGGAGAGAAGTTGGCGTTTCGTTCCGAGTCGGCTCGCATTGCTGTCAAGAGGGTTGCCACGGCCGTGTTTACAGGGGCCGATTGTCTTCGGTTCTGGGAAGGATCTCGTAGCGAACGGACGTGTTTACGGAGGCTGCTACCGGAATTATTTAAACCCGATCGCTCTTGTTGTACCATTAAGCTTGTTCCTTGTTCTGCGTTTATAAATAAAGCTTCTTGTTTCCTTGCACTCGCGTTCGCGGACTACAGTATTTTGAGCCTCATTAACAGCGAGAAAAGGAGGCGGGTGATAACTGTAACGACCAGCAAAGCAGCAACAGCAGCGGAGCCTAAAACGCAGAAGCCAACAACCCAGAAGAGCCAGGGAATAGGGGAGACCCTAGAAAAGGATAAGGACGAAAAAGCAAGGGAATACCTGGAGGAGGTCCTGAAAATATGGGCAGAGGTATTTCCATACTTGCAGGGGAACAGAAATGTATTGGCAGCCTGGAAAAAGGAAATAGCCAGAATGTCCAAAATACTTTTTAAGGCGGTGAATGCGTTAGGCGAAGCAAATAAAGAAAGAAAGAAACGAGACAACGAGTGGATAGAAAGGCTGGAAGCTGCAGAGAGGAAGATCAAGCAGCTGGAAAAGGAAAGAAGGGTGCAGGATCAGACACAGACCAGGCGCAATTTAGAGGCTAAGACATATGCGGGAGTAGTAGCAGGACCCACCCCAGCACCGCATATAGGA
Source organism: Ancistrocerus nigricornis (assembly GCA_916049575.1). Lineage (NCBI taxonomy): Eukaryota > Metazoa > Arthropoda > Insecta > Hymenoptera > Vespidae > Ancistrocerus > Ancistrocerus nigricornis. The sequence continues at coordinate 17,480,585 of OU696666.1, read as the reverse complement.
AAAGCTAACTTAAAAGGAGAGCACGCGCCGAGTGGGAGCGAGGCTGGGGGAAGAAGGAAAAAGAAAAAGAAGAAGACGGAGGACCCCCAAAAAACAGGGGAGCAGAGGGGAGGTTTGAAGCCCAACCAAGACATCCCGCAGCACTCTGAGTCGGAATGGGTGCGGGTGGGGAAAGGAGGGCGGCCGAATCAGCAAGGAGCGTAAAAGGAGGGACAGCAACGGCAGCCACCACCGAAGCCAAGGGTCCCGAAGAGGCCGGATAACGACGCCCTGATTATAAGAGTGGGTGAGAAAAAGGAGGAATTCGCTCAGGTTAATAGGAAACTGAGGAGCGAAATTAACCCTGCGAACTTGGGAGTGGAAGTCGAGCAGGAGAGGGGCATAAGGGGCAAGTCAAGATTGACTTGCTAACCCCGAGGCTGGCTCTCGAGGTGGTAGGGGTGGATAGATGTACCACCAAGGAAGAGATTACGGAGGCGGTAATGCGTGAACTGGGGGTAGCCAGCACCGAAGTGAGCGGGGTCTCGCTAAGGCCAGCATGGGGGGGGGTGCATGGTGGCGACATGCGTCCTACCGCTGGAGCCAGCACGCGCGTTGCTTAAAAACGGAATTTTAAGGGTAGGGTGGAACCGCACGAGGGTTAGGGAAAAAGTAAGGTCCTCAAGGTGCCTGCGTTGCCATCAAGCGGGACATCTGGTAGCGACGTGCAAAGCACCCGTGGAACAAGAGGGACGGTGTTTCCGCTGTAAAGAGAGGGGACATAAAATTATAGAATGCAACCAAAGGGGAGGGGACACAAGAAGAGTTGAGACGGTAAACGATAGAAATGGAGCTTAAGATATTACAGCTCAATATGAGAAGGAGTCGCGCAGCTCAGGACCTAGCGTTTCAGAATGCTGCGGAGAGAGGGGCGCAATTGTTGATCGCCAGTGAGCCCTTTAGAGCCACTGGCGGCCGGCATTGCGCCGATCTCACCGGGCAGGCTGTCATCTGGGTTCTGGGACGCGACCTCGGGGTTCCACGGATCATCGCGAGAGGGGAGGGATATGTGGTCGCCAATGTGAAAGGCGTGAATGTAGTGGGGTGCTATCTCACTCCCACGCAGACGTTCCGGTCATACCGGAAGGTGCTGCGGGGGATGGAGGTAGCACTAAGGAGGCTGGAGGGGCCTATCCTGCTGGCCGGTGACTTCAACGCGAAGTCCCCGTTGTGGGGCAGCAGCACCACGGATAGGAGAGTCGCGTCATTGGCGGGACTGATGGCCGCTCTGCGATTGGTGCCGGCCAACCAACCTGGTTGTCCGAACACCTATCGCAGAGGCGGGGCCGGTTCCGTCATAGATGCGACCTTTCTTAGTGAGGACCTGATGGCCCGACTGAGAACGTGGACTGTCCTTGAGGACGACACGCTCAGCGACCATCAGGCCCTCTTTATCGTTTTGAGAGGCGTTGCAGCGCGGCGATCGTCGCGGGCCAGCAGGGGATGGGCCCTCCAGAAGATGGACGAACGAAAGTTCGATGAGGAGATCCATCGGGCCGCAGAGTATTGGTGGCCACAGGGGGATGTTTCAGTGGGAGGGTCTGCGGAAATAGCAGCAAGGGGGTTAATAAGAGGGATCACCGAGGCTTGCGACCGCGCAATGCCTCGGAGATGCCCTCCGAAGGAAAAGAACAGGTATATTGGTGGAACCCTGAGATCGCGGAGCTGCGCAAGAGCTGTAATATCTTAAGGAGGAGGCTCACGAGAGCACGGGGAAGGGGTAGGGAGGTGCAACAACAAGAGGAAGAAGAGTATCAGGAGGCCAAGAGGGCCCTCAAGATCGGAATTAAGGTCGCCAAGAAAAAATCTTGGCAGGATCTGATAGCAGAGGTAGACCGGAACGTATGGGGAAACCCGTATAAACTGGTGATGAGGAAGATGAAGCATCGACTCGCGGTCCCGGGCGGTTTGCCGGCTATAAGGCGGATCGCTCGGGAGTTGTTCCCGCGGAGGCAGCGGCTTTCTGAAGAGGGGATCGAGGCGCAGGCTGGGGAGGACCCCCCCTCCGTTTACAGAGGCGGAGTTGCAGATCGCCATGCGGGGGCTAGCCGCGGCGAAAGCGCTGGGGCCCGACGGAGTCCCCAATGAGGTGCTCCGCCGGGTCGCGTTGCTGGAGCCCGGCTTGCTTCTGGCGGTCTACAACTCCGCCCTGAGGGAGGGAGTCTTCCCCAAAGTATGGAAAGAACAGGCGCTATGGTTGATAGACAAAGAGAAGGGAGGAACGGGGACGGCCTCGTATAGGCCCCTCTGTCTCTTGGACACCGCCGGAAAACTTTACGAGCGTCTCCTCAAGCTTCGGCTTGAGGAGGCGATCCTAGCGGCCGGCGGCTTGTCGGAGAGACAGTTCGGCTTTCGAACAGGGCGTTCAACTATGGACGCCCTGAGGGTCCTAGACGAGGCCGTCCAGCGTGTGAGAAGAGTGAATGTGAGAAGGGCGGGGGCCTGCGCCTTGATCACCCTTGATATTAAGAATGCCTTTAACGAGGCCGATTGGAGGAGGATATTAGAGGCGTTAAAAAGGAAGTGGAGGATTCCTGAGTACCTGTATAGGGTGCTCAGGAGTTACTTCACAGATAGGAAGCTGCTGCTTGAGGCGGATGATGGACGGCGATGTCGTTGGACGCTGTCGGCCGGCGTTCCACAGGGTTCGGCCTTAGGACCGATCGTGTGGAACTGCATGTTTGATGATTTAATAAGAATACCAATGCCGGCAGGTATTCAGATTATTGCGTTTGCCGACGACATCGGCGTCCTATCAGAAGCCTCGTCGATGTGGACGGTCGAGAGAAGAGTGGAAGAGTGGATAGAAGGTAGGGGGCTCCGCTTGGCGCCGCACAGTGGGACGGAACGACCCGACGGCGATCAAAAATCGATTTTTATAGTATTTCAAATTCGAAAAAAAAAGATATCACACGAAAGCTAATTAAACATACTATAATGTGGTAAACTCCATTTATTAGCATTTACTTTCATTTTTGTGTGATCAATGCTTAAAGTCAACTGAAAATCTCAAATGTCGCCAAGAGCTCTTACAGTTTCATAACTTCAATTCATGTTTCTGAGAAATTTTACCTGAAAAGATGTAGTTTAAAGGAATTGAATATTGTAGAAAATGGATTTCCGCTTCTATTAATACCATGAATTAGGACATAATGATAATAATTTCTTAAATAATAGCGTTTAAACCGAAGAAGTTACGTCTTAACAAAAACTTTAACTTTAGCTAAGGTTTTAAAAAAATGCCATCACTTGCCAGGTATGTAAGTACTACCATTTGAAAGAATGAACTTTCGTCTTTCAGAATCCATAAAAATTGGCTGCTACCGTTTGCTACCTTGCAAGAAAATGGACATTGAAATGAACTCTCGCCATGCGATGCCTCGCATCCATTCGTATTCTTCCATGCTTCTTGTACTTTAGATATTTTAATCAATTTTGGAGAAGATAATTATTGCGTTATAGCCTTTGTGTTCTACAAAATTCAATGGTATTAGAGTACTGAGTACTCATATATTTACTTATACAGTAGAAAGTGTTTAATACATTTTCTTTATTTGATAATCCTGATTATATAAATTGCAATTTTATACACATTATTAACCCTTTGCACTCGAATGTCTCCTCTAAATGGTCATAGTTCCGACATTACACAATATCATTTTAAATTATACAGGGTGTCCCACACAAGCTACAACCGCGAATATACACGTGTCCACATGGATTATTGGAAGCGAAAAGTGAAATAAAAAGTAATAAAATTTGTCCTCGTTAACGAGTTATTAAAGAAATAGATCAGCGAATCAGGAAGCACAGAAGCGGTAGGCGGTGAGCAGCGGCCATGCTAGTCTGAAGATACGAAGCGATAAATTTCGACGGGCGGAGCGTTATGACACGTATACAGGCGTGAGAAGGTAGTGGTCAGGAGGAGATTTCTAGGAAAAAGTGTCGACTTTCGCTCTTCCTCTCTCACTCTTTCTCTCTCTACCTTTCTTTCACGACGCTACCTTACGCACAACAAAAATCTAATCTAATCTCTCTCTCTCGCTCCCTCCTACCCTAACACGGCGCTACCTCACGCTGCCTGCACGCGCTGACTCTCTCTCTCTCTCTCGCCCTTTCTTTCGTTGACTTTCTCTCTCTCTCTCTCTTTCTCTCAATCTTTCGTCCACGACGCTTCCTTACGCTATCGCTTCTTGTCTTCAGACTAGCATGGCCGCAGCTCACCGCCTACCGCTTCCGTGCTTCCTGATTCGCTGATCTATTTTATTTAATAACTCGTTAACGAGGACAATTTTTATTACTTTTTATTTCACTTTTCGCTTCCAATTATCCATGTGGACACGTGTATATTCACGGTTGTAGCTTGCGTGGGACACCCTGTATATTGCTCACTACGTGGCGAGACAAAATGCATTCAAGTTACTGATAGTAACATTTAAAAATTATGTACGAGTATAAAAAAGAATAAGAGTCGAATACCTCTTGACATTGAATTATCATCGAAACCAGTCTTGTCGAGTCACACTCGACATCGAATCCAAAGGGTTAATTAATTCTAATTTTTTATTGATTATTAGTATGGAAATATAATGAATTGAAAGGGATACATAAATATTTGATAAATAATGGTGATTAATTTGGGTCCCGAGGTAGTGTGAGATTCTTACTCACCTAAACTCTCCATGTTCGGTCTCGGTTTTCGCAAGCGAAACCGCTCCCTGGGACTTTCTTCTAGAACTCGCCATTAGGCAAACATCACCAGAGCGAGAGAGTGAAAGATATAGAGAACGAGCACAGAAAGTTAAATATAATTTTTTCAAGGTCAATTAATTTATATTTACATCTAATAAAGCAGTCACTTCTGCGGGGTATATTTTATTTATATCGCTGTTTTTTCTAATTTTTCTAAATGATGATATGTACTGATCCGATGAAATCAAAAGCATAGATAAAAGATCTTTGTTATGCTCTTTACGGGAGCTTTTTCGCGTATTATGATATCTATAAAATTTGTAGTCTTTATTTTTAGTTTCCTGAGCTTCTTCAGATAATGCGCCAATTGGTACTAGATGGTTTCTAATAATGTTTTCCCCATGTTTCAAAATTTTGTGTACTGTAGGCGTCAATTTCCGCCAAGAATATTTCTCCATTAACAAGGCTTCTGTTCTTTCAGCATATCTGCCAAATTCGTTCGCATTAATTGGGAGATCGCACGAAAGAACGTTTAAGATTGTCCTGAATTTTTTTATTAATTCTACATCTATTTTTGTTATTTCTCCAGTTATGTCCGGATATTCAAAAAATTTTCTGGCGGTGTTACCATCGTTACTGGATCCAAATCCTTATTTTGGAGTATCGATAATAAGTCCAAGCTGCTCTCTAAATTCCTTTTGTATTCGCAGCTTTTCATCTTGTCTTTTCTTCTTGTTTTTTTCATTATGTCTGACTCCTTCATCTTTAAAACTTAAGTCGTAACTTAAGTGCAACAAAAATTCCATGCATCGTATTCTGGCATGTAATGGTGAAAGACCATATTCGTAATTTTCCTGTACATCTTCTCCTATATTATTTCCGAAATCTTTTGGATTTTTATGGCAAATTATGCACGTGGAACTTGACCTGGCGTTTGACAGACACTGCGTCACTTTTCCATCCAACATTGTCAAGAGTAGATTATGGGTCACTAATATTTCCTTTCCATGTATTGTACATTTTGTTTTGGCTAAGGAATTAATTTGCTCTTTTATAGACGCGACTTCAGTTTGGATCAGATTTTTGGTTTCTTTTGCGAATTGAAATTTAATGGGCCTGCAAAAGTGCGCTGATGATGGTCGTGGATTTTTCGATTTCGGGTAAGCAGTTTGTTTTTGTTTCAACAATTTTCTTGTAACTCGGTAAAGCGTCATGGCCCCTTTTCTTTAATTCCGTTCGAAGCGTAATATATTTATCTTTTGAAAGTCCTAAGTCTAAGAATAGGGATAAGGATTCTTCCGGTGTAAACTTTTGTGGCTTCGATCGATCATTTGGAGTTTCCATATTGTTTTTAATTTGTTCTAAAAACTGTAATGTATCCAGCCATATTTGCTTTTGTTTATTACTTAGTTACTTAGCATAGAAACAGAAATTATTACTAATTCCTAACTTCATTCCAGTGCATTCTTCATTGCATTTGTTAGCTGTGATCGATCGTGATAATATAGTGTGTGCATTCTACTTTGTATTCTTCTTGTATTTTGCGACTCCTTGACTTGTTTAAGTAAAATAACGAATACATTAACATGCAGATCTCGTATCGTGAATTATACAAAATAATACGTGAAAACAATTTAAAGAAATATGACGAGCTGCTAAGTTATATTTCAAATAATTATAGTGTTCAGATTGTTAACGAAATGGCTATACGACAATGGCGTTACAAATCTGAAAAGCAATTTCAGAAAACATCAATTGTAGAAATAGTGGATAAAAGCAGTCCACAGTTTTTAGAACAAATTAAAAACAATATGGAAACTCCAAATGATCGATCGAAGCCACAAAAGTTTACACCGGAAGAAGCCTTATCCCTATTCTTAGACTTAGGACTTTCAAAAGATAAATATATTACGCTTCGAACGGAATTAAAGAAAAGGGGCCATGACGCTTTACCGAGTTACAAGAAAATTGTTGAAACAAAAACAAACTGCTTACCCGAAATCGAAGAGATCACTGACGTTTCCGCTACAATTTCGTTACTAAAGTTGCTCGATTGTACAACGAAAAGGATTTTACAATCGAAAACAGAAGAAGAAATCGAGTCATTAAATGACTCTAATTTAGTTTTAATAAGCAAATGGGGATGCGATGGTTCCTCGGGACAAAGTGAATACAAACAAAAGATTTGCAATAACGAGAATAGCGCGACAGATAGTAATTTATTTATAATTTCACTAGTTCCTCTTCGCCTCAAATATAGTGCCACGGACAATTTTCTATGGAAAAATCCACGACCATCATCAGCGCACTTTTGCAGGCCCATTAAATTTCAATTCGCAAAAGAAACCAAAAATCTGATCCAAACTGAAGTCGCGTCTATAAAAGAGCAAATTAATTCCTTAGCCAAAACAAAATGTACAATACATGGAAAGGAAATATTAGTGACCCATAATCTACTCTTGACAATGTTGGATGGAAAAGTGACGCAGTGTCTGTCAAACGCCAGGTCAAGTTCCACGTGCATAATTTGCCATAAAAATCCAAAAGATTTCGGAAATAATATAGGAGAAGATGTACAGGAAAATTACGAATATGGTCTTTCACCATTACATGCCAGAATACGATGCATGGAATTTTTGTTGCACTTAAGTTACGACTTCAGTTTTAAAGATGAAGGAGTCAGACATATTGAAAAAAACAAGAAGAAAAGACAAGATGAAAAGCTGCGAATACAAAAGGAATTTAGAGAGCAGCTTGGACTTATTATCGATACTCCAAAATAAGGATTTGGATCCAGTAACGATGGTAACACCGCCAGAAAATTTTTTGAATATCCGGACATAACTGGAGAAATAACAAAAATAGATGTAGAATTAATAAAAAAATTCAGGACAATCTTAAACGTTCTTTCGTGCGATCTCCCAATTAATGCGAACGAATTTGGCAGATATGCTGAAAGAACAGAAGCCTTGTTAATGGAGAAATATTTTTGGCGGAAATTGACGCCTACAGTACACAAAATTTTGAAACATGGGGAAAACATTATTAGAAACCATCTAGTACCAATTGGCGCATTATCTGAAGAAGCTCAGGAAACTAAAAATAAAGACTACAAATTTTATAGATATCATAATACGCGAAAAAGCTCCCGTAAAGAGCATAACAAAGATCTTTTATGCAATCCATGCTTGGAAAGTTCACTTTTTGAGCGCTGGATAGTGTGCGCAAAGTGACCAATATCCGATGGATATACTGTAATGTGCTATTATCTCACAGGGTAGAACTTTCCCGCACAGTTTGGCACTTTCCCGCTCGCTACGTCATCACTTTCCCGCACAGTTCAATCAAGGCAATATTATTTCACGATATATACTTTAATTTACGACACGTACAAATATAAAAAATTTTGGCGCTGGCGAGACTCGAACTCGGGCCGCCAGCGCATTAGTCTTACATCTAGACCACTGGGCTACCGACGCTTCTTGGGAACCACTACAAACTGACCAGTTCTTAAGAAACTATCTTAAACTAAGGTCTATAACTATGTTTAGGCCTTAGTTTATGGCCTATATAAGTATGTTTCTCCAAAAATTGAACATTCCAAACATGGATTGCATAAAATCTTGTATGCAACACGTGGGAAAAGTGGCAAATCTGGTATAGGTCAAATTTCCAAAACTCGCCTCTGCTTGTGCTGTGTTCCAGGGGAACTCGTGTGATTAGCTAAATTCCCACTCGTTCCCCTGTTCCACAGCACGCACTATCGGCTCGTTTCGGAAATTTAACCTATACCATAATTTTCCACTTTTCCCACTTGTAGCATAAATAGCTATTATCTATGCTTTTGATTTCATCGGATCCGTACATATCATCATTTAGAAAAATTAGAAAAAAGAGCGATATAAATAAAATATACCCCGCAGAAATGACTGCTTTATTAGATGTAAATATAAATTAATTGACCTTGAAAAAATTATATTTAACTTTCTGTGCTCGTTCTCTATTTCTTTCACTCTCTCGCTCTGGTGATGTTTGCCTAATGGCGAGTTCTAGAAGAAAGTCCCAGGGAGCGGTTTCGCTTGCGAAAACCGAGACCGAACATGGAGAGTTTAGGTGAGTAAGAATCTCACACTACCTCGGGATCCAACAATTCTGGTTGACCCGGGGTGCCTTTTGAAGGTTTCTCTCCATGTAAAAAAAAAAAAAAAAAAAAAAAAAATTTACTTTCCGCACACAATTAATCACCATTATTTATCAAATATTTATGTATTCCTTTCAATTCATTATATTTCCATACGAATAATCAATAAAAAATTAGAATTAATTAACCCTTTGGATTCGATGTCGAGTGTGACTCGACAAGACTGGTTTCGATGATAATTCAATGTCAAGAGGTATTCGACTCTTATTCTTTTTTATACTCGTACATAATTTTTAAATGTTACTATCAGTAACTTGAATGCATTTTGTCTCGCCACGTAGTGAGCAATATATAATTTAAAATGATATTGTGTAATGTCGGAACTATGACCATTTAGAGGAGACATCCGAGTGCAAAGGGTTAATAATGTGTATAAAATTGCAATTTATATAATCAAGATTATTAAATAAAAAAAACTTATTAAATACTTTCTAATTTATAAGCGAATATCTTGGTACTCAGTTCTTCAGTACCATTGAAATTTTCAGAGCTCAAAGACTATAATGTAATAAATAACTCCTCCAAAAATCATTAAAATATATCAAGCAGAAGCAAAGTTACAGAATTTTGATCGCCGTCGGGTCGTTTCGTCCCACTGTGCGCCGCACAGTGGGCAAAAACGCGAATTCGGCGCTCGAAAATCGAAAAATAATTTTTTGTTTTCAAACAAGTAAGTGATGGGGATGTTTTAAGAATATCCCAAAGGGCGTAAATCTGGAAAAAAAATTTTTTTACCCCTCCTTCACGACCCACAGGAGGCCGGTAAAGTTGGAGGAAAAAATTCAGAACGTGATATTGCCTCTTTTCACACGTTTTCCCTAATATTCAAATGCAATTTACAAAAAAACTACTAGAGATAGCTGAGTTTGGTTTCAAGTAGATAAAAGCTTATATCATCTTGGATTTAAATCGATTTTAAAACATGTAATTGCTATTATGTTTTGAAAATTATAGCTCTTTCAAGTGAACACAAGATTTTCGCCTAAATTTGAACTTTAAATAGGCGTATCTCAGGCGGATCTTGTTAGATCTTCACATGGAATATACTGTGATAAACTATGATCTGTTGTCTTTACAACGCCACCGAAATCATCTGCGACAACTTGCGGCAAATGTAGTTTTTTTGTATTTTTATCATCCAAGTACTCTTACCAAAGCCCCCTGACGAGGCAATTATACACGACTTTTCGGAATTTCCCCGTTTTATATCATTCAGTCGTATTATTTTTTTCATATTTAGATAGTTATCATTAAACTGAGTAAGAAATACCCGCACTATGTCTTTTTGGAAATTGACTAACGGACAAATGTGCCGTTTTGGCTCTCTGAGATAATAACTTCTAAACCGTTAAAGATAATTGAATGAAATTTAATAGGCAACAAGGAAACATTTGTAACCTCAAACTGGAACAAAAATCAATTTGAATGCACAGGTGTTCATTAATTTCACAGGTGTAAAGCTTTTTTTTAAGTGGAGAAAAACCTTGCAAAGGCCTCCAGTTCCTGCTCTCGCTGGAACCGGGGAGTGTGAGATTCTTACTCACTAAAACTCTCCACGTTGATCCGCAGCCCACATGTCTAAACTATAATGAAAGAAATATACACATACAAATATCTATACATAATCAGAATGTACCTATTGCAATAAATCCGTTACTTCCGGTAGATAGCCCGGTTGAAGTTTCTGGACTTCCGCTGTGAAATTTTTGTTTTTTTGTCTGTTTTAACGTTGAAATACCTTTCGATTTCTGCCACTTCTCACCCAAAGTTTCATAAAATATTTTTGAAAATTCATCAACTTTACACTTATCACTGCCAAGTTTTCTTCACCTAAACTATGTAACTTATAATTTTCCTTCACCCGCACTTAAGAAACGTTCCACATCTTTTTCTTTAAAAAGCACTTCTGTATAGGTATTGTAACGTTACAAACAAAACCACGGCTAAAATAATAAAAGTAGAATAAAAATGAAGTAGAAATAGAAACCTCTAGAACTCGAGAGAAGCAAAATTTCGCACATAGCTCCGCGGAGCGAAAGCAAAAAACGGTCGAGATCTAAAAATAGATAGAAAAAGGACAAAGGGACGCACACGAGTGAAATTAGATCGCGAAACGATAGGCGAGCTGAGGAAAGGGGATAATCGCGAAAGATAGGAATTCACATAAAAACGAGTGACGTAACAGTTCGAAAGATGGGCAAGTTCAAGGCCAACGCTGAGGCCAAGCGCGGTCAGCAACGCGCGCCGATAGAAGAGGAGCGGGGACCCAATTAAAGGGACCGAAATCAGAGCACGGGGGTGGGGAATAAGCATATAAAAGACAGGTAGCAAAAAGAATAGAAGGCGAGAATTTTCTCACGTTTTTTCAAAGTTATAAAGTCAAGTCGGGAGTGATTAGTTCGGAGGCAGGCAGAAGCACGAGGAAAGCAATCGTTCTTTCGAGTTCGGAGAAGAGGTGTTTTCCGGAGTTTTTCTACCACACGAGTGAGGCAGCGCGGCGCACGGCAGCCTAGACCAACGTGTGAGTAAGAGAGAGAGAGTAGCTAGGCAAAGAATACAACATATCGGTAAGAGAAAGACACGTAACGTTACAGCGTCTTCCCGGGATAGGTGTTTACATTTCTTTCCGATACCCGACCTCTAACTAGAATAAGCAGTAGACTAAGTGTATGTGTGAGCGTGTGCATGGGTAAGCGCGGGTAAGAGTGTGAGTGCGGGAGAGAAAAAGTGCGAGCGATCAGCTGTGCGAGTGCGTTGAACTCGCACCACTTCGACGAAATACTTCGAGAGACGAAATAAAGAAAATTAAAGGGATCTCGTGCACTGCTTATTTCATATTTTCCTTGCTATTCCCACTGCCAGTCCTGAAAAGGAAAGAACTCGACGAGGAGGTAACCGGAAGCCGAGGTGGTAAGAAGGCTTAACGTTACAGTATGTGTATATACTTTTCATTTAGTTCAGTTTAGACATGTGGACTGCGGATCAACGTGGAGAGTTTTAGTGAGTAAGAATCTCACATTCCCCGGTTCTAGCGAGAGCAGGTACTGGGAGCCTATGCAAGGTTTCTCTCCACGTATAAAAAAAAAAAAAAAAAAAAAAAAAGGCTTTACACTTGTGAAATTAATGAACACCCTGTATATTCAAATTGATCTTTGTTCCAGGTTAAAGCTACAAATGTTTCCTCTTTACTCATTAAATTTCATTTAATTATCTCTAACGGTTTAGAAGTTATTATTTTCGAGCGCCAAAACGGCACTTTTGCCCACTGTGCGCCGGACAAGACCGAAGCCGTAGTGGTCTCCCGCAGAAGAGGTAGGAGGATGAGGAGACCGGTCTTCTGGATTGGGAGGAGGCCGGTGAGGGAATCGAAAGCCCTAAGATACCTAGGGTTAAGGATCGACGGCGGCTTCCGATTTCTTGAACACGCGAAGGTGGTAGGGAAAAAGGCGGCCGTCGTCGAATCCAGGGTGGGAAAGTTAATGCCTAACATAGGGGGACCAAAGCCGGCCAGGAGGAGGTTGCTGGCCGGGGTCATTACGGCTACCCTCTTATACGGGGCGCCGTTTTGGGGGCCACATATGTCCCTCCCAGTTTTGAGACGACATATGGGGCCAGTGTACAGAAGGGCCGCGCTGAGGGTCACCAGTGCCTACTGCACGGTGTCCGGCAGTGCGGCGGAGGTATTGGCTGGTCTTCCTCCCATTGACCTAGTGGTCAGGGAGAGAGAGTCCAACGAGAGAACGAGGAGAGAGGCGGAGGCGAGAGAGGACCTCCAGCCTGACGAGAGAGGAGTGCTGAGGGCAGAGGCGAGAATAGAGGCCCGCCACCAATTATTGGAGGCGTGGCAAAGGAGGTGGAGCGAAGAGAGGCGGGTCGGTGCATGGACTCGCCGACTCATCTCTGCGCTGGGTGTCTGGGTCAATCGGACGTTCGGGCAACTGAACTACAGGTTGACGCAGGCACTTAGCGGACATGGATGTTTCGGCGGGTACTTGTACCGACACCGTAGGAGATTGTGGGCCGGATGCCAGCTGTGCGGCGATTCGCTGGACAATCCCGAGCATGCGCTGTTCCAATGTGGGGCAGCGCAGGCGGACCTCAGGGTGGCGGCCATGTCGCTGGGGGTGACCGAGGTCACCCCTGACAACATGGTGACGCTCATGCTGAGGTCTGCTGATGCTTGGAATTGTGTGGCGGATTACCTCGCCGCTGTCATCCGGCGAAGAGAGGAGTGGGAGAGAAGATTGGAGAGAGAAGAGCAGGAGGGTAGATGGTACCCTTGATGCCCTTCGTAAGGGGGGCATCAGGTGGTAGGAGCGAGTGGGAGAAGTGAAACGGTCGTGGGACGCGCGCCGGGTACCGGGATAACATCCGCGCCCCGGCGTGTGTCCTGCGAAGTGTGACTGGGCCTGGACCTCTGCCGGGCTGCGGGGTACCCCCTCGTGGCCGGGTAGAGGCCTTGGGCAGTGTGAATGGTGTCTTCGGGACCTCGTCGGATACCGGGGTAACTCCTCGTGCTCCGGCGGGGGACCGGGGACATGTCTGAGTGTGAAAGAAGAGGGGTGAAAGTCCCCTCTCAGACACAATCCCTCGTCCGGCGATGAATGCCTGATGGCGGCCGCCGGCTCGCACGCCCCGCTGGCGGCCAAACGGGTGGAGGTTTTAGTGAGTAAGAATCTCACACTACCCCCTGAAGGCGAAAGCCGACAGGGGGTGCCTATGTAAGGTTTCCTACACCCGTCAAAAAAAAAAAAAAAAAAAACAAAAAACGTTATGTTAGCAAGATCTGCCGCCAATCTGCTGCTTGAATCTGTCGACAGGTTCTGCTCGCAGATTCGCAGCCAAATGCGGATACAGATTGCTATCGATTTGTAGACAGATCCTACGGGCATCTGCTGCAAATCTGCTGCCAAATGGCTGGCAGGGGAATGAATCTATCTTGTACAGACCATGATGTACCTTTTATCTCCAATAAGTTCACCTGCCTAGAATAGAATATATATATATAAATGTTATTAATAAATGTAGATATATATAAAAAAATACATAAACTATCAAATTGGTTATACATACTCAATTAGAAGTTGATGTTAGATCTTTTTCTGATCGTGCTCTGACTTCCGTGGAGTCAAAAGAACAAGAGTAGCATCACAATTAAATGTTTAAGAATCCTTAAAATCCTGAAGTGAACCTACGTTAGGTACTTCAATTTGTACACAAGGTTCATCTGTCTCATATCTTAACAATGCATCCTACAAATCATTACTATCATTATAATTACTTTAAAACTTCACAAAATCATATAAATATTTAAAATAAATTGTTTACCACGTCCTACATAAAGTAAGAAGCAAACTACAGTTAATTGATAAGGCCTTTACATGTATTTCTAACCTTTTCGTCAAATCATCTGACAGCTGTCAGATTTGAAATTTTATGGTGGCTGTGATCGGTGGCCGACGTATTCCGTTAAGTAAACTCTTCGTTTCACACACAATTTTTCGAGATAAGTCCCCTTATTATTACTCAAACCTATCCGATTCCATATCCCACATTTAATTGAAAACTGATCAAATTTTGCCGCCGAAACTGCAAAAATCCGCTAGGTTCGCCCCCATAGATCACAGAAACTTCAGAGTTAGGCAGATTCATCGTGATTGAACTATTTTCGAGTATAGCATCGCTTGCACCAATCAGGGAAATAAATTGGACTCACATCTAAAATTACGGGAGATGATCGAAATGAGTGAAAATCAATATATCGATACGTTTAGGTACGCTACGATCGCGAAAGGCAAACGACTCGCGTCATTCCTTAAGCCTGTTCACCACTTTTCGCTCGAGTCGCGCGTGACATCAGCGACGGGTGCGGAGCAAAAAGGAACTATGAGTGCGTAAGGGGAAGAGTGTCCCTGCGGCCGGCTAATCGTATCGGTGTGACCAGCCCTATCCGACTCCGCCCCCACTTCGGGTAATATATTGTCGCCGTCCGCTATGTGGCGCTGCAGTAGATTACGGCCACTGTCTTATGGACTAGTCGAAAAAGTTATGACCACAAAAGTTTTGACCGCTATGACTTCTTCTCCTCCCCGATTTTCCCCTTCTCTACTCTTCAGCCGTAATCGACGAGAGCGAACCTAGCGGATTTGGTAGTTTCGGCGACAAAATCGGACCATCTTTTAAGGACATGCGGGATAGGGAATCGGATAGGGCTGGGTGTGACTATGCTTGTGTTCGCGCTATGCCCCTCTCGCGCTTTCGTACGGGGATCGAAAGTCCGAGCCGGGCAAGAAACAACGTAGGATAGTCACTTTATTCCCAGCTGTTCATAATAACGAAAAGTGAATAGAAAATTGGAGTAAAGATAATTTTTTGTTTATGAAGGAACAAAATGCATAATATTATATTAATAATCGTATATTTAGCCCAGTCAAATTAGTCAAAAATTTTTTTTTATGGACTTTCGGACATGCTCTTATGGTGTTAAAACGAAGATAATTCCGCTTGAAAATCTTCACTTGGATTTTTTCCGAGGTAAAAGTACTAATTTGACTGGGCTAACAGAGAAGGCCCAGGATGGTACTCCGACGACCTCGGCATGGCGGCAATTTGGGTTCCGAATCGGCGGCGATTTACCGTCGCCGACCATGGTTCCGGCAGCGGTTTCGTTTGGGTGAGGAGCAGCGGCATAACATATGTCAGCTGCTACCTCACCCCGAACGAACGAATTGCAGACTTCCAGGCCAAAATTGACGGCCTGGAAGACGCTGTCCGGGACATGGAGGGCGAACTGGTAGTGGCCGGAGACTTCAATGCCAAAGCACTGGAGTGGGGTGAACCCTGGCCAGATTCTCGGGGTGGACGTGTGCTGGACATGGCGTCCAGACTCGGGCTGGTCGTCCTAAACGTCGGCTCGACGTCCACTTTCCGAAGGCCAGGGTACAGGGAGACGATCCCAGACGTCTCCCTGTCGACGGAAAGCCTGGTATCGCAAATCGAGGGCTGGAGGGTGATCGAGGACTATACAGCCAGCGATCACCAATACATCACGTTCCGCGTACGTGATGTAGCTCCAGTCCGGGCCAGAACATCTCAAGGCCCCGCCAGGTGGAACGTCGCCAAGATGAACCCCCAGAAGCTGTCTCCGGCCCTATTACGCGGCTAGCGAGCCCTGGAGGAATTGCCAGATAATGCAGGCGCTGAGCAGGTCGTAGACACAGTGATATCTCACCTGCATCAGGCCTGCAAAGACGCCGTGCCGAAAATCAGACCACGCGGTCCGAGGAGACCGGTGTACTGGTGGACGGACAAAATCGCGGAGCTGAGGTGGGCGTGTCACCGCTTGCGCAGACTCTCCCTGCGAGCCCGGCGCCGCGATACCGACGCAGCCCCGAGTACTGACGCCTACAAGGCGGCGAGGAAAGTACTCAGGCGGGCCATCCAAAAGAGTAAGCACCGATGCTGGAAGAAGCTTGGGGAGGATCTCAACGAAGACCCCTGGGGACTAGGGTACAGACTGGTCCTTCGCAAACTGGGAGCGTTCAAAGAGAGCGCTCCCACGGATGCGGGGACCATCGGCAGGATTGTCGATGCCCTATTCCCCGACCACCCCAAGCTGCCGCGCCGACCCCGAACACCCGGGAACGCACCGCCGGCTCCCTTTACGGAAGCCGAGCTTAGATGCGCGGCGCGGTCCTTCAAGAACAAGAAGGCACTGGGTCCTGATGGTCTTCCAGCAGAGGTGCTGAAAGCCGCAGTTGAAGGGCATCCAGCGCCCTTCCTCAAGATGTACAACGCCTGCCTGCAATCGGGAGTTTTCCCTCGCCGATGGAAGCGGGCACGGCTTGTACTGATCGGGAAGGGCAAAGGGGGACCAGTAGACAGCCCATCGTCTTACAGGCCCCTGTGCATGCTAGACACGGCCGGCAACCTCCTGGAGAAGCTTCTTAGACCTCGCCTCCACGCAGCTATCGACGCTGCCGGAGGCCTCTCCCAAAGACAGTACGGCTTTCGGAGAGGGAGGTCTACGATAGACGCTATCCAGGAGGTAGTCGAGGCAGCCAGGGGCACGGAGCGGGGAAACCACTTCTCCTGCTCCGTCTGTCTGCTGGTCACGCTGGATGTGAAGAACGCCTTCAACTCGGTGCGGTGGCGCGATGCCTTGCACGCGCTGAAGCGGGACTTCGGGGTTCCCGACTATCTACTTCAGATAATGGAGGACTACCTGAAGGACCGCTTCCTAACATACGACACCGCGGATGGCCCGCTTAGCCGGGAGTTAACGGCTGGGGCAGCCCAGGGCTCCATACTGGGTCCCGACATATGGAACGCTTCATATGATGGGATCCTACGTATAGAGATGCCTGATGGGGCTTTCCTGGTTGGGTATGCCGATGATATTGGCGTCGTCTTGATCGCAAGAAGCGTCGAGGCGGCCCAATGGCTACTCAACCAGGTAATGCGTCGAGTTCGCTCCTGGATGGACGACCACGGCCTGCAGCTAGCGCTGGCGAAGACCGAGATCGTGCTTCTCACCAAAAAGCATATTCCGCTGCTGCGGGATCATTGCGGGATATCATTTATTTCACGCGTGCGATGGAGAAATAGTGTAAGAAAGAGAGAAAGAAAGTCAGGGTGAGCCTCCTGCGTACGGAGGTGTCGTACGGCGAGAAAGAAAGAGAGAGAAAGAGCTACTCACTGTAAACAGTGACGGGCGGATCGACGCGCGCTACAACTCTTTCTCTCTTTCTTTCTCGCCGTGCGACACCTCCGTACGTAAGAGGCTCGCGCACTGACCTTCGCTCTCTCTTTCTCTGTTTCTTTCTCCCCGACTCTCTTTCTACGACACTACCTAACGCTGAATGCTCGCGCTGACTCTCTTTCTCTCTTTCTTACACTATTTCTCCCTCGCACGCATGAAATAAATGATATGATGCTCTTGGGTAAGAAAAAGAAAGAGAGGTACTCACAGTAAACAGTGATAGACGGCATTACGTGCCGCGGCGCGTTACTATTTGTTGTTGATTACTCCTCCTATTGCTTCCTCCGTTACATACTACCGAGATTGAAGGGGACGTCCCAGGCCGTCGATAGCTTCTGGCTCTCCGTGAATGGCCGATCGTTGTTAATTAATAACTCGTTCACTAGACCGAATTTATCTAAATATTTTTCGATATTTCTGTTTAGATTGGTCCATTCTATCTGCCGTTTCCCGCTTGGAGTGTTGAAACGGGACACCCTGTATATGATTCATTAAATAGAGGAACACTGAACGAGGATCAAAAAACGTTTCTTAAACATTTGTATCCATTTCTTGAAATTAATGCGAATACAGTTTATTTTGCAAAAGTACAACAGCAAGAGATGACAGAGATTGCGGAGTATTTGCAATTGCATTCGCTGTGTCTCTTTTATATTTACAGAATCCAGAATCTGTTAAATTTCAAGTTGCTCTTATGCGGTCTCATTTATTCACTATTTTTTAAAGTAATAAAATTATGCATTTTCCGACCACTCATTCAGCTAATTTATCAATCTTACAAGAAATTTGTAAAAAAGAAAAAGCTTCTTGAGCAACACGCAAATGTCGTTATTTAAAATCTACAATTAAAATATTGAAATGATACAGTCACAGAATCAGCTGACAGATCAAACGTCGCTCAATAAAAAAAGTTTTGGACAAACTTATCATATTGACAAGTTGAAAATAAATCTTAAAACACAATTTACAAAGAAGTATGCTAAAGATAGTGAGAAGTCCAGTACTAGTGAAAAATCGCCAAAATTATTAAATGAAAGTCTTAGCGACGCAAACAATAATAATAATGGTATTAGTAAACAAAACTTCCACTCTGGGCGAGTTTCCCCCCAGAGCGAGTTAGGTGCTTCTCCAGAAGCATGGACGGCCCGCGGATTCTCCCTCCGCGTATCAGCCCATATGTTGGCTGGACGAGGCGGGCAAACTCTTTGAGAGAGTTCTGGGTGCCCGCCTCTCCAAGCACCTGTCCCGGGATAAACCCGATCTGGTGGACTGCCAGTATGGTTTCCGCGAGGGTTGCTCTACGGTAGACGCTATAGCGCGTCTGAGGGCCCTCGTGGAGGAGGCAGTCCGCGGAGGGGGGGGGGGGTCAGTTGCATTGGCAGTAAGCCTTGACTTAGTCAATGCTTTCAACTCCCTCCTCTGGGAGGCAATCTGGCGCGGTATGGATTTCCACAGATTGCCACCCCATTTAAGATCGGTGATCGGGTCCTTCCTAAGGGACAGGTGTATAACATACCAGGGCGGTACGGGAACATCTTTCGGAGGAAGATGGACCGCGGGGTTCCGCAGGGGTCGGTATTAGGGCCGCCCCTGTGGAACCTCGGGGACGACGCGGTTCTGCGGGCCGCACTCCCGCGTGGCCTCCAACTAATCTGCTATGCAGATGATACTTTGTTGGTGGCCACGAGGGAGGACTGGAGAGGTACCAGAAACCTCGCGAAGGACGGGGTGAACCTGGTGGTTGGCCGAATAGAGGCTTTGGGGCTGCAGGTGGCTCCGAATAAAACCGAGGCGTTGTGCTTTCACGCGCCTCGGCGGAGACCATCCCAGTCCCACCTCAGAGTAGATAACGTCCCTGTCGAGATCGGGTCAAGTGTTATCTTTGGGAAGCGGGAGTAAGGTCTGGACTGAGGTGTTGGCCAAGTTCTTCTTGAGTTTAGGTAAAACTTTATTAAATAACTGGACTTCGAAGATGCGCAAGCGACTTTCCTATCTCGTAGATAGCTCGATCTGATCTCTTTCGTCGTTTTCCTTGTTTCTACGCGTGCCACTTCTTAGCGTTCGGTGCTAAGAGGGAGGAATCGTTGAATTGCATCTATGGTCCGGCTCGCGCGGTCCGGCCACTTGGGTGATGCAATGCTTATACACCACTTTTGGGTCGCCTCTTCGGAAGGCGGCCTTGAATACGATACTACTGAGACGCTTAGGCGACTCGCGGATACAACACAAGGTTGAAATACCTTGGCTTGGTTTTCGACAGCGGATGGCGTTTCGAGGCTCACCTTGGCTGTCTGACCCCAAGGTTGAGGGTGCGGCGCGGCGGCAGCTTTATGCCGTCTTCTCCCCAATCTGGGTGGCCCGGACGGCCGGGTGCGTCACCTATACGTAGGAGTGGTCCTATCGATGATCCTTTATGGATCACCGATATGGGCGGGCGATCGGTTAGCCGTCCGGCGTGGCGACTTACTGCTTCGCAGGGTCATCCGCCGGGTGGCTGTCCGAGACGCCCGCGGGTATAGGACCATCTCCTACGAGGCGACGCGTGTCCTGTCGGGGATTCCTCCAGTAGACCTTCTGGCGGAGGCATATACGATTATGAATCGAGAGGAAAGACCTCCGCCAGAGAGGGATTCCCCTGACAGGCACAGAGTTGGAAGCCTCAAGGCGCCGAGCCTTTCAGGCGATGGTCCGGCAATGGAGTATCCGTCTGAATTCCCCAAGCGCCGGCTAGCGCACTGTTAACGCGATCCGGCCATGCCTCGACACATGGTATACGAGGAGGCATGGCGGACTTACCTAGCGCCTGACGCAAGTACTTTCCGGGCGTGGTTGCTTCGGGAAGTACCTCTGTCGAATCGGGAAGGAGCCAACCACCAAGTGTCGCCATTGTGACGCCGCGGTGGACACGGCGCAGTACACTCTGGAGGAGTGTGCGGCTTGGGAGGAGGAGCGCCATGTTCTCCGCGGCGTCATCAGGCAGGACCTCTCGCTTCCAGCTGTTGTGGCAGCAATCCAGGCATTGCAAGGCATTTTTTTTCTTTCAGAAAAAACAACATGTACTACAACATTTTATACATTTTATTCCTTCCCATCCGCTACTCCCTGCCTTTCATTATAAACCTGATTTAACAAAATCAGTTGATTATCCTATCTAACGGTAGGCGTAGTGGCGCTTACGGGAGAAATAACGAAAGGCGACAAGCGCCAATCCGGACGCCAGCGCTCTCGTTACAACACCTCACAAGCTGCTTACCTGCTGCGACTTCGCCTGCACCGGCGAACTAAGAAGGGTAGTCCATAAAATTTGTAGTCTTGAACTAAAATTGAACTCCCTGATAGATGCCAATTGGTATAAAGAAAAGAGGGAAACGTGGTGGACGAAAGGTCCGTGAGAGACAACTACGAGCTCGTCTCAGAGAGGAGAACGAACGGCGTGGTTTATTGGAAGGTCCCACCACCCAAACCGCTGATCCACCTTCACCCAACCCAGAGGCAGCAGAAAATCCTTTACTGCTGGATTTCTATCCCACGGAAATCATAGAAAGCGAAAATGAAGTAGTTTTCAAGGGCCACACTCACACCTACATTTATACTCATATTATACAACATCAACCACCTCCCACGGTAATAATAGAAGAAATAACAGATCCAGAAATAATTACACTAGATTAAAATCTGAATCGTTGCATTTCTTTACTCACCCTGCCATAACTAGTCAACGTTCCTCAGGTCTATCCCTTTTTTCTTTTTTTTTTTTTTTTTTTTTTTTGATAACTTGAGGGGAAAACCTTCAAAAGGTTCCACCTCCCAAGTCCCCTTGAGAGGTGGATATGTGGGATTCTTACCCACTAAGAACCCCTCAAGCAGGCCCTCCGCTCTCTAGGAGCGGCCCAGCCCTCCGGACGCCGGCCCTGCCAGTGGTATCGCCATTACGCACGCTCGCCTGGCAGGGCCGGTTTTTCGGTGACAAGTCACCCACTCACTCCGAGGCCACGGCCCCGGAACATTCTTCCACACATGCGGCGGTACCTGCGATTGGGGGCGGGGACATCCCCCCATCCGGTTACCCTCCGTCCACACATACTCAATCCCCGGCCGCGGGCACTTGGTGGGGCACCCACGTCCGGCGATCCACTCATCACAGGGGGGGCCTTGGGCGTACACCCATGATCCCCACCCCCACTCGTTCGACACTCGCCCCTCGGGACGAGCGCACCCCACGTCAGTGTGCTTGCGAGAAACACCTTTCACTCATTCGTTCATACAAGTACGTCCTGACTGTTTGGTCAGGTCTGTACCCCTGCTCTTTCAAACGCCCGTTCCCAGTCCTCGCGCCGTTGCATGACGGCGACGAGGTACTGGGCCACACGTTCCCAATCCTCTCTCGTTCTTAACATTATTTCGACGACGTTGTCCGGGGTTATGTCCTCCCCCACGGACAACGAGGCCCTCCACAGGTCCCCCTGCACCGCTTCGCACTGGAATAGGGCGTGCTCCGGGGAGTCTACAATGGCGTCGCACAACTGGCATCTTTGGCTCAGTCTCCTCCTATGCTTGTACAAATACTGTCCGAAGCTCCCGTGTCCGCTGAGGGCCTGTGTCAGACGGTAATTCAGTTCTCCGAATGACCGTCCGACCCAGGCTCCCAGGTCCGGGATCAGGCGACGGGTCCATGCTGCCGTCCTTCTTTCTTCCGCCCATCTCTGCTGCCAGGTTCTTATGACCTCCCGTCTGGCCTCCTCCTTTCGTTCCTTCTTCCACAGTGTCCTCTGGTGGGGCTCAAGATCCACTCGATCCCGTGCCTCCACTCTCACTGCTTCGTCCTGCGTCCTCTGTTTAGCTAGGAGGTCCAGCGGTGGCTGCCCGGCCAGCACTCAGGCCGCTGCAGTGGATATCGTTCTGTAACCGCTTATAATTCTTAGTGCAGCTCGTCTATATGTCGGTGCCATTGTCCTTTTTAGGGCCGGCCCGCTGAGATGCGTGGACCATATTGGCGCGGCGTAGAGCAGGGTTGCTCTCACTACCCCCGCCAATAGGTTTCTCTTCCTCTGCTTCGGTCCACCCACGTTCGGTAGTAGCCTCCCTATGTTTCCTTCCGCTACATCCGCACGTTTGGTCGCGGTCTCGGCATGTTTTCTAAAACTGTACTTGTTGTCGATTATTACACCGAGATATTTCAAGGTCTCGCGTGGTCTGACCACTCGACCAAGCACGGAGAAGACGGACGGTCTTGGTCGTTGTCTCCTTTTCCGTGTAAAGTAGACCGCCTCCGTCTTCTCCTCCGCTATTCGCAGCCCCTTTTCCGCCAGCCACTGCGTTATCCGCCTAATTGCCTCGTTCGCCCTTCTCTCCAGCTGTATGGCGTTGGATGCTTCCACTACCAGGGCGATGTCGTCGGCGTACGCCACCAGCCGAACCAGAGAGGCATCACCATCCTCACCAGCTCGTCAAATGTGGCATTCCACAGGAACGGTCCCAGGACCGATCCTAGCGGAACACCCGCTGCCAGCTCCATCTCTCCCCGGCGCCCGTCGTCAGACTCCAATATCAGCCGCCTTTCCCTGAAATACGTATCTATTACACGCAGTAGTTTACCGCGTATACCCCACCTGTTTCGTAACGCGTCCATGACGAGTTCCCACCGGAGCTCGTTGAACGCGTTCCGTATATCCAGCGTGATGAGCGCACAGACCCCGGCCTTCCTCATACGGACAGCTCTCATCCGGGCGATTGCCCCGTCCAGGACCCTCAGGGCGTCCATTACTGAACGCCCTCTACGGAAACCGTACTGTCCCCCCGACAGTCCGCCGGCCGCCCCGACCGCCTCCTCCAGCCGTAGCAGGAGAAGGCGCTCGAAGAGTTTGCCCGCGGTGTCCAGGAGACAGAGGGGCCTGTACGCGGTAGCGCCCGTGCCACCCTTTCCCTTGTCTAGCAGGCATAGTAGCTGCGTTCTCCATATCTTCGGGAACACCCCTTCCGTCATTGCGGCGTTCATTACCGCCAGAACCCAATCCGGCTGTAACAGACAAGCCCGCCGTAATATTTCGTTGGAGATACCGTCTGGCCCTGGGGCTTTCCCAGCGCTCATCTCCGCCTGCGCTTTCATCAGTTCCTCTCTTGTAAAAGGTCTGTCTTCGTCTTCTCCTTCCTCTTCCAGCGGTGGCCGCTGCCGTCTCGCGGGGAAGAGCTCCCGGGCGATCTGCTGGACCCCCGGCAGGCCGCCCGGTATTGGGGTCCTCCCCTGCAGCTTGCCCATTTCGAGTCTGTAGGGGTAGCCCCACACATCTTTTTCCACCTGCCCCAATAGCTCCTCCCACGCCTTCTTCTTCGCTTGGCGGATCGCCAGCTTGAGTCGCCGCTTGTCGTTGTTATAAGCCTCCTCGGCTTGTGTCACTATCTCCTCGGGCCGCCGCCGTGCTCGGGCCCGCGTCATCCTTCGCCTGGAGGCAATACAAGTTCGGCGCAACTCCGCGATCTCGGGCGTCCACCAGTGTACGGACTTTTTTCCGTCTTTTTTCGTTTTCTTCCGTGGCATTGCGCGGTCGCAAGCCTCCGTTAATCCCAAAACCAAACCCCGCGCCAGAATCTCGGCGTTCCCTTCCCCTAATACCGCGTTCTCGCGCGGCCGCCAGTAGGCCGCCGCCTCAGCCAGAGCCTCGTCGAACGCCCGTTCGTCGAGTCTCTTGAGTGCCCAGCCCCTGGCCGCCGGTGGCAATCGCCGCGCCGCTGTCGAACCAATTTCGGTCAAGAGGGCCTGATGGTCGCTGAGCGTGAGGTCTGGTAGGACACACCACCGTCTCAGGCGAGCCACCAGCCTCTCGCAGACGAAGGTGACGTCGATGACCGAGCCCCCGCCGCGCCTCCGGAATGTATCCGGGCAACCGGGTTGATTGGCCGGAGCCATGAGCTCGGCCAACGACGCCCCCCTTGTGTCTGTCGACCTGCTGCCCCACCAACAGGACTTCGCGTTGAAGTCACCGGCGACCAGGACCGCGCCCCCAAGTCGCCGTACTACCCCGCCCAGCTCCGCCAGCCCTCTTCGAAATTCTCCGAGGGCGGCGTTGGGGGAGAAGTAGCACGAAACCAAGCTGAGCGCACCCATCCTGACGGCCACGTACCCTTCCCTGCGCGCGACCACACTGGGTTTCCCAAGATCGCGGTTCAGCACCCAGATCCCAGCCCGTCCCGTCGCATCCGCACAGCTCCAGCCTCCACCTACTCGGTGGGGCTCACTTGCTAAGATTACCTGTGCGGTGCGTTCGGCGGCGATCTGGAAACTGAGATCTTGCGCCGCTCGGCTATTATTCATATTGACTTGTAATATTTTAAGCATTTTTTGTTACTTCGCGGCTCTCGCCAGTCCCCCACCAGTCGCTCTTCGTGCTCCTGGGCAGTTGCGGGCCTTGTGGCCATCCTCTCCGCACCGGAAGCATGCCCTGGACCTGTCGATCGTTGCTCCGCAGTTGGCAACCACGTGCCCGATCTCGTGGCATCGCAGGCACCTACGGTCTGCTCCCCATTCGCTGATTAACACCAGGTTCCAGCCTATTTGTACTTGCCCTTCTTTAATCAGCTCCTGCGCCTCTTTGACCGCTATCATGACAGTGGCGGTCAAGTGTCCGCCCCAGGCCGGCCGTAGCGTGAGGCCGCAGAGCTCGTCGCTCCTGAGCCCGGTCTTGCGCGCGAGTGCCTCTACTACTTCTTCCCTCGTCGTTGCTCGGTCGAGCCTCGTCAGGCGAACTCCTGTTCGCGGCCTGAGTACGTCCACTCGCGCCTCGTCTCCCAAGGTTTGTGCGATAACCCTGCGGAGTTTCTCCGTCTCTTCGCTGCTCCGCCCTCTGGCCATCTCGATTAGCAGGTCGCCCGCCCTGGTATTTCTAACGCCCGCTACTCGCACCCCTACTGCAGCCGGGTCTATTTCCCGCTTCACCCTGCGATTAAGGTCCAGCGCCTTACCTCTTTCCCGGGGCCTTATCCTTATTGCCTCTGTGTTAGGCCCTTTGCGGCGGTCCTCTCCCCTGGCAGGTATTGCTCTTTGCGTGGTAGGTGGCGCCTTGACCGGTCGCAGGCTACTACGCCGCCTCACCACCACCCAGCCATGTCCTTCTTCTGGCCTTACCCCTTCCGGTCGTTGTGTCGCTGGTTTTTCCACGAATGTGCCCTTCTGCACGCTCTTCACCACGACTCCTCGGGCAGCCTGCGCGTAGGTTTTTTGCGCCGGGGCTGCCGCTTGCTTAGCGGCTTCGTTATTTGTGGGTGCCTGTTTCTTGATTGCTCCGGTGCCTTTCCCGGCATTCCGGCTTTCATTAGCTCCCTCGCCCCTATTAGTTCCGGACATCTCTGTTGTTTGGGTGCCGGTTTCGACCCTGTCTGGCTTGGGGTGACTCTCCGCTCTCGGCTTCTCTCCTCCTTCTAGTAGCTTCCCCAGCCGGCTCAGTTTCTCTGCGAATACCTTGGCCCTTTCCTTTTCCCTTCGTAAGACATTCCTGTTTCCTTGTAGGTATGTCTCCATGTGCCGCCACTTGTCAATAATTTCCTTTATAAGGTGGACTGGTTCCGTCGTTTCCGTCCACTCAGTCCAGCTTTCTCTCGCTGCTGCGGCCTCTCCATTACCGCTGCCTATGCTGCTGCAGCTGTCCCATTCCTTATATTTCTTCCTCTTCCCCTCCTTGCCCCTCGTCTTTGGCCTGGTCCTGTTAGGCCTAGAGCTGTCCAGTGTGGCAGCTCCCACGATTTCGTGTATCTCACGTCTCGTGAGAGCTGACTCTTCGCAGCCCTCCCTCGCTGGGGCAGCATGTATGCTTACCCTACCGCCATCCCGCGCACACATGCTGCTCTCCAGCACCATCACCTCTTGCTCCTCCTCGTCGTCGATATATTTTTTATAATCTCCCATTTGGTTCCCACGAGTGTGGTGGAAGCACGGTCGATCGGGGCAGAGCCACCATTGCCCCGACAAGCCTGATACATCTGGGGTGTCGGCCGGTGCCCCAGGGGTGATAGACCCTCAGGTCTATCCCTGGTAAAGGTCGGAAGGCCTGACCGAAAAAGACCGTTCTAACTTTATTACGCCACTGGACGTAACATAATAATAGTATCAAAAAAAATTGAAAATCATATTAAGTATTAAATTATGAATGTTCTTATTCATTACAGAATCGGATATAAAGAGAAATATTTCGACTTAGTGGCATGATTGCACATAACAGCAAATATCACTATAATAAAAAAATTTATTCGAATTAAATTTAAAAAAAATGTATTCAAATTAAATTTAAACCAGTGGGGTTGTTTTTCCTCGCTCGCTACGATGCCCGTGGTTAGTAGTGCCCATGGCTAGTAGTAGGTATTGTTTAGTGTTACTAAGTTGCGGAATCGCTTTTTTTTCATATTTGATACCAATAGGTATCACATGAAGAACTTCCCGATTCCATAAGTGATCATTTGGTGGTCATTTGTTCATTCGCATCGCCTGCTCGCAAATTCTTATCCTCCCGTGAAGATTGCGTTGTGACTCACTCGCTATTTGAAATATAATGACCAATGGTTATCACATTTAAAAGAAAATTAAAATGTAATACTTCAATCGAAAAGTATTATATATTTATCTCAGAATATTTAATACTAAGTTAGATAACCATTTTCGGGAAACATCAATAATTTTCTACAAGACAACATGTTTGATATATGATTTCGCATTTTATGGACATTATAATGTATTTCATTACTCGGATCTTTATTATAACATAATAATGTTGCAAAATATATTGCAAACGCACCACAATCAATGCCATTAGTCTGTCTCTGTACTTTGTGGAATATGTAGGTCTTACGGAATCTGTAAAGAGAATTTAAAAAATCTTGTTGATCTTCTTCCAAACAATTCCTTTATAAACTATCGTAAATGTGAATATTACCACGACCATCGGATTTAGTGCATATCCAATGTCCTATTACGTCCGAACCTAGTCTACCAGAATATATAATCTGAATATTTTGTCTATGTCTAGGAATTTGGTTCTAAATTTGTCAAAAAAGCTTTTATATATCCCGTGTTCTGTGCAAAATTATGACGACCATGTTCATTCAATGCTCTGTTCATAATTTCCTGGAATGAATTAATATGTGTATCTTCCAAATAACAGTCAGGTCTTCTTACATTTCTACATTCTTCTGTAGACAAACTAAAATTATAATTTCTTATCTCATGATCTTTGTTATTATTAAACATATTATAACCAATTTCTCTCCCATTTTCATTCAATGATTCAGTATCACTACTACTATCAACAATAATTATATCATCTTGTTTCTTTTCAATGGTTTTCCTTTTATGTTTGCATGTTTCCTACCAACGAAGGACTGATTTGTGTTTCTGACCATAGTTTCATAATGTTCTCCTTTGTCGATGTTATCACTAATTATTATAATTGAATCTTCATCTAATATTTCAGAATCAATGTTTTTCCTCTTTCTAATTACACATTTTTCAATATTAGAGGACTGATTTGTATTTCTGGTTATACTTATATTTTCATTTTTTTGTTTTTTATCAATATTATTATTATCTATTGAATTCGTTTCTACAGTTCGACGTTCTGTATCGATGATAATAAATATTGGTTTATGATAATTAAAATAAGTTTTATAAACACCACAATTCATATTTCTGAAATTTGCAAAAATAACTGTTACGTGCAGTGGCGTAGTAAAATCAAAACGGTCTTTTTCGGTCAGGCCTTTCGACCTTTACCGGGGATAGACCTAAGGAATGTTTATTAGCTATGGCAGGGTGAGTCAAGAAAAGAACAAGTTAGGAATGAAGAAGCGTTTTATCAATCGAGGGTTATGACCTCCGGTTCACAAATCTCTTCAATTATTACAGTTGGTTCAGGAGGTGGTGGAGGAGGTTCGAAAGAATAAATATACGTGGTTTCGTCGTTTCTGAAAATAATCTGATGGGGCTCCTCGATCACCTCCGTAGGTATAAAGTCTAGTACAAGGGGGTTTTCTGTTTGTTGCTGTGGTTCTGGAGAGATGAATGGCGGGGTAGGTTGAGGTTCAGGATGCCGTTGCTGGCGTGCTTCTACTCGTAAGAGTGCTCGGCGCCGGTTCTCCCGAACTCGTCGACCAGCTCGCCGTCCCCTTTTTCTAATACCGTTGACCATCTACCAATGGATGATTGGAGTTAAAATTTTATCTTTCTATTTGTTCGTTATTCCTCCCTGAGCTCATTAGATCAGCTTAACCCTTTGCAAATAGGCGGCTTCCGGAGCAAACCTAGCGCCAAGCTGCTTCAAGTCTTTGCTACAGCGCTTGTCGCTTTCGTTTGCTTCCTAATAGCGCCTGAATTGCCAGGAGTAGGGAACAATAATCGAATTTTCTTTTAACTATTTTAAAAGCCCATTGATTTGGTACCTTAACGGTAACTTCTCAAAGTCGCTCCTAGGAGTTTGATTCTAGCGCCAAGCTGCTTCTAGTCTTTGCTACAGCGCTTGTCGCTTTCGTTCGACCTTCCTAAGCGCCTTTTATTGTCACCGAAAGGTCAATCAATGGTTCCCCCTATTTTTTAATGTTTAAGGATGAGATTGCAGGAAAGGTGTGTATAAATGTAACAGTGGATGCACTTACCTTAATGCAGAATGCAGGAGACTTCCTTCCTTGGAAGTAGAGTATTGAATTGTATGTTGTTGGAGCTTCCTTGATCTCTTCAAGACGTTGATGGTTGGGCCGGTGTCGTTGAATAACAACACTGATGTGTATATATATATATATATATATATATGATTTAATAAAAATGAACTTGTTCGCTAAGACTTTACAGAGTACAAAAGAGTGCCAGATGCCGACTGAGCTTTTCTAGATGCAGGATACAGAAAGAGTGAGTCCTCAGGGTGCGAGTCGCTTATTTTAAATGGTGTGTAGGTGGGCGTTTCATTATGCTATTGGTTAATTAGTTTAGTTCGGGGGTGGACAGTTTCTTATTGGTTTTGAGAGGTCTTAGGAGTGCGACTGAGGAGCGGAGTTTTCTTCGAAGAGGATGAGTTGGAGGTGGAAGTGGGTGGTGGGTGGTATAGAGATACACTTATCGGGTCGGAAGTCATAAATTTAAATTTGATATTGGTAGTTGTGTAGGATGACTAAATGCCTGGGTATGAAAACTGACTCCTAATAAACAAAACCGAGACGTTCTGGCGCGCTCTGTAAGAGGTATTCGCGATAACCAAAAAATATAACAAAGATTCCTCTGGCAGATAGTCTGGTCTGGTGATAGGTTTGTTAGTCTTAGGTTTCGACGAGGAAAATGAGAAGAGTCACGTACGCAGGACGTAACATAACATCTATTTGGGTATTTAAGTTTGTTGTTACACAATCAGAAGGTAACTTTGACTCTAAATTATACTGTTTTAGATGATTAATAAGATAGTTATTTTTATTATCTTTATATTTTAATACATCATAATTGAAATCTCCGAATAAAATTTTGTCATAGCTAATAGGAATTTTTTCCATTATTCTCGTTAAAATTTCTTCAAACATTGATTTATTAGATTGTGGCGATATGTAACCACTTACTAAATAATAATTTTTTAACTTCAGTATAAATAGTTCCACACATGCTTTTGCATTAGCTTCAGAATCAAACGTAACAAATTCAACTGATAAATTGCAATGTCCATAACAAATTAATCCACGAGATTTATCACTATAATTATATCTGAATATAATTCGGTAGTTGCTTATCTCCAATGAATCTCCAGTCTTCGACAAAGTTTCACTAAATATCAATAAATCACCTCGAAGAAACCAGGGATCTTCTACTATATGACTTACAAGGGAAGTTCGCGAACTGATACACTCCGATTTTTATGAAACTTTGCATAAATAATTATTAGACCTATCTAAAAAGATATCTGTAATTCGTTCGTGCCCGTTTTTTACTTTGAGGGAGATATCAACCCTTTTATCCGAACCGCCCGTTCTAGATACGTCCTTATAAGTCATAAACAACAAAAGATATAAGAAAATAGTTGAAATAAAAGTTATACCGTTTCTTGTGATCTATAAACCTGCGTGTAATTTTTTTTTTTTAATTATTTTTTTTTTAAAATTGGATATCCCCGCCCCCCTCTTTTTTTAAGAACTTTATTTTTTTCTAATCAATAAAAGCATCTATTTATTATGAATTCAACGATGTATTTGAGTATATGATTGTTTCAATTATTTCGTTGGAATTCTCAATTTAAGTTTTGTGATCTTTCTGTATTGACCGTTAATTCGACCTATACTTGCACCGTTCTTAATATCTATGATAAGAACCATTTCTTTATACGTTTTACTAGGCATTTGTGTTTATATAAAGCTGCAATAACAAGTTTTCCATTGTAAGCGTATGATATTTTTGAAAACGCAAACATGTTATTTTTAAAGTACGTTCAAAACATGCAATGACGTGCGAACTTTGAGATAGTTTCTTATAATAGTAACCGCACATATTATATATATGCACCAAAACAGACCGCATGCAGTTATTGTTAGCTAGTATCGAGAGAGTGCGTGTGGCAGTAGGTTCGCCTCGAGTCGTGCTTTGTGGCAAAATGGTGCATATTAATCCTGCAAATGTAATTAATTTGTTACTGACTACAGCTCATTTTATGCAGTTTGCACTGTCTCCAGTAAATCACAAAGAAGTTGCATTATATGAAGTACTACAAGATATCATAACAAAAAGCATTGAAGGTCAATCGTTTCTTGCCGAAGACGATGAAACTTTAGATTTTGAAGAGCCAAGACCAGTAGAAACAGTGCTTGTAGATACACTATTTGATGCTACGGATACTGACGATGAAGCTGTACACGACGAAGAAGACATCTGCATTCCAGAGGAACAAGACGATGAAGTAGACTTGGAATATAAGAAGCAGGCGGTAGAATTTTGGAAAAGTACACCAGGCAAACGAAAATCTGTTAAAGTAGTACAACATAACTTTCGAAGAGTTCGAACTCGTGAGCAGTTGTACAGATGGGAAAAATACGTAGAAGCAGGTGGAACGCGAAGGGATAAGTTATTGTATATTTCGGATTTTACTCTTTCGAAGTTTCGTGATGCCCTTGAAAGAGGATCCATAGTCCATGACATTGATATTCGAAAATGGGCATTAGAAGCAAAAGAAAACATTGATTGGCCAACATTTAAAGCAGGAAAGTCGTGGATATTTAAATTTAAAAAACTACACGGAATAGTTTCGCGTAAAATAACAAAATTTGTAACTTACCGAGAACGTGCGAATTCTCAAGAAATAGATACAGTTATCGATAATTTTATTGCAGTTGTGTAACCGAATATTAATAGTTATGGCGCTGAAAATGTATTTAATTCGGACGAAAGTGGTTTTAATTTAGAACTTCATTCCGGTCGAACGTTAGCAGTAAAAGAATCAAAAACCATTAAAGCTGTCGTACAGTCCATATCATCAACCACTCATAGTTATACCATACAACCCACTGTATCTGCAAATGGAAAACTGCTGTCACCTCTTTACATAGTGTTAAAGGAACCAAGCGGACAATTCGGACCAAGAGTGAAAGAGAATTTATTCAATGCTCCAAATGTTCATGTTTCTGCATCAAAATCTGGCAAATTGACTTCCGAACACTTTAAAACTTGGTTTACGGAAATATTTTTAACGAACGTGGGATCCCGAAGTGTTCTCCTATTAGATCCATGGAGTGGGCACTGTCCAAATGTTTTGCAAAACCTTGTGTGACGTGGTCACAAGAACCACCCAAAAATTTCAACTCAAGGGAAAGAAGACACGTGAATGCCCCTCGGAGCGGCCAGAAGGTATAAATATGTGATATTAATTAAGTATTTCCTATTTTACGAGCAACGCCTGGGTCGAGGCAACCCGGAATACCCGATGAACATCGTAACGGTGACGTAGCGTGACACCGCCAATCGGCATCGACGCCGCTCAACGCTCACCTCGGTAATTGGCCGCCAAAGATAAGTGAGCCGACTCCGGAAGGACCTCCTGCGACGCTTCCGCATAGTACGGAAGGAAGAAGTAATCGGCGTCGCAACCTCCCCACCCGTTCGCCAGGTCCGTCGCTAGTGATGCGACTAGAAAGGCGTTAAAAATCCGAAGAACAACGAGAATCGGAAAGAACTAGTCAACCAGCACACGTACGAACGGGAAATATCTGTGGAGGAGGAGAAGAAGCATGGAGTGTTCGACGGTATCTGTGATAATCAAGTGAGCGTAGTATATCCGAGTGAGCGTAAGAATTGTTGCGAGCGAAATTTCGGCGGCGAATAATACCCGCAATTGATGCGTACCTGCGGCGGGTCACGTGATAGACCGGCACGAGCCTCGATCGTGCGTGCGGCACGCGTGCTCGCTCTCTCGTGGTTTGATCGTTGACCAGGCCGGTCACGTTTTGACTAAGTATTGTCGTATTGTAATTTTGGTTTCGATAACATAGTATCTGAGTTAAAGTAGCTTTCCTTCGTAATATCTCGCGAGTGTGAACACGAGGAACCGAGAAGGAAGCGTTCCAGAGCTCCCGTCCGGGCAAGGTAACGCACGTGGCGGAAGGACGTCGTCGACGAGCCGAACAATTAGTGGAAGGCTTCGAGCACGGTAAGCGACGACGGAGTCGGGTGGTTTTCTGCTCTTCCATTTTCTTGACCGGTGATGGGACCGAGGAGGCTTGTTTGGGAAATTTGTACTTTTCGGATTGTCTTCTCCGTACTAGTGCCGCCGGCACGTGGTCACGGCACACACACGGTAGAAGAGACTGTTGAATAAAAATTAGTTAGTCGATTTTGTAATATCGATCCCTCCTCGGTTTTTCCCATTTATTATGAATAGATACTTTGACCTTGCCGGCGTGGATCGCCTCTCAATACGACGACCGCGGCACGATCAGCCACTTGAGCCTCTTGTTTCATATTATTTTCTCGTATTGTTGCGATAATATCTTTTGTATCTTTCTGTTTTACTGTAAAGCGTAAATTTGAAGAATATTCCGTTTTAGAAATATTCTCCTTCGTACATTTCCAACGCTCGTTTCTTACGATCGTACGACGTAGTCCTTGTCTTTGTATCGGCGCGCGACCTCCGCCAAGGGCGAGGCGTATTATTCTCTGTTTATGGAAAGCGCGTATTATTTGAGAACTTTTGTATTCCGTATTATATTTTCTGTATTATCTTTAATCATTATTAACGAACAATTCTTCCCATTTCGAGTGATGGTATAGAAATTTATCTGCTAAGAGATATCCCGTCTGAATGAACTTGAGCCGAGCGGAGTAACATCACGACCCTTGTATGATCGCGGTAGGCGACGGGAGTTAGATTATTGTAACCGCTCGGAATTAACATCGTCCTCTTTGCAACACACCTTCAAAGCTTTAAAATAAACTCTCTCCGTTCGTTAACTGAAAAATTTGGTGCTCTCTCTCTAACTTGAATGTTCGTATTGTCTACCTAAGAACCCCCGCCTCTCCGTAACTCTTATAAGAGACTGTCTAGCCGGAGGTCTTATGCCGGTTCATCCGATCAGGCCTATTCCTGCATAACTTTCCTACACCTTCCTGGTCGTACGAGTGGTGGCCGTAAGTCACCTGGCGCCCAAATAAAATCTATTCCCTTTCCGACCATCCGAAAATAGTGACCAGAAGGATTG
This sequence comes from Ancistrocerus nigricornis, assembly GCA_916049575.1. Classification (NCBI taxonomy): domain Eukaryota; kingdom Metazoa; phylum Arthropoda; class Insecta; order Hymenoptera; family Vespidae; genus Ancistrocerus; species Ancistrocerus nigricornis. The sequence continues at coordinate 17,446,200 of OU696666.1, read as the reverse complement.
TCTGACCGGGTGCCGAAGAGGTGCGGGCCTTGTGGGGACACTATCGTCTTTCGAGGATAGTCTGGCAAGTTCCCCCTCGTGCAACGTCACACTTGTTCCTGAAAGAAAAGAAGTACTTTTTCTGACCATACCAAAAAAGACAACAGGGAGACTGTAGCCTCTTGATGTTCTTGGTTTCCGAATATGGAAAAATTTTGTGAGAAGTTTTTCCGATCAGGTCATTTTGTTGGATCATGACGTTATTTTACATCAACGAAATAATATCATAAAACTCCAATCTCTTGTACATAATCAGTTGTCCTCACCGAGATTCCAAAATTTGTTTAAGCATTCCTGGTACAAAAGTGGATATATTGAAGAACGTCCAGAACGCTACGAAAATCCAGTCGATTATTGTTTTACAAAACAGGCTAACGAAATTCATAGATGCGATATATGCGGGGAATTAGCTATACTTCGTTGTGCTTGGTGTAAAAAATATTTATGTTTCAAACACTATTTCGAAGAATTTCACTACTGTACAAGCTATATCGAATAATATTGGTTACTATATACATGTAATTACAGACTAACGGCAGTTAGGCCTGTCCGTCGCAAAAAATTGGACTAACGCCGGTGGTATATTTACAGCAAAATCGTAAATTTGAAGGGAAGGGGAAACCTTGAATTGCTAATATCTCATCGACGCGAAGTGCTACATAATTTTGGTTTGTTTCATCGTAATCCTGGAACTTTTTCCTTTTCGTTGATATATAATTTATTAGGATCGCGGCTTCCAATAAGTTAATAATCTAATTTATGTGTTTTTAAATTTTATGAAATATCAATTTTATCAGTCTTTTTTTTTTCCGACCTTTTTCGTTAACATTGCGAGTATATCTATATATATCGAATTTTGTCCAGTTTCCTAAATTCGCCGTTAGTAAAGCCAGTGGAGTTAGCGTCGATATCAGGTGGAAATCTAGCTAGCGCTGGAATGTTTGACATGTCGATATTCTTAACCTATCACATTTTATTTATTTATTGTACCCGTCGGTATTATCATAATCTTCCTTGTCTATAGAAATGTAGAGGACATGTGTGGTTAGAAGGGATAATTGAGGAAGGCAGTAGACTTCTATCTCATTAATTGAGAACGTGGTTAATTCTATCGAAGTTTTTAGATAACAAGAAGTTGCTAATTTTTTGTTATAACGTCCTTCACACGCAGGAGGTACAGGGTAGTGGTTATCAAGCAGGTTAGAAACACGTACTTACTAATTTTAATCCCATTCGACATATTAATAAAGATATGAACTAACTATTCCTTATGTAATCATTTTCCAGATAATTTTAATTTTTTACTTCATTAGAAGATTCGAATTAGTAATAAGTAAAATTCGCTCTGTGTAAACGTATAGATGAGTTCATTTGGTTACGTTCCGAGAGTTTCTCAGAGCGGAGCGAACTATCATATCTTCGTAGACGTTTTTATGAATAATATTGCAACAAGTCTGAATGTATACCACATCTGTTATGTACGTTTTCGGTAAATTTTTCCATCATTGTACATTTATTCCATCGATTATATACATTGTAATATAATATATCATGTTCTCTAGTTAACCTGGTACCCTCGAAAAAAGTCATAGTATACGACCGGAACGTCGGCAATCTTCCTCGAAATGCATAATTTTCATTTGGAATCGCATGGATTTCTTTGCTCTAAAAGCATTCAATTTCGGATCCCTAAGAGTTTTCTAGTGAGTACGCACTCAAGAACACTATTAAGTATGAAAGTAGCTCAAAAATCGCCAAAGATCGTCAAATGGAGCTTAGGTATGTACTTTTCTTGGAGAGACAATAGAAAATAATAACATCATAGTCTACGTATGTAGAAAAATAAATAACAATAGGAATGTTACGTGGGCCGTCGCTGTAATTTATATTTGCTCTTATTTTTAAATTGAAACAAGAATTTTTTATTATAACAAAATTATGTAAAATCATACACAAATAACATTAAAAATGTAAAGTGGGCCGTCGCTGTAGTTAATATAAACAATAAATTGTGCTTTTTCTTGCTACATAAAGATATTAAATCAATGATGCGTCGCATCTTTATTAATAACTTTTTATCAAATATCTATAATTTCAATTTCCATATTGGTTCTTTAGACCCATGTTAAACATTGTTGACTTCATAAATTACACATTCTCCTTCAAACAATTTTACTAAAATAACGAATAATATTGGTTACTATACAGGGTGTATTCGACCATATAGTCAATCGGGATTCCACGTGTAGCCAGCAATAAATTGAGTCGAAATAAGTCATAAAAGTTAACATAAGCCAGGTTAGTTAACGAGTTATTAATTAATAAAGATAGGGCGAAAAAGCGGTAGGCGGCGAGCCGCGGCCATGCTATTTTGATGGCGAGACGCTAGAAGAAAGAGAGAAAGGAAGGGAGAGAGAGAGTCCGCGTGAGTCGCCAACGTAAGGTAGCGCCGCCGTGGAGGAAAGGAAGAGAGAGAAAGAACGAAAGAGGAAAGAAGAGCGAAAGTAAACAATTCGATGCTCAATCGTCTCGCCCGCCGCTCGCCATCAGATTCGCATGGCCGCGGCTCGCCGCCTACCGCATTTTCGCCTTATCTTTATTAATGAATAACTCGTTAACTAACCTGGCTTATGTTAACTTTTATGACTTATTTCGACTCAATTTATTGCTGGCTACACGTGGAATCCCGATTGACTATATGGTCGAATACACCCTGTATACATGTAATATTATATTATAATCAAAATTAAGGTCAGAAGAAGCGAATAATGTATAGGTGTTGATTTGATGAACACATTATGGATGTATAAGAATGTTACTATATCGAAAACTTTTACTATCTATGTTCAAATTATTATCTTTGTATGTAAATTAACCGCCTTTTCAATTGTACTACTACATCGGGAATACTCTGCTTATTGTAGAAAGTTTACAAAATAAAAGAAATTGGTCATATAATAGCGAAATAATCCTTACAATTATGTATGTGTAATGTACACACAAAAAAAAAGAAACATGTAAATGACATGTAAAAAGTACGCACGTCATTGCATGTTTTGAACGTACTTTAAAAATAACATGTTTGCGTTTTCAAAAATATCATACGCTTACAATGGAAGACTTGTTATTGCAGCTTTATATAAACACAAATGCCTAGTAAAACGTATAAAGAAATGGTTCTTATCAAAGATATTAAGAACGGTGCAAGTATAGGTCGAATTAACGGTCAATACAGAAAGATCACAAAACTTAAATTGAGAATTCCAACGAAATAATTGAAACAATCATATACTCAAATACATCGTTGAATTCATAATAAATAGATGCTTTTATTGATTAGAAAAAAATAAAGTTCTTAAAAAAAGAGGGGGGCGGGGATATCCAATTTTAAAAAAAAAATAATTAAAAAAAAAAAATTACACGCAGGTTTATAGATCACAAGAAACGGTATAACTTTTATTTCAACTATTTTCTTATATCTTTTGTTGTTTATGACTTATAAGGACGTATCTAGAACGGGCGGTTCGGATAAAAGGGTTGATATCTCCCTCAAAGTAAAAAACGGGCACGAACGAATTACAGATATCTTTTTAGATAGGTCTAATAATTATTTATGCAAAGTTTCATAAAAATCGGAGTGTATCAGTTCGCGAACTTCCCTTGTTAGTTTTGTTTTCAGAGTACCAACATTCTGATAGATAATTTTAAACCCATTTTCATTTATCAAATTATTATATGATAACTTTAGTTGTCTTGTAGTTCTTAAGCGATACATTTCTGCTGAAGCTGGACTAATAACATCACCTTTATTGGAAGCTGGGATTTTAAACTTTCCCAAAATAAACAAACCGTTCAACTGCGTTACTCGACTGAGTGCGACGTACAATGAGCTTCATTAATGGCGCCTCGCGAGGTGCTATTTACATTCCCTCTCCATACGCAGAGTCTCCTTACTTACCTACCTATGCGTGCGCCGCTGCGAGACCCTGCGTACCTATGGAGAGGGAATGTAAATACTCACGAGGCGCCATTAATGAAGCTCATTGTACAACATTTGCAATGATTGTTTCTCTGATTTCGTAAAATCCAAGCATATTTTACCATACGTTTGTCCTTGGCTTGTATGGATTGTTAAAGCTTCAGCAGGTATTACTGGGAATTGACTCTGAATAATTTGACATTTCTCCTCATTCGTCCCATTTATTTGAATTGCATTCTTAGTTATCGGTGTTAAATGACCCTCGATATTTTCCGTTTTCATGTAATTATTATATCGGGTCCTTGCTTTAACTCCAACTCTTGGAAGTTGGAAATCTAACCATGGGATATTTGAAATTTTGCTATTTTCGAAAAAATTTTTGATAAATTTTCTCGAATGGTATTAGCTAAATCACTTGACAATTGTGGCAGATGAACCCCAAATTGTTTGGTTGGTAATACAAATGCAAAGTGTAATGTTACACCATTAATTAAAAAAGCAGCTTTACCATGTTACATCCGAATTTCATCCGAATGATATTTTTCCTTGGTTAGCTCCCGTTGAAACTAGGAACGTTCCCTCGTGCGCCTACGCGACGCCGCTCGCCTGCTTATCTTAGAAAAGGGGAACCTAATCCTCCGCTAGATGGATACGCTTCTCCGCTAGTGTTTTAAGACTTTTTAGAACTTATAAGGGCGCGAGGAGCGAGCCTATTCAGAGTTCAGTCCGGAAGGGTCCGAGACTTCATCGAGAGATCGCTCCAGATCTCTCTCACCATACAACTCACGGTAGTTGTTAGGCATTACTCAGCGAGGTACTCTTCCTGAACGTCTCCGCGCTCACTCCCGCGTAAAACTAGAGATATAACGTAGATCGGGTAAAAACCTATTGGTTATAACCGCGATTAGATTTATTCGGGTAAAAGCCGATTGGCTATAACCTCGAGAAAGAATAGGAACCGGTTGGTTATAATTCTTTCATATACCAAAGAACTTTCTCCTTTTATTGTAATAATCTTTGTAATCATATATCTTAATATTCAGAATATATATTAATTCTTGTTACTCTTTTAAAAGATCATATTCATTCTCGGAATTCCTTCTTCCTTACATTATCTAAACGGATCTAACCCACCATCGACGAATCTTTGCCGCTCGAGACCCGTCGATCAATGGACACGTCTACACCAACATAACAAACAATAAAAGGGAATAGATATGATACTTCTATCTATCCCTCTTCTCCTCGTTTCAATCCTTTGGTTTTATAGGCATGGCCTCAGCGTTCATATAAAAAGGTTTCTGTCAGCTTTACATCCCACCTTCTTCATACTGTTACTGTCGGGTATAAGATTGTTTGAATTTCGCGCTCTCAGACACTGACAAGTACACAAACGCCACCTAAGGTGTATTTGAAACTTTGCACGAACCATCGACAACTTGCTGCGAGCAAGATAAACACGTAACGCGCTTGAATTCAAAAAAGTCAACGTCATATTGTCACCTCCACAACTCCTACATGTAATTAAAGTCAACATCAGGTTTTTCATACTCAACCGTATTATAGCCGTCTAAGAAATTCGTGACTCAGTAGTCCTTAAGATGTAGCCGAATTGAGATCATAGGAAACGAACGTAGACCAGTATTGTTAATTTAAAAAGTTTTTTAGAGTCAGTTTTATTGTTACAATTTAGAGTCTTTTTATTTCACATGTAAGTAATTACAAATTGAATTCCCTATCGTTAATTACACTGGTCCCAAAAATTAAAGCATCACTAAAATTTCGTGAAAATTTTGGTCATTTTCACACAGCTGTATCTCCGTAAAAAATGGTCCTAAAATTGTGAAAAAAATAGCACTTTAGAGCTTGTTTATTGTAGTTTCTGAATCTCGGTGCAAAATTTTGTTTATCGTTCAGTACTATAGTTTTTTTCGAGTTGAAAATGACAAAAGCAAAATTAAAAAAATTTTCTTCAACTTTGAAGTGTTCCACGAAGTTAAATAAATTTTTTTGACTAAACCTACTCCGTGACTTTGATAAAACATTCTTTCCTTTGAAATTTGCGCTCCCATTTATTATCGTACGATTTTTTTTGACTGTGTTATAGGCGATCAAAGCAAAAAAGGCGCTTTTTCTTTGAACGTCTGTAACTCGTGAACAAATGGTCGTATGATGATTCTGAGGGTAGATTCAGAAAGTTGAAGATGTTTCCTTTAAGAATGTTTGGCAATTTATTGGCTCCATCGTTCTTTTAACATGAACAACCGACTTTTAAAAAAACCTAAAAAACGGCATTTTTCACCTTTTTCACAAAAGATTCTGCCATTGCCAGAAAAATGATGATATCATCACGAAACCAACGTTTTTTTGAAGAGCAGAATACCTACAACAAGTGTGCAAAATTTCAAGTTCCTCCGATTTATGGTTTCTGTATCCCGAATGATCAAACATTACATACGTGTCGAAGAAGAGAGAGGATCACCTCTTTAAGAACCACGAAAGTGCTTTTCGCTTTCACAGCTTCTTTAAATGATTATTGCATAACTTCTTTAGTGATCAAAATGTTATTTTCTCTCAAGAAAAAGATTTTGTAGAAAAACCAAATTTGTCAAAATTTACTAAAAAATTGTTTGCAGAAACAAACATCAATTTAGGTACAGTAAGGAATTTATTGACTTCAACCGAGTATGTTTCTACGATACCGCCGGCATTTGCATTACCCAAAGCGTACCACGTGGAGGTTTGCGTGTGTGCGTGTGTCTGTATGTGTGTGCGTGCGTGTACGTGCGAGTGTGGGTGTGTGCAAGCGTACGTGCGTGTATGTGTGTGCTTGCGTGCGTGCGTGTATGTGTTTGCGCGCGCGTGCAGGCGTGTGTGCACGCGTGTGTCCATATTTCGCATGGATGAATGCTACTGTTGTCTTCTGTGTGACTTCGCGAACTCGTCCGTTTTTTAATAGCGGGTGTTACTGCTTCTTCGCTGCAATATTTCACGCAATCTCTCTTGCATATTAATGCATCTACGTATCATTTTTATGGGGAATTCTTACCCAAACTTGACGAAGAGCATCTCCCAATTCTCTCAAGTTTGAGTTAATGATTTTTACACAACTCTTTTATTAATTTTAAACGTTATCGTCTGTTAAGAAAAAAATAAGCATGACTTAAATTCGGCAGTGCTTTCATGGACGGTTCGAGACGACATTGGCTTCTTGCATTCCGAGTAACGCCGACGATGGAATTTTAGTAATACGACAAAGGGCCATATGCTCTACTGTCAATTACTCGGAAAATGCGTAAGAAGAAATTATGAGGTACAAACAAAGGAACTGGCCACGAAGTGGGGAGCACGATAGTCTTTTGGTGAGAGTACTGCTCGTCTGTTAACTAAAAATTTTAGATCGCGATCGAATTGTTTATTGAGCACACGTATTCTTCTTACGCTTAGTTACATTTTGCTTGTTATTAGGCTTCTTCTTGCATCTCGCCATGCCCCGAAGAAGTCTTAGTGAAAACGATACTGTCCGTCTTATTACCCTTTTGGAGGAAGGTTACAGCCAACGAAATGTTGCCCAATTATTTGGTGTAAACCAATCAATAGTGTGTCGAGCTTACGCTCGTTTTCGAGAAACTGGCGAAGTCAATCGTCGTACAGGCAAAGGTCGAAGGCGCGTGACAACCCCCCGTGATGATAGGGCTATAGTGCGGCGCGCTCGTCAAGAGCCTTTCGTCACAGCGAATGTAGTCGCCAGACAATATGTCAACCGCAGGCAACAACATCCTCTTCCGATAAGTGCCAGTACCGTCAGGAATCGTTTTAGGGAAGCCGGTTTACGATCACGGCGACCTGTTCGTGTTCCACTGCTAAACGCAAGACATCGCCAACAACGTCTTAGATATGCACGTGAGCACCTGCATTGGAATCTGCGACAGTGGAACAACGTCCTATTCACGGACGAATCCCGATTTTGCCTCTATGGCAGCGACAGGCGGCCTCAAGTCTGGCGAAGGCGCGGTGAACGCTATGATGTGAACCGAAACCAGCCCACTGTAGCGTTCAATGGTGGATCGGTAATGATTTGGGCCGGGATATCCCGAAATTCGCGAACGCCGTTAGTTGTCCTTCCGCCGGGAGGTTTGACGGCAGCGCGCTACGTTGATGAAGTTTTACAACCAGTAGTTCTTCCTATACGTCAACGTGTCGGGAATAATTTTATTCTTATGCAGGACAATGCTCGTCCTCATGTAGCACGCCGAACACAAGAATTTCTTCGGGAAAATCAAATAAGGACTATTAATCACCCACCAATGAGCCCTGATTTAAACCCGATAGAACACGTTTGGGACATTCTCGGGCGTCGTTTGCGACAGCAATTCCGAAACGTGTCAAATTTAAGAGAATTGGGAGATGCTCTTCGTCACGTTTGGGTAAGAATTCCCCAAGAAATGATACGTCGATGCATTAATATGCAAGAAAGATTGCGGGAAGTATTGCAGCGAAGAGGCAGCAACACCCGCTATTAAAAAACACGCGTGCACGCGCGCGCACACACATGCACGCACGCACGCTTGCACCCACGCACGCTCGCACGTACACGCACGCAAGCACGCACGCACGCACACACGCACACGCACACACATTGAAGCGTAAATCCAACCGAGCAACCTCCACGTGGTACGCTTTGGGTAATGCAAATGCCGGCGGTATCGTAGAAACATACTCGGTTGAAGTCAATAAATTCCTTACTGTACCTAAATTGATGTTTGTTTCTGCAAACAATTTTTTAGTAAATTTTGACAAATTTGGTTTTTCTACAAAATCTTTTTCTTGAGAGAAAATAACATTTTGATCACTAAAGAAGTTATGCAATAATCATTTAACCCTCCGAAGACGGTGCCGGAGTCACGATTTTTACGCGCTTGAGAGCTCAAACGCACACAACGATGAAGTTGTAATTCTTGGAAGCAGATACTCTGCCAGTAAGACCTCACTGGCGTGGTAGGGAGAGATAAATTTTTCTTATCTCTTCGAGCGAGCGAGTGAAAGGGGCTAAGAGAGCGAGCGAGTGATCGAGCGAGCGATCGAGCGAGTGAGAGGATCTATAAGGGGTGAGTAAAAAGGGCTAAGAGAGCAAGTGAGAGGATCTATAGGGAGTGAGTGAAAGGGGCTGAAAGAGCGAGCGAACGATGGACAACGCAGGCGCGTGGACGGCTTTTGTTACCGGCTAGTAAAACAACGACGACGACTTCAGTGTAGTTTGACGGCTTGGCGAAATATAACGAATACCTGTGCATCTTTTACAAAAGACTATTGTTGTTGTTATTGCTGATTTTGTTATTGTTTGTGCTGGTTTTGTTATTGTTGTTACTATTTCGGTTTTTGTTATTGCTCTCGTTGTTATTTTTTGTTATTTATTTGTCGTTTTCGGAAGTTTTATTGTTTCGATTCCGTCGACATAATGTCAACGGTAGAAGTCAGAGGAGCTCTGCCGTTCGCACAATTAGCGGAGGATAACGAGGGAGATCAATCGGATGATAGCACTGCATCACTCAGCGATGCCGATACAGAATTTTTTGATTCTGATAACGATGACGATATCGACCCAACAGCAAATGACAATGACCAGATGGTGGGAGGGCGAAATTGGAAATATATTGCACCTAATCCAAGTGCAATAGTGCCGCATGTTTCACGCCAGCCCGCCCTAACAATGCAAAGTGAAGCTGTCGAATCCATAGAAGATTGCTTCAAATTGTTTATCAATGACGAAATTATTCACAATATTATTCTATTCACGAATAGAAAAGCACAAATGAATATGCAGGAAAATAAATGGAAGCCAATCGACCGGACAGAACTTGAAGCATTTATCGGGCTTTTACTGCTGATAGGGCGCTTTAGAGAGTCCCGTGAATCAAGGAAAGATTTATGGACAGTAAATGAATCGCTTAGCCGGCGAGTGTATGCTGCAGTAATGTCTCGCGATCGTTTCGCTAACATATTGCGGTTCATAAGATTTGACGACACGACGACACGAGAAGAAAGAAGATCCGATAAGTTGGCCCCTTTGCGGACAATTACAAATATTTTTGTAGATAATTGCAAAAATTCTTATAATGCAACGGATGTTGGTTGCGTGGACGAACAATTAGTAACATTTCGCGGTCGTTGTTCGTTCAAGGTCTACATGCCAAGCAAGCCTGGGAAATATGGAATAAAAATTTGGACACTTTGCGATTCCAAGACGTACTATTGCTGCAACATGCAAATTTACCTGGGCAAAGAAGGAAACAGGCCAGAAAAGCAACAAGGGCAACGAGTTGTAAAGGAAATGACAAATATGTGGAATAACACTAATCGTTGTGTCACAACGGATAATTTTTTTACCGATTTTTCCTTAGCCGAGGATCTTTTGAAAGAAAATCTTTTTCTGGTTGGAACTGTTCGGAGAAATAAACGTGAATTACCAAAAATACTCACGGAAACGAAAAACCGAGCACAATACTCTTCAGAGTTTCTGTTCACTGAAAACATGACATTAGTGTCATATGTTCCTAAACCTCGAAGGTGCGTAATATTACTTTCCACATTACACCATAATCATGAAATTGCAACAGAGGAAGACCATTTCAAACCAAAAATTATAAATTTCTATAATGCAACGAAGAGTGGAGTTGACGTTCTCGATAAAATTATTCGAGAGTATAGTTGTCGACGCGGCACTCGCCGTTGGCCTTTAGCCTTATTTATGCATTATATAGATATCGCTGCGTATAATGCATTCATAATTTGGCACACGAAACATCCAACATGGGAAGATAGATTTTCATTGAAAGAGAGAAGGAAGGTGTTTATTCAACAGCTTGGACAAAAATTGACTACAGAAAATATAGATAGACGAGCAACTGAATTTGAAAATCAACAAATTTCATTTCATAGAAACGTTTTATCCGCAATAGAGGCGACTGGAAGGAAAATAGTAAAAAAACCCAAATTACAAGGACAAAAACGTGCTCGATGTTGCTTATGCGTTGGAAGTAATAATAGGTACAGCAATGTATGCGATGAATGTAATAGACATGTTTGTAACAACCATTGCATTCAAACACATACCGTTATTTGTAACTCGTGCAATGATTTATGAATAAATGTTGTAACGTTACAAGCAAAACCACGGTAAAATTAATAAAAGTAGAAAGAACGTAAAGTAAAATAGAACTAGAAATAAAGTAGAAATAGAAACCTCGAGACGTAAGAGAAGCGAAAATTACATAAAAATCCGCGAAAAGAAAGAAAAAACAGCCGAAATCTAAAAATAGATAGGAAAAGGACAAAAGGACGCACACGAGCAAAAGTAGGTCGCGATAGCCTAAGAAACGGGAGGCGAGATGAGGCAAGGGGAGAGCCGGGGAAGATAGGAATTTACATAAAAACGAATTCGAACGATGGACAAGTTCAAGGCCAACACCGAGGCCAAGCGCGGTCAGCAACGCGCGCCGATAGAGGAAGAGCGGGGACCCAATTAAAGGGACCGAAATCAGAGCACGGGGGTGGGGAGTAAGCATATAAAAGACAGGTAGCCAAAAAGGATAAGATCGAGAATTTTCTCACGTTTTTTCAAAGTTATAAATTCAAGTCGGGAGTGATTAGTGCGAAGGCAGGCAGAAGTGCGAGGAAAGCAATCGTCTTTCGAGTTCGGAGAAGAGGTGTTTTCCGGAGTTTTTCGACCACACGAGTGAGTCAGCACGGCGAACGGCAGCTTAGACCAAACGTGCGAGTAAGAGAGAGAGAGTAGCCAGGCAAAGAACACACCATATCGGTAAGAGAAAGACACGTAACGTTACAGCGTCTTCCCGGGATAGGTGTTTACATTTCTTTCCGATACCCGACCTCTAACTAGAATAAGCAGTAGACTAAGTGTATGTGTGAGCGTGTGCATGGGTAAGCGCGGGTAAGAGTGTGAGTGCGGGAGAGAAAAAGTGCGAGCGATCAGCTGTGCGAGTGCGTTGAACTCGCACCACTTCGACGAAATACTTCGAGAGACGAAATAAAGAAAATTAAAGAGATTTCGCGCACAGATTATTTAACATTTTCCCCTATATTCCCACTGCCAGTCCTGAAAAGGAAAGAACTCGACGAGGAGGTAACCGGAAGCCGAGGTGGTAAGAGGCTGAACGTTACAATGTATATTTTTATATTTTATGATGTTCTTTTTTTGTATGTATGTAGTAGAACCTACACACCGCGTAATCTCAAGTAGATTCCTTCGTAGTTGTATATATGTTCTCCCCCCCTTGGACTGTGAGCGTGACTCTCCCTACCTCCATCCCCACTCTACCTTCGTAGCTCTCGCTACACACCGTGCATATGTATTAGTGAAGTATCCGTGTGAGTCAGAAGTGACTCCGCCACAGTTCTTCGACCGTCAGTCCTCGGAGGGTTAAAGAAGCTGTGAAAGCGAAAAGCACTTTCGTGGTTCTTAAAGAGGTGATCCTCTCTCTTTTTCGACACGTATGTAATGTTTGATCATTCGGGATACAGAAACCATAAATCGGAGGAACTTGAAATTTTGCACACTTGTTGTAGGTATTCTGCTCTTCAAAAAAACGTTGGTTTCGTGATGACATCATCATTTTTCTGGCAATGGCAGAATCTTTTGTGAAAAAGGTGAAAAATGCCGTTTTTTAGGTTTTTTTAAAAGTCGGTTGTTCATGTTAAAAGAACGATGGAGCCAATAAATTGCCAAACATTCTTAAAGGAAACATCTTCAACTTTCTGAATCTACCCTCAGAATCATCATACGACCATTTGTTCACGAGTTACAGACGTTCAAAGAAAAAGCGCCTTTTTTGCTTTGATCGCCTATAACACAGTAAAAAAAAATCGTACGATAATAAATGGGAGCGCAAATTACAAAGGAAAGAATGTTTTATCAAAGTCACGGAGTAGGTTTAGTCAAAAAAATTTATTTAACTCCGTGGAACACTTCAAAGTTGAAGAACATTTTTTTAATTTTGCTTTTGTCATTTTCAACTCGAAAAAAACTATAGTACTGAACGATAAACAAAATTTTGCACCGAGATTCAGAAACTACAATAAACAAGCTCTAAAGTGCTATTTTTTTCACAATTTTAGGATCATTTTTTACGGAGATACAGCTGTGTGAAAATGACCAAAATTTTCACGAAATTTTAGTGATGCTTTAATTTTTGGGACCAGTGTAATTAAATATATCATGTTAAAATGATATACTTAATTAAAAGAATGGCAGTTTAAAAGGTATTGTGTGTGTCCCCCTTGTAATATTCTACTTGTTCTTTTACAGGTAGAATAAATTTAAAGTTTTTGGAAGCAAATTTTCGCCCTTTGAGGATGGTACAATCTTAGTACCGAAACGTTAGGGATAAAGACAGGTTTTCGGAAATAGTTGTTCTAGCATGTTCTTTTCATAAAATTACCACTTGCTATTAAAAATTTAACTGTTAAAATACGACCATAACAAACGCCATAAACTTAAATTTTTGAATATTAAATACACCAACATAATAACCTGTAGGTCCAATCATCCTAAGGTAGCAACTCTAGAGCATTGAGTCTCTGGACGCGTCTACTCCCTTCTTACCTCGTACCGAAGGGGCAACCCCTGAGCACTGAGTCTCACGGCGCGTCCACGTACCTATCCTTAAAAGGTGGCAACCTCAAAGCATTGAGTCTTTGGGCGCGTCCACATCTCTTCCAACCACCTAAGGGCTACCTGTGATTATTCCTACGGCCCTGCTACGCTACTAAGCGTAGACGTGACAACCAGATGGAGCACATAGTAAAACTATTATGCTATGATGAAATAATAATATATATTTTGTATTGCAGGATATTCTCGCGGACGAAATAAACGAATGAAAATGTATGTGTGTGTTGTTACGTGCCGGATTCCGATGGTCTCAGGACACGTAACGGATTCGTCCTCCGAAGAAACTCCTTTGGAAATGGTGGTGTTGAGGAGATGGTTTGGTGTTAGAAAAGGAAAGGGAAAGGAAAGTGCGTTTCGTCTTGGGTCCGACTGCAGACTCATCAGTGGGGCTGATGCAGGCGGACCCTACCCCAGACGCTATGGTCAGGTAGTTTTAGGAGTTCTATATATTGTTATAGGGTGGTATTTGAGTGGTTTCGAGAATTAGGAAAGAGGATGAGACATCTATCGGAGTACTTTGGAGTCGTCTGTGGGTTACGGGACGTAACAGTGTATAATTTTTGTACAAATGAATGTTTTTTGTTCGTAAAAATGGTTTGTTTTGCAATTACAATCTTTCCGTTCAATATCTAACCTATAGTTATCAATTAAAAAGAATGGTCCAAATTACCTGCACCTTATCGAAATCACATTTTATACTTATATATTATTATTTATTTATTTATTTATTTAAAAAAAATTTTTTTTTTTATTTATTTATTTATACGGGTAAATCCTATATTGATTATAATTATATCATATATTAATAACGTTTAGCGAATCGCTCCCAAAATTCTATCCTTTCGTAAAGATTACCCTGTTGAATTGTTTTTTTGAAAAAAACTAAAAAACTACTTGGCCAAATGAGACCAAAATCTAAATTAGTAGATCCAAATTACCTTAATACCGATCGATGAAGTCACACATCACCAAGATCACGTCATTAGTGTGGGCGTAATCGTGCACGAAAAATTTGACCACATACATACACACACACACACACACACACACACATACAAACTATAAGCCGAAAATGGTCAGAAAATGTTGAGATGACCTTGAAATGTCAACATCTATCAAAAAATCGATTTTCGATTTTCGCGGTCATTACAATAACTTCCCGTTAATCGGGAAGTTAAAAAAAAACATTTGAATGGTATACAGGGTGTCCCACTTCCGGTTACGCACCGGTGATCTACATGTGCACAAGTATGGACTGAGTCGAAAAGTCTAATCAACTTTTTCGAAATTCGGCTTAGTTATCGAGTTATTAATTAACAGAAATCAGCGAAAGAAGGCGGGACGAAGGCGGTCTACTCAAGCTCGTAACTAGGTGAGTGACGAAATAGCAGGAGGAGCAATCCACAATAACCAATAACGATAATCGGAACGTAACGCTTCAGCACGTGTTTACTTTTCTCCCTTATCTCTCTCTCTCTCTCTCGCTCTACGAACTTCCGAACGCTGGAAGCTCGCGCTGACTTCTTTGGTTCCGAGAGAGAACCGCCTTCTTTCGCTGATTTCTGTTAATTAATAACTCGATAACTAAGCCGAATTTCGAAAAAGTTGATTAGACTTTTCGACTCAGTCCATACCTGTGCACATGTAGATCACCGGTGCGTAACCGGAAGTGGGACACCCTGTATACCATTCAAATGTTTTTTTTTAACTTCCCGATTAACGGGAAGTTATTGTAATGACCGCGAAAATCGAAAATCGATTTTTTGATAGATGTTGACATTTCAAGGTCATCTCAACATTTTCTGACCATTTTCGGCTTATAGTTTGTATGTGTGTGTGTGTGTGTGTGTGTGTATGTATGTGGTCAAATTTTTCGTGCACGATTACGCCCACACTAATGACGTGATCTTGGTGATGTGTGACTTCATCGATCGGTATTAAGGTAATTTGGATCTACTAATTTAGATTTTGGTCTCATTTGGCCAAGTAGTTTTTTAGTTTTTTTCAAAAAAACAATTCAACAGGGTAATCTTTACGAAAGGATAGAATTTTGGGAGCGATTCGCTAAACGTTATTAATATATGATATAATTATAATCAATATAGGATTTAGGGATAAAAGTAAACACGCGTTGAAGCGTTACGTTCCGATTATCGTTATTGGTTATTGTGGATTGCTCCTCCTGCTATTTCGTCACTCACCTAGTTACGAGCTTGAGTAGACCGCCTTCGTCCCGCCTTCTTTCGCTGATTTCTGTTAATTAATAACTCGATAACTAAGCCGAATTTCGAAAAAGTTGATTAGACTTTTCGACTCAGTCCATACTTGTGCACATGTAGACCACCGGTGCGTAACCGGAAGTGGGACACCCTGTATAGTGCTTGTATTTATTGTGACGTTTCGCCTTCCTTACCTTTTGAACGCTTACGTTACTTCACCGAACGATTCGGTCCTTTTGGGACTGGCAGAGGAAAGTGGGAAGATTAATAAATAATAGACGCGAAAATTCGATTAATTTGCATTTATTTAAAGCCTCGTATTCGTCGGAACTCGCTCGTAGCTCCTGAACAGCTGATCGCGCCGTGTTGTTTATCTTTTTTCTATGTGTCTACGTCTTCGCCGATCTCGCCTGACTCATACACGCAGTCGCACGCCTACACACGTTCGCACACACCAACGTTCGCTCGACGATACTCAGATCCTCGTTTGCACACACAGACGCTCTCACACACACTCTTCGACTTGGTTCGCACGCACCTATGCTTGCTGCCACACACCGACGCTTTCTCACACAGGCACTCTCACACACATTCTTAATCTACTGCTTATGACTAATGGTACAAAGAGGTAATGGAAATAAAGCGATACACCTTACTTTAGGCGACGTTGTGTATGGTATAGCTTCGCACGCCGTAGCACTGTGTCTGTGTTCGTGCCGTCCCCTCTCACCCTCCGTTGTCGTCGATCCTTGCTTCGCCGCTTCTCGACACTCGCGAAAGCACTTTTTCAACCCGTGATTTTAAGAGCGTTTCACGTACTTTAAAATGCACGAAATTGTAACTTCTACGAACTGCGATCTTTAAGAGAAAACTCGGAATGCACTGCTCTTCCTTGCACGGGCTTTCTATTTAAATGCTTGTCCCCACCGCTCTTACTTGCGCGCGATCGAATTTCAATTGTCTATTAGGATCCCCTCTCTTAATTATTACATGCGGTTATTGTCCTCGCCGCTGGCCCTGAACTCGTTGGCCATCAAATTCCTATCTCGCCGAATTCCGATCTATTTCGCGTATTCTCCTACCTTGTCTTTCTTCAACGTTTTTTCTATGTTTTCGCGTTCGCGTGCCGATCTCTCAGTGCGTTTACCTTTATAAATTCTATTTTTAGGATATTCGCGCATTCCTTCGTTCGTGAGATTATAACTGCTATGTGGTTTTACTTATTATTTATTGTATTTTAATCATCGACTCAGCTATACCGTATCAACGTCCCCCAAAATAAAAATTTGTTCTTTACCTTAAAAAAAATTTTTATTTTTAGATTTTTTCTTTTTGGTTATAGCTCTATACCGAGCTCCTGTTCTATCGTCTCCCGCTCCTCTCTCCATGCCTCGAAGTGGAGCCTCGCAATGCTCCCCAGGTTACAAATGGTTCCCTTTCGGCGATATCCTACCTCGGTGGGAATCGGGATCTGGGTTGGCAGCTCGTCTCCTCTCGGCCTCATATCGAGGATGATCCGCTGTGCGTTGACCTCCTGCTCGATGAACCATCGTTCGTGGATACTCCACCCTCTCCGCCCGCTTGGCCGTAGTCCTCGTAAGGCTATTATAATGGCGAGGGCCCTTATGCCCACGTAGACGCTCGGCATAAGGTATATTTGTTCCCTCCGCCGACACACCAACTGACAGGTATCCACGAGGAACACCCATATCCTTTCGTGTGCCTCGCATTGGACTTTGGCCCCTTTCCAATCTCCCGTGATACCGCACTATGCACGGGGTTCCTTCCCGTATGATGTCTTGCGGGATGGGGACCAGGCGGCCTCTTCCTTCTAGCGTTCTTCTCAACCCTTCCTGGAGGAAGCGGTATGCCCCTTCGTCCTCTCTCCTTCGTACGGCGATCCTCCGCGGGGTGAGGGCGCGGATTGCCCGCCCCGTCTGCAGCCTCCACAAGTCCCGCCGGTCGTGGAGTACGGAAGTACTCCTCGGGGTCACACATACGGGGTATGGTGCCCATAGCAGCCCGGATCTCCCTGTCCGTTCGCGCGCCTCGCAAAACCGTATCACGTTCATTTTGGGAATTTTGGATAAGTCGCGTGTCGTAGCTAATTACTAACTGTGCCTTTTTAGGTACTTTTTACCTCCCTCTCCTGCTCTCGGTGACTTTATTCGGCTCGTTAGAAGTCATATCTTCTCGACGTTGTCACGTCGTCGTTGGTTTTTGTATGTTTTCCTTCCTTGTCTATTTCTCGCAGATCCATCTCCTTCTCTGTCCCTCTCCTTACCGCTTCGACGCTCGCTTTCTTTGTCGCGTCTTTCTCGTCGCTCTCTTTCTTTCCTAACTCTTTTCCATCGCTCTCTTTCTTTCTTATTTCTTTTCGATGATATAGTTTCATCTTGTTCGCGTGGAATCTCCCCCGCTCCTTCCCCGTCGTAGGCTCTCTTATAACAAAGGTAGCGGCGCCGATTTTATTTTCAAGCACGTACGGTCCTTCGTACAGTGCGAGAAATTTCGCGATTTTTTTGTTAGCCGGATCGGACACGTTACACGCCTTGACTAATACCCAGTCTCCTACTTTAAAATCGGTTAATTTATGCGTTTTATTAAATCGCTCCGCGCGCTTTTTTCCTTTTCTCCGAATCCTCTCTCTCGCGAGCATTAATTTCTCCTCCCACGGCGGCTCCTTATTTTCCGCGTGTCCTGGTATCCACGCCGTCCACGCCCTTTGTGGTTTTTGTCCTTCGTGGAGTTCCACTGGTGTTAATTCGGTCGTCTCATGGTGGACTTCGTTGATACATTTTTCCACGATGGGTATCCACTCCTTCCAATTCGTGTGTTTTTCCCCTACGAACGTTCGAAAGAATCGTTCGAGTTCTCTATTTACTCGTTCCACGATGTTTCCCTGCGGATGCCTGATGGATGAGAACACCGGCTGCACGTTCTCCTGTTTCAATTTCGCTAGCCATTTTTTCGATGTGAACTGCGTCCCATGATCGAATTGAATTCGTTTTGGCTTCCCATGGTTAAGGATGTAGTGACCAAAAATGCTTCTTATGGTTGCTTCCGCGTCCGCTTTTCGTAACGGATACAATGCAACGTATTTGCTGAATGCATCGATGGTTACGAGAATGTGCTTAAACCCTCCTTTCGTCGCTGGTAGCGGTCCGTAAAAGTCGATGGACAGCAATTCCCGTGGTCCCTCCATCACGATACTCTGCATTGCTGCGTAACTTTCCTGGTTTGTGACTTTACTCCTTTGACATATATCGCATGTTCGAATCGTTTTCGCGATCTTCTTAAGTAGCTTCGGAATGAATAAGTCCTCGGCAATTATCTTATAACATTTGTATGTTCCGACGTGTCCGTATACCCGGTGGCAATCCTCGATGAGCGTTTCTTCAATTTCTTCCGGTATTACGAGTTTCCATACATTTTGTCCGCATTGCTTGTATAGCAGATTTTGGAGGAGACTGTACTTATCGTTTTGCGCGTTCGGTAGTTTTTCTAGCGCCGTTCGTATATCGTTCAAACGTTCGTCCGCTTTCTGTTTATTTTCGATGTCCGCGAAGTAGTCTGTCAAAGTCGTCGATGCTTTCTCTGCGATGATGTTTGCTATTATTACTTCTCCATCTCTGGTGTCGCCTTCACCACGTGGGATTCTACTGAGCGCGTCCGCGACTTTGTTTTTTCTGCCTGGACAATGCTCTATTTCCATATCATATTCTTGTATGATGATCGCCCAACGCATAAGCCTTGCACTCGTGAACCTACATGTTTTCAGAAACGTTAACCCTTTATGGTCCGTCCGAATTATGACCTTTGTTCCTATTAGGTACGATCGGAATTTCTGGAGCGCCCATACTATCGCGAGAAGTTCCTTTTCCGTGGTGTAGTATCGTTGTTCCGCTCCTTTGAGTGTCCGGCTAGCAAACGCTACAACTCCCATCTGCCCTTGTTCGTCCGTTTGCGCGAGCTCCGCTCCTAGCGCAAACTCACTCGCGTCGGTGTGTAAATAATACGGTTTACGCGGATCGGGATGTTTTGAGACGACGGTATCTAAGAAGAGCTTTTTCACACGTTCGAACGCCTTCGTCCTTTCTTCACTCCACTGAAATTTGCTGCCTTTCTTAATCATTTCTAGAAGCGGTACGATCTCGTGTGCATGCCTTTGCGTAAACTTCGTGTAGAAATTGATAAGCCCCAAGAAACCTCGCAATTGTTTGATGTTTTTCGGCCTCGGATAATTTCGTATCGCCTCCGCTTTTTCTCCCTGCGGTTGTATCCCTTCTGTTGTTAGAACGTGACCTAAGAAGTTTACTTCCTTTTGGAAGAATTTCGACTTCTTTAAGTTGAGAGTAACGTTCATTACACTCAATCTTTCGAATAATCTCCGCAGGTGCGTTATGTGTTCTCCTGTGCTTGCTGACATGCATAAGAGGTCGTCGACGAAATTAAGAACATTGTCCCCCAGACCTTTTAATACGTGCGCTAATCCTCTTATTAGGCTCGCACTGCTGGTTTTTAATCCGAACGGCGTGACACGGAATTCATAACATTGTCCGTTATGGAGAAACGCCGTATACTTTCTGGACTCCGGAGTGAGTGGTATCTGCCAAAAACTGCTGACCATATCTAAACTTGACATTACTTTAGCTCTTCCACATTGCTGGGATATCGTTTCCGGTGGCACGGGCCACTCGTGGTCCGGTAATAGGATTTTATTTAATTGTCGCGCGTCGAGACATAATCGTATCCGTCCGTCCTTCTTTATTACCGTTACGAGCGGATTCACGTATGGGCTATTCGATCGCTGTATAATCCCTTGCTCCAACATCTTCTCGATTTCTTGGCTGACCCGTTCCCGATACGCCATAGGAATCGGGTATGACCGATGAATGACGCCGTTTTGTCGCTCACCTCCAACTGATGTGAGTAAACCTCGATTCTCCCTGGTTGGTCGCTGAACACATCCTTGAACTGCCATAACAAACTTCGAAAATTTTCCTTCTTCTCAGTGGTAAGCCCCTGACACTCCTCCGCCTTTACCTTTATCTCCTCTGCCTTCCTCCACGTCTCCTCTTCTCTCGAGTTCGCCTCTGGGACGCCACGCTTTGGGTCCGTCCCCCGGAACTCCTCCACTACTTCTATCCTCCTTTCTCCTTTTAACTCCTCCAAGCTTTCCACCTTCACCTCGTCTTCCTTTTCCTCGTCGCTTACTCTTACCACTCCTTTTCTCATTTCGATATGGCTGCTTAGGTGTGTCAGGCTGTCCATCCCCAGGATGCACGGTCTCATTAAGTTCGGTATGACTAAAAACGTTAACTCCGTCTCGATACTCCCAATTGTCGTTTTTGTCATCATTTGCTTTTTAATTAATGCTGATTTCCTTCCCGTCGCTCCCACCACTCTCATCGTTCTCGTCGGTAGCGTGGGACATTTTCCCCACCTGTCTTTATTCTCTTCATATTTTTCTTCGGCGATACACGTTACTTCGCTTCTCGTATCTACTAGCGCTTTAACTTCTCTTCCTTCTATGTCTATTTTGATGATAGGGCATTGCCCTCTCGTGCTTGCCTGCATGTCGCTTTCTTTTTCTCCTTTTTCCTGCGTTACTAGATTTATCTCTGTCACGCATTCTTTTTTCCGCACACTATTTTCTGTTGTTGTTTTGCTTGCCGTTTCCGTCTTAGTTTTCCGTGTCGTACTATCGCATGTGTGCGTGGGCCTTATGTGCGGTGCGACACCTCGGCGTTTCCCCATTCCGAAGTCGGGATAATGTGTGCGTCTGCCGAGCTTGTTTTCGTGGTTTGGTCCGTTGAACTCGTTTCGCCGACCATCGCATTCACTTGCGGCGGTCTCGCTGGCCATCCTCGCTCTCCGTCCCGTCTTACATTCGACGTATTATTCCCTCCTCGATTCACTACTGGAGTCGAGTGGCTCGTTGGTGGTGCTGCGAAGGTTTGTCCTCCGAATCTCCGTGGAGGTACGTTCGGCGCTTGAGTTTGCGGTCCCCGTTGCGCGTTCACGGGTCGCTTCAGGTCATGTCTCTCGAGGATCCTTATCAATCCTTCGACATTTACGACTCCTTTCAGGATGATTTCGTCCCGGATCTCCGGTGTGAAATGCGTCGCTAATGCCTCCACGACTTCCTCCTCTCCGATTCGCGGAGTGAGGTCATATGCACTTGCACACAGTCGCGAGGCATATTCGACTCTCGTCGTGTTCGCCCGCTCTTCGTAAAATCCGTTGTTAAGATGTCTCCGTATTCTCACCTGCTGTTCCCGGCTCCAGAAACGCTCCGTGAACTTTTGGGCGAATTCTTCGAAGGTTCGTATTCGTCCCTCCACGATGTTCCACCAGTCCCTGGCCGTGCGTGTTAAACTTTGTTCTACCACGAATTTAAATTCGTGATCAAGTATCCGCGCGGCTTGGCAATAGTTTTCGATCTCCCGAAGGTATTTCATTGGCCGTTCTCGTCCGGACCCGTCAAAATTTGGCGGTGTCCTACGTAGGGCCATTTCCCGTATGTTTGAGTGTGCTCCGGCGTTTGTATCTCTCGTCGTTTCCGGACGCGTCTCCCGTGTGCTTCGTATCTCTTCGATACTTCTTCTTAGCGTTTCCATCTCCCTGCGATAGTCGTCCACGGTGTTCCTTGTTTCTCGAAAACTCCTTGCCACCTCGTCGACGATGTTTTCGTTCTCGGCGACTCTTCTGCCGAGTTCTTCTATGGCCCTTTTTACGGGGCCGAGGACAATGCGCACGGTCTCAGTGTGCCCTTCTAACGTCTGCGAGATATTCCTTGCCATTGCGTCGGACCACTCGTCGAATTTCTCTTCCATCTTCTGCTCTAAGTCTCTTACCTTTCGGTCGATTTTTGCGTTGATTCTCTCGCATTGGCGTCCCATTTCTTTGATCGCTTCCAATACTTCCGCCATCGACACGGCGCTTTGCTGCGGATCCCCGTCGTCCTCTTCCGTTGCCGTTTCCTCGATGATGATTTTCTCTTGACGCGTCGGTGGTCGTCGATTCATTTCTTCTGCCCCTGCGTGGGCGAGCTCCTCCGCGAGCGTAACACTTAGTCGGGTACTTGCCGCCGAGAACGTGAATTCATGGTGGTCGCCTGTCGCGAGCATGGCCACCCCCGTATCTGACACCGTGCTGCACGATTCTTTTTCCGCCATGGTTTTTTTTAACGTTTTCTCGCACTTTTCGCAACTGCCAGCTCCACGTTGGGCGCCAAATGTAACGTTTCGCCTTCCTTACCTTTTGAACGCTTACGTTACTTCACCGAACGATTCGGTCCTTTTGGGACTGGCAGAGGAAAGTGGGAAAATTAATAAATAATAGACGCGAAAATTCGATTAATTTGCATTTATTTAAAGCCTCGTATTCGTCGGAACTCGCTCGTAGCTCCTGAACAGCTGATCGCGCCGTGTTGTTTATCTTTTTTCTATGTGTCTACGTCTTCGCCGATCTCGCCTGACTCATACACGCAGTCGCACGCCTACACACGTTCGCACACATCAACGTTCGCTCGACGATACTCAGATCCTCGTTTGCACACACAGACGCTCTCACACACACTCTTCGACTTGGTTCGCACGCACCTATGCTTGCTGCCACACACCGACGCTTTCTCACACAGACACTCTCACACACATTCTTAATCTACTGCTTATGACTAATGGTACAAAGAGGTAATGGAAATAAAGCGATACACCTTACTTTAGGCGACGTTGTGTATGGTATAGCTTCGCACGCCGTAGCACTGTGTCTGTGTTCGTGCCGTCCCCTCTCACCCTCCGTTGTCGTCGATCCTTGCTTCGCCGCTTCTCGACACTCGCGAAAGCACTTTTTCAACCCGTGATTTTAAGAGCGTTTCACGTACTTTAAAATGCACGAAATTGTAACTTCTACGAACTGCGATCTTTAAGAGAAAACTCGGAATGCACTGCTCTTCCTTGCACGGGCTTTCTATTTAAATGCTTGTCCCCACCGCTCTTACTTGCGCGCGATCGAATTTCAATTGTCTATTAGGATCCCCTCTCTTAATTATTACATGCGGTTATTGTCCTCGCCGCTGGCCCTGAACTCGTTGGCCATCAAATTCCTATCTCGCCGAATTCCGATCTATTTCGCGTATTCTCCTACCTTGTCTTTCTTCAACGTTTTTTCTATGTTTTCGCGTTCGCGTGCCGATCTCTCAGTGCGTTTACCTTTATAAATTCTATTTTTAGGATATTCGCGCATTCCTTCGTTCGTGAGATTATAACTGCTATGTGGTTTTACTTATTATTTATTGTATTTTAATCATCGACTCAGCTAGACCGTATCATTATCTTTATAAATTATAATACTGAACATTATGTCAAACCTGCATGCTTTCTACATACGGTTCGTAAAAATTATTATTTACAGTTTCTATATTTATTATATTTTCGGGTAATGTTTCTGCTACGGTTAGGTCCAGAGGCATTGTTTCTCCGTTTCCTTGTTCTTTATTGTTATTGTGTAATGTTTGGTGGCTGGTGTTATTGTCGCTTCTATTTTCTGTTTGTTGATCTTCTATATATGGGTTTTTAGTGTTTCTCTTGGATGATTTGTTTTTTATATGTTTTCTCTTGTTGGCAGCTGTTTTATTAATGTGATCTATATAGTCTGCCATTGCGATATTATCGTTCGATCTTGATTGTGCCCAGACTATAACAAAAATGATTTATTACAGTGACTCCCAAAAGTATTCAAACACTCTCTAAAACAGATTATACCTTATTATAACCTTTTTATAATTTAACCAAATAATTTGATTTTTTCGAAGGAAATGGAAGGATTAGTTTTGTAGATTTCGTTATTTTATTGCTTTAAAAAAATCGAAACTTTCGAAATCACGAAGAAAATACAGGCATTTGATCAATTTTTAACCGACTTCGAAAAGGAGGAGGTTACTCTATTCGACAGTGGGCGATCTTGCTTTTTTTTTTTTTTTTTGTTTGTCCGGCCATAACTCCGCAACCGGTTGACCAATCGAAATAAAACCACTTCCAGTTGCTAGGTTTAGGTCTCCCATTGGTCCCATTTAAGAAATTTTTCCGAAATGCTTATTATTAACAAAGTTATTGCAAAATTACTGCTTTATTCTTGTTTGTCCGGCCATAACTCAGTGACGGATTGACTTCACTTATCGGAACCAAACCTTTTCGATCCTTTCGCAAATACTGCTCACTTACTAACATTATGCGACACATTCTCAATTGTTACTATGTTTAAATTGTTATTACAAAATCATTTGTTTATTCCTCTATATCTCCTCAACGACTTCACATATCGGAACCAAACCTTTTCGATCCTTTTGCAAATATTACCTACATAACTTTATTTCCACATCTTGATCGATTATACACTAAAAAGTATGAAATAAATAAATTTTTAACAAAAAGAATAGAAACCGACTTCGAAAAAAGCGCTAAAAAGAGTGAAATAATTTTTTATGTATACCGACAATATTCGATTTCATCATTAT
Organism: Ancistrocerus nigricornis; assembly: GCA_916049575.1. Taxonomy (NCBI): domain Eukaryota; kingdom Metazoa; phylum Arthropoda; class Insecta; order Hymenoptera; family Vespidae; genus Ancistrocerus; species Ancistrocerus nigricornis. The sequence continues at coordinate 17,420,752 of OU696666.1, read as the reverse complement.
CATACTCAGAATATTGCAACTTTTTCGGAGGCGACAGAAAATTAATTAACAGTACATTAATAGCCAGAAATTCACGGACATTGATGGATATTTATGTATTAGGCACTTACTCCTTTGTTCGTGAAAATGACCGTGTTGGAATATTTTGTGTCGCCGCCGAAAAAGTTGCAATATTCTGAGTATGATAATGATGAAATCGAATATTGTCGGTATACGTAAAAAATTATTTCACTCTTTTTAGCGCTTTTTTCGAAGTCGGTTTCTATTTTTTTTGTTAAAAATTTTTTTATTATATATTGCAGGTAATAATTGAAATTTTAGAACGGCCTTTTATAGACTTCATTGCAAGATATGCATAATGTACATTTTATCAAAACCGGTTAACGTTGTTTCTAGCTACAAAGGTTTAAAGGTTGTAGGAAAAGTCAACAATCTCTGAAGTCGACAAAAATCATTAATTTTTTAATGCTTTTAAAATTTCCATTATAAGCTAGAGTAGAAAAATTGTAAAAATGCCTCCATTTTTTCTGTCATTTCGAAAGTTTAGTTCTTAAAAACAACCAGAACATTTTTTTTCTGCATTAAAATGAAAATTAAAAAATATAATGATGCAAACTAATTTTTTATTGGGATGTAATTCATAATGCGTCCCGCCACATACCGTAAATCGCCTTAAATAATTCTCGGTCGATTGCTGGTAGACCTACTCGGGAATCTTTTGCCGAAAAATTCGAAATATTTTCCCTGTACACTTCTAACAGGACTTTTCTGACTTATTGCCGCCAATTAGACAGGCCTGGCCCTGTTGAGGTTCTTTTTTTGCAGGTATGCGATGCTATCACTGGGAAAGTAAATATCAAAGTCGGCTGCAATTTTATTCTATGAATCATAAAAAGTATCAAATGAATTATTTTTTTAACATGTTGACAAATTTATTATTACCAAATCATATGTAATTAAAAAAATATCGTTAATTAAACAAAAAAAGTTCTATATTGTTTGGTCCTGGCATAAAAAAAGTACCGGGCAGCTATATAAATAAATAAATTTTATGTTATTGATGACAACTTATTTCCTAATAAACTGATTTATATTTTACCTCTGCATCTACACGCAACGACTCCTCAGACGTTCTTTGCCATTGTAATTTTCTCTCAACGGCAGCGGTAATTTGTTTGAAAAATAATAAATTGTTTTCTGGAACTATTAAGATATTTATTACATGATAATATCTCAACACTTAGTCTGAAGAATAACTAATTAATTAGCGATATTTTTACATGTACACTCGGCGGCATATATGGCTCCCCAGTGAAAAAGTCGCCGCGGGGAAAAGCTTCCCTTTCTATGGCTCCCTCAGAATACGTATAGAGAAAGTATGACTGTATGCCGAAGAAATTTTTTGTGTTCAAGACGCAACACATCGCCGACGCCACACGGGTGGAGGAGGCAACTGTTTCGGCTGCTCGACGTAACGCGATTCTCATTTGGTCATCTTGGCAAGTGTCGCGCGTGGTAAAAAGGCAATAATTGTCTGAATTGAGAGCCACTCTTAGCTCATCGATGTGGCTTCTTAACTGTGTTGTATTTTTCTCTGCGCACTGACACAGCTTAACCAGCAATAGAGGACGCTACGCGTGACGTAATCTACTCTCTTTCTCTCTCGCTTTGTCCACCTCTCTTTCTAATCCGGGCCCCTTCGCCCGTTCGCGTCAAAGTTCCACAGAAAAAAACATAAATATATTACACAATATATTTTTGTGGTTGTCACGTCTACGCCTAATAGCGTAGCAGGGCCGTAGGAATAATCACAGGTAGCCCTTAGGTGGTTGGAAGGGATGTGGACGCGCCCAAAGACTCAATGCTTTGGGGTTGCCACCTTTTGAGGATAAGTACGTGGACGCGCCGTGAAACTCAATGCTCAGGGGTTGCTACCTTAGAATGAGGTAATCGTAGACGCGCCCAAAGACTCAATGCTCTGGGGTTGCTACTTTAAGGTGAGGTAGGAGTAGACGCGCCGTGAGACTCTATGCTCAGGAGTTGCTATCTTAGGATGATTTGGCTCTACAGGTTATTATGTTGGTGTAGACGTGTCCATTGATCGACGGATCTCGAGCGGCAAAGATTCGTCGATGGTGGGTTTAATCCGTTTAGATAATGTAAGGAAGAAGGAATTCCGAAAATGAATATTATCTTTTAAAAGAGTAACAATAATTAATATATATTATGAATATTAAGATATATGATTACAAAGATTATTACAATAAAAAGGAGAAAGTTCTTTGGTAAATGAAAGAATTATAACCAACCGGTTTCTATCCTTTCTCGAGTTTGACGCGGGAGTGAGCGCGGAGACGTTCAGGAAGAGTACCTCGCTGAGTAATGCCTAACAACTACCGTGAGTTGTATGGTGAGAGAGATCTGGAGCGATCTCTCGATGAAGTCTCGGACCCTTCCGGACTGAACTCTGAATAGGCTCGCTCCTCGCGCCCTTATAAGTTCTAAAAAGTCTTAAAACACTAGCGGAGAAGCGTATCCATCTAGCGGAGGATTAGGTTCCCCTTTTCTAAGATAAGCAGGCGAGCGGCGTCGCGTAGGCGCACGAGGGAATATTCCTAGTTTCAACGGGAGCTAACCAAGGAAAAATATCATTCGGATGAAATTCGGATGTAACATCTCCCCCCTTAGATGAAACATCATCCATTGTGATGCTTTCACCTGTTGAAAATAGGTACGTTCAGCTTAAAACTAACTTATTTCTAACTAAAAGTAACCTTACGTCTAGTTAGTCTTTTTGATTTCACACGTTTCACTTTTTTTAAACTTTGGTGCCACATTTCTTGGAATTGTACTTGCAGTTGTTGGTGATAACGGTCGATGTTCATCGAATAGAAGCCTTCGTCTTCTTCTTCGTCGCTGGAACTGATCTCGCCGATTAGTTCTAGTACCAGTTCGTCTTCCTTCTTTTTCCGTTCCAGCCATTCTCGAGCTTTCCTTACACCAGGTGTTTCTTCGATGACGTCGGCATCGCCGAACAGTTCTATTAAACGTCTTGTTTTGAGGTATTGTCTATAACGGTGATTTTGGTTTCGGAAGATTGGTGTTTGGGTGGATCAGCCTGGCTTGGTTTTATGGTTTGGTTTGCTTGATGGCTCGAATGATGGATTCGGAATTATCACCTTCGTTGTTCGTGATTCTTCTATCCATTCGTCTGATTCTCCGGACGAAATTGAGGTGGTTCTTGCAAATGCTGTCTTGTGAGTCTGGGTAGACACTGATTTTGTTGGATTTTTCTCCATGTTGTTTCGTCAGCGTGAGCAGCGATGTTCTCTCTGCGAGGTTTGGTCCATGACTGTGGTGCGTTTTCCGTTGATCTTGAAATTTGTCTTATATTATTGCGAGTCTGGGACTCAAAGTTACGACTTTCTGTTCTGTATGTCCTAAAAGCGTTTGTTTGTTATCTTCTATTTCTCTCCGTGGTGTCTAAGGTTCGGGTTGCAGAGGTTTTAGTTCAAGTGGTTCCTGGGTGGCTTCAATCTTTGGTGTGTTTTGTTGCCTGAAGAGATGGCCTAGTCTTTTTCGGAGGACCCATAAAATTAAGGCTGTTACGACTAGGGAAAGGAAGGATATTCCGGAGTACGTTGCGATATGCGTGGTTCTGTTGCTTCGGTGAAGATTGCTTAGAATTTTCGCTTTATATTCTATTTCTTTGAGTGATGTCGCTGTCTTGCTGTTTTTCCATTGTCCGAATGTCGTGTTGGTGTCTTCTAGTTGATTCCAGGCTTGTATGTGATGGTCTGTTAAATTCACCTGACTGATATTAAATGAGATGATAGGTGCATCGAAGTTTTTGCTGGTTGTTTCTAGAATGCCTATGGAGGTTCGTCGTGTAGTTCCGGTAGTCGCCGTTACCTCCTCGACGAGTTCTTTCCTTTTCAGGACTGGCAGTGGGCAAGGAAGGAAAATCGTAAAATAATAAGCAATCGTGGTCCCTTTAATTTTCTTTATTTCGTTTTCGATGTATATCACGCCGAATTGACGCTAGGTCAACGCACTCGCCCGGCTGATCGCTCTTGTTGTCGCTCGCTTATAACGCACACACACGCATGCACGCGCTCACACACACACACTTAGTCTAATGCTTAATCTACTGGGAAGTCAGGTATTCGAAAGAAATGTAAACAAGTATCTAAGGAAGACGCTGTAACGTTCTCTTTCTTTTTCTTACCGACTTTCGGTGCCTGTCGCCTGGCTGGCTTTCTCTCTCCTACTCGCACCTTTGGTCTAGGCCGTCTCACGTCGTGAGACGTAATTTCTCGCACTTCTGCCTGCCTCCGAACTATTTACTCCCGACTCGAATTTGATATTTAGAAAAACGTGAGAAACTCTCGATCTCGATCCTTCCGCTACCTGTCTTATATACGCGCTATCCCTACCTCCGTGATCTGATTTCGATTATTTTAATTGGGTCCCCTCTGTTTGTCTATCGGCGCGCGTTGCTGACCGCATTTGGCCTCGGTGTTGGCTTTGAACTTGCTGATCGTTCAAATTGTGACGTCAGCCCTTTTTATGTAAATTCCTATCTTCCGCGGATATCCCCTTACCTCATCTCGTCTCCCGTTTCCGCGGCTAGTGTGACCTAATTTCGCTCAGGTGCGTCCCTTTGTCACCTTCACGCCTATTTTTAGATTTCGACTGTTTTTCTTTGTTTCCGCGGATATATCTCGGAACTTTCGCTTCTTTCGCTTTACCTATGTTTCTAATCCTTGATTTTATTCTTACTTTTCTATTCTTTTTCCCGGTTTTTCGTTAAATAAATTGTGTTTGAGTTTGTAACGTTACAACGTCCCCCCAAAACAACTAAAATTCAACTTACGTTAGTAATTTTTAGGCACGACCGCAGGGAGTTCCTTATGCTCTCGATCGAGCAAAAAGTGTAACGGACGATTATCTCCGAAACTATTCGAGATATCCAAAAATCCTTTTGGATCTTTACGTTTCATAACAAGATCTAAATGTATGTGTGTGTGTGTGTGTGTGTGTGTGTGTGTGTGTATCCACTCTAGCGTCTAAACGGCTGAACGGATCGAAGTAAAATTTACACCCGACGAGGATCCACTAACAATTTCGATTCGATCCGATTTCCGGTTTCAAAATGGCGGGCATTTTAAAAATTAAAAAATTCATAAAAATTATGTTATAAGAGCAAAACAATTAAAACGTTGCACAAATATGTAAGGTAGTGACAACTAATAACATGAATTTTTTCAAAATTTTTCAGCGAAACAGTACAAAATGGCGGACTAGTAAAAATTTGTATCTACTCTAGCGCCTAAACGGCTGAACGGATAAGGCTGAAATTTATACGAAAAATCCAGTTCTTCCAAACATAGATTCACTAACAATTTCGAATTGATTCAACTTCCGGTTTCAAAATGGCGGTCATTTTAAACATTAAAAAATTCATAAAAAATTCTCTATAATAGGCAAACAATTCAAACTTTGCAAAAGTATGTAAAATAGTGATAACTAATAACGTAATTTTTTTCAAAATTTTTCAGGGAAGCAATACAACCAGAACGAAAAAACATTTTTTTTTTTTATGACCAGAAACGAGTTTTAATGTAATCGGTATTTTTAAAAAAATTATCCCGACGGCCAGATAGCGATAGTCAAACGGCCGCAATCAGCTATCCTGTACTCTCATAAGAACAGGGATAGGCGAGCGCAGCGAGCCGACTTCCTGTACGAATCATTACCGCGGTCGTGCCTAATACGAAACAGCAAGGCTGTTTCGTTCGGGGGCCCCAGCCCCCCTATAGCTGGTTAGTTTATTTTTACCTTTTTTTTTATATCAGTTGTCGCACCAGTGCGTCTTCCCTGCGCTGCTCCAGGTACCTCCTGAAGACTCCCGCGAGATTGCATAGCACCCCCTCGCGCCTATACCCCACCTCCGCTGGGATGGGGATCCTGTTTTCTCCTTCGTCGCTTCTTGGCCGCATGTCTAGCAGGAGTCGCTTCCCCTGCACCTCGTTCTCCAGTACTGCAATTTCCTGGCGGTCCCAGCTCGTCTCATTAGGCACGACCGCAGAGAGTTCCTTATGCTCTCGATCGAGCAAAAAGTGTAACGGACGATTATCTCCGAAACTATTCGAGATATCCAAAAACCCTTTTGGATCTTTATGTTTCATAACAAGATCTAAATGTATGTATGTATGTGTGTGTGTGTGTATCCACTCTAGCGTCTAAACGGCTGAACGAATCGAAGTAAAATTTACACGGAAAATCCAGTTACACCCGACGAGGATCCTCTAACAATTTCGATTCGATCCGACTTCCGGTTTTAAAATGGCGGGCATTTTAAAAATTAAAAAATTCATAAAAAATCTGTTATAAGAGCAAAACAATTAAAATTTTGCAGAAATATGTAAAATTATGACAACTAATAACATGAATTTTTTCAAAATTTTTCAGCAAAACGGTACAAAATGGCGGACTAATAAATATTTTTATCGACTCTAACGCCTAAACGGCTGAACGGATAAAGCTGAAATTTATACGAAAAATTCAATTCTTCCTAACATAGATCCACTAACAATTTCGAATTGATTCAATTTCCGGTTTCAAAATGGCGGTCATTTTAAACATCAAAAAATTCATAAAAAAGCTGCTATAATAGGGAAACAATTCAAACTTTGCAAAAGTATGTAAAATAGTGACAACTAAAAAGGGATAGGCGAGCGCAGCGAGCCGACTTCATGTGCGAATCATTCCGCGGTCGTGCCTAGTACGAAACAGCAAGGCTGTTTCGTTGGGGGGGCCCCAGCCGCCCTATAGCTGGTTACTCGGGTGTACTCCTCTCAGGGAGATGAGTATGGCCATCGCCCTGATTTTCGGCCACTCCTCCGGGATAAAGTGTATGTATTGGTGCTTTATTCGCACCACCTGACATACGTCTACGAGGAAGACGCAGCTTCTATCCTCCCCCTCGCATCGTACCTGTCCCCGCTCATAGCGCCCATGGTACCGGACGATGCACGGCGTCCCAACTCTTCTCACCGCGTCCGGGATGGGTGTCCTGCTTCCTTCTTTTCCTATGTGTCGTGCTATGGATCTCTGGAGCCTCCTGTAGATGTTTTCTTCTCCCGTTCTCCGTAGGGCTATGTTAGTTGGGGATGCCCCTATATCATTTTCTACATCTCCTCCTTCCAATTCTTCTTCCTCTTGTTCTTCTTGTTCGTCAATAACGGGTGGCAACGAACCATTCGCACACGCAACCATCGGTTCGATTGCGGATATTTCTTTTTCTATAGCTTTCTTTTGCTTTTTGGGGGAGTCTTTATTTATTATTAATTATTATTATTATTAATTATTTATAATATTATTAATTATTATTATAATATTATTAATTATTATTATATTATTATATATATTATTTATTATTAATATACATATACCTATATATTTTACCCTCTATAAGTCGAATTTTTTTTCGCGCCTCTATAACTCGAAAAACTCGCGAACTTGAAATACTCCATAACTCGAATTATTCTCTATTCCCTAGAGATTCGAGTTAGCGAGGTTCGACTGTATTTGACCTGGAACTGGCGGTTATAATTACATACGCCAAGGAACTGTTTCAACTGCCGTTTGTTTCGCGGTGCTTCAAAATTAATTATTTTATCAATTTTATCCGGGTTCGGGGTAACTCCGCTCTGGAGGGTTGATGGCCGCCGTGTAGAACAGACGTGTCGTTTCATGCTCCGCTATATAGCAGCCATTTCGGGGATATAAACGGTTTTTTCGCGGTTAAAAGTGCACACGGATTTAGCTGGACGTACAAACATGGTGTTTTGTGGAAAAAGTGACCGGGGAACGCGTAGGAACTCCGTAACGAGGTCCGGAAAACGTGACAGGTGGACGGCCGTCTGACGGTCGGTTAAACGGCCGACGTCCCCAGTCAGGAGATTCGAAATTCACGGCGACGAGTGCTACTTACGGGTTGAGCGAGACTCCCCGAAGTAAGCGAACTATACTCTGGACCATTGTACTTAGTGATAAGAACCGACAGGACGGTATTTAGTGTAAAAATCGGTGCTAGAAACTCAAGTGCCGACGGACAGAAGTCTAACGGCGAACGAACGCCTCGTGACGTCACGTCAGCTTTTCGGTGATAGTGGCGCGTGTAGGAGAGGTTTCGAGGTCTGAAAATCGTCCAACGGTCCTCCAGGATCAAGAAGGAAGGGCTGTGGTTCGGGCTAGGGGGAGGAAAGGCAGTCCAAAGCGCTCTATTAAGGTGATTTCGGTGTCGTGATCGTCCTCTCTTTCGGAATGGAAAATGGCGATGATAAGAAAGTGACAGGTGGACGCGAGTGCGCATGCGCGAGGTATCGGCAACGAGCTCTGGTATCTCGTCGGGCTTACCACAAGCGATAAGCGGGCAAAAACGGTTCGCGAGTGGCTTCCGGGGAAGCTCGTGGCAATAAAGCACTTACTTGGGTGCGTTTCGGGGTGTTTTAAACGGCGACAATAAAGTGTTTCTCGTGTAAAGTGTGCGAGCAGCAGCATCGAACCTGTGACGTCACATCACTATCGAACGCGTCATCCTACACTTTAAGACACTCTCGGGAGCAGCAGGAAGGGCGAGCCACACTACGAGGTAGACAGTTCGGATCGGTAAGGTGACAGGAAGCTTTCCAGCAAAAAACTGCAGTCTCGCCCGAAAGTGGGTGAGCGTGCGCGTCGCGACTGAAAGCAAGATGGCGGCGCCCATGTACGGTGACAGCTCGCTCGCGAAAATATTCTAAGTCCAGCGAGAGCACGAAACGGACATCGTAGCGCCATCTCTTGGTACGCGCGGGAACTCGAGCGGAGCGAGATCGGAGTATCACCGCCTTTAATTGCTATTTTTAGTTAATTAAGGCGACATACGAGGCCAGAAACCGTCCAACGGTTTAGAAAATAGACTATTGTAGCGGAAAATCGGGTGATACGATAAGATACAGCGGTGCAAGGCGAGAAACTAGCCTTTCTAGTCGGGGGAAATCGACGACTAACGAGTCGGACCGAGCTTTCGCAGCGCTTATTTTAATTATTACGCGACAACGGAAGGGAGTGACCGTCCAACGGTGTGGGGTAGGGCCTTGGAAATAATTCGAGACCACATTCGGGCGGAATACAGCAAAGGACACGGACCTTTAAGCCCGATAGTGAGCGAACGTGCGCGTAGCGGTCGAAAACAAGATGGCGGCGCCCATGCTTAGTGACAGCTCGCTCGCGTAAAACTTCTAAGTTCAGCAAGTGCGCGAATCGGACAACGTAGCGCCATCTCTCGGTGCACGCGGGTACTAGAGCCGCTATTAAGCGATCGCAGAGTGATTCTCGGGCCGTTTATTAATTAACTTAATTAATTAACTAAGTAAGTTAATAATAACTAAGCAGCGACGGGACTAGCATCACAGGAGACGCAAGGGTGTGCTCCACCGACACACACGCGTACTTCGGGAGATTTACCCCTCTGGGAGGGGATTTTAAACGGAAAAGCGGGCGGTGTGTCGCAGGTTGCCTGCGTGCAGGGGCTACGAGCCGAAACTTCGAACGTTGTTCTCCTCCGAGGAGCTGAAAGCAAAGGGAAATGAAGCCAACGCGACGGAGAAGGAGAAGAACGCGGTAACGACGGTGGTCCCTGAAGATAAGACTAGAAGCGAGGGAAAAAGTTCTCCAACGCTAGCAACATCTGGCACGAGGATGGTCCTAAGGGAAAGACGGCCAGTAATGTGGATAGACGACACGGGTGAGGAAAACCTCTCGGCAATGGGAGAGTTGGAGCCGGCTGGATCGAGCACGATGAGGCATACAGATGAAATTATCGAGGCTCTCTCCAGTGAGGCCAGATCGCTCGTAACATCTGCAGTCGGACCAAACAACGAGTCGGGGACAGCCACGGATGGACAGGTTATCAGGAGGTGGGCAGAAGCCGTCAGGAACGCTACGGCGGCCGCCAACGAGGTGGTATCCATGTATGACGATGCCTTAGATCGATTCAGTCGCATGGGGGAATACATATTGAGTAACAGAAAATTCATCGCGTCGAAGAAAGTCGAGTACTCGGAACACCTCCGCCTTCTCAAGGAGCTAGGGCTCGCCATCGGGAGAATGAACACGCAGAAGGACTCCCTGGACTCTAAAGTTTCAGCATACGTCGAAGACCTGGCGAATGAAAGGGAGGAGAGCAGCACCAGGCCCCTCCACAGAAAACCGCAGATGCGAGACGGAGGACAGCGCCACGCAGATGGAGGAAATTAGCAGAGGAAAGAGAAAGGAAATCTCTGCGATCACGTCGGGGTGTGAGGGCGACCTAGCCGCTGAGGGGGAGCCCCTGCCACGAAAAGTGAGAAGGAGAGCCACTACGGGGAGGGAGACGGAGGACGAGGATGCCAGACCACCGGCGAACGCACAGAAAGACAATGAAGACCCGGTGAAAGCGGAGTGCAGGGAGATGCTTGCACAAGTCGGCATCATATACTCGCGCCTACAGGAAATCTGCGGGAAACGACCCCATACGGAGAAGAAGGAAGAGGACCGGAAAGACCAATCCCCCCCTAGAGACTGAGACGGAGAGGGAGACAGCCGACGAGGGAGGAGCGGCTCCGGCAACGACACCCGAGAACGGAGACATCGAAGGGCAGGAGATGCCCACAGGGCGACCAACGGGCGAGGAAAGAGACAGGAAGCTCAGCTACCAGGGAACGGCTCCCCCCTCTTTCCCCTCCTCCTATGGCAGTCCCTCTCAGGCCAAGGATCAGGGACGCCATTCTCATCCGGAAGACGGAGAAAATCAACTACGAGGAGATCGTACGGAGGATGAAAGAGGGGGTCCAACCCAAGGAGACCAACGCAAAAATAACTGGCGTTAAGAGAACGGTAGCGGGTCATGTGTTGGTGGAGTTGGCAAGGGAACACGCGCCAGGTGCGGAAGAGGTGTTGGTCAACGCCATCGGAGCTGCGCTAGGGGAGGAGCTACGGCCAGAACTACTGACACCGAAGACGGTTCTCGAGATTCTGGATCTTGACTCGTGTGTCACCACGGTGGAGGTCATGGAGGTGGTGATGACCGCAGTAGGCCCGACTAAGGTTCCACCGGAAGTCTGGATGCGACCCGAATACAGGGGGACGCAAATAGCGACGATTACGTTGCCAGATGCGGCGGCGGTAAAACTCTTGCAGGCAGGCAAGATAGATATGGGGTGGGTGGTCGCACGGGTGCGCACAAAGGCCTCGGCCTCGAAATGCACCAGGTGCCATGTGGTAGGGCACTGGGCGGCCCAGTGCAAGGAGGCTACAGACAAAAGGGACTGTTGCTTCCGATGCGGCCAAGCGGGGCACAGGATCAGGGACTGTCAGGGCAACAACGCGAGGGGGGGAATCGCGGATGAGGAATTAACTGCTCGCAATGATCCATAAATACTACCTGCAATGTAACCTGAACAGGTGCGCGGGGGCTCAGGACATGTTTGTCCAGATAGCGCGAGAGTACAGAGCGGGAATCGGTCTGATCAGCGAACCGTACCGGACAGCACCGGGTAAATATTGGGTACAGGACCTCACGGGACTAGCCGCTATATGGGTCTTGGACCGCGATCTCGGACGCCCGCTGGTGATGGCAAAAGGGAAGGGTTACATCCTGGCGAAGGTTAGAGGTGTCGTGCTACTTTTCTCCAAACATTACGGTGGCGGAGTACGAGGAATGTATAGCGGGACTAGCGAGCGCCGTAGGGAGAATCCGAGGGCCCACTCTGGTAGGGGGCGATTTTAATGCCAAATCTCCATCTTGGGGCAGTGCCCAACGGGATAGACGGGGGAATATACTGGCGGACTTGGCCGCGGCCAACGCCTTGTTAACTCTTAACCGCGGGAGGGCCTTTACTTTCAGAAGAAGGGAGACGGGCTCGGTAATCGACATTACATTCGCGTCGGAGGACCTGGTGAGTTCGCTGGGCTGTTGGAGAGTCCTCCCGGACTTAACGCTCAGCGACCACCAGGCGATCCTGATCGAGTCGAAAAAGGGGCATAACCCGCCGCCCCCTGCCAGGGGATGGGCGCTCGGCAAGTGGGACAGGGAGGTCTTTATGCGATGTCTCGACGAGGAGGCGGCTGGCGCAGAAGCGCCGGGGGCGGAACAGGCGATGCGTGGCATCATTAAGGCATGCGACGCCTCGATGCCTAAGAAAAGAAGAACGCGCGATAACAAGCCGGTCTACTGGTGGACGCCCGAGATCGCGGCACTCCGCCGCTCTTGCCAGGCCGTACGTAGGAGAGCCACGAGGGGACGGGCGCGTAGGGGTACAGGCGAGCCACACGAGGCCATATACAGGGCGTTAAAACGGTAATTAAAACGTTCTATCAGAAAAGCAAAGGGGGATGCGTGGAACCAACTAATAGAGTTAGTGGATAAGAACGTGTGGGGACTTCCCTATAAGATAGTCATGAAGAACATCAGGGATCGTGCCGCGGCTACGGCTCCCGGTGCGCTGGCGGACGTCTGTCGCATCGCCGAGGAGCTGTTCCCGCGGGGGGACGAGCTACCGCGCAGGGTATGGGAGACTCCGGAGGAGATCCCCCCATTCACCAAGCAGGAGCTGGAGAGGGGGGTAAGAAGACTCGCGACGGGGAAAGCACCGGGACCGGACGGAGTTCCGAACGAGGTTCTCCGCCTTGTAGCACAAACAAAGGCAGATTGGCTACTAGGGGCAATGAACTCTTGCTTGGTGAATGGGGAGATACCGAAGCGTTGGAAGAGGCAGAGGCTTGTCCTTCTCCCGAAGGACAAGGGGGATGGGGGTGCTACCTCGTACAGGCCCCTCTGTATGCTGGACACCACCGGCAAACTCCTCGAGCGCCTCCTCCTGCCAAGGCTCGAGGAGGCGATCGAGGCGGCCGGTGGTCTCTCTGTGCATCAGTTTGGGTTCAGGAAGGGTAAATCCGTCCTGGATGCCATTGGGGTCCTGGCCGAGGCAGTTGCCAGGCACAAGGAGGGAAGGGCGGAAAGGGCGGGAGTCTTGCTATTAGTTACAATCGACGTCAAGAACGCGTTTAACTCGGCCAGCTGGAGAGTCACGCTCGACACGCTGGTAAACGTTTGGAAGATTCCAGTCTACCTGCTTAGAATCATCGCAGACTATTTTAAAGGAAGGGTACACATCCTCGAAGGCGCGGACGGCTCGCCGTCGGCGAGTGCGAGCGGGAAGTCACAGCGGGTGTCCCGCAGGGCACGGTCTTAGGACCAACCTTGTGGAACGCGTCATTCTACCCCATACTCACAAGGGGACACTACGGCCCCGGAATTTACTTTTGAATGACAACTTGTAGGTTTGTAGTATACCTTTAAAAAATTCGATTTGTAAATTAAGAGCGCGCACTAGCCATAAACTTTCGAGAAAAATGGCTTTGAAGTTTTACGTGCAGGACGTATACCGGTCACTTTGAACACCATCCAAGAGCAGCGAAGTGGCCGAGTTGTAGCGAACTCGCTTGCGGCGCGGCGGGTCCGTGTTCGATCCCTGCGTGTGGAAACTTTTTTTTTTTTCCAATTCTTTAAAATATTATAAAAACTGTGAAATAAAGTTACTGACATACTAATATGAAGAATTTAATTATACATAATTTTTTCTATTAATGAAATTTCGGGAATATCGTCTTTCTTTCTCAATTTTTAATTTTATATGCAAGATCCAGAATGATAATTGTCATAAAAACATTGAAAACACAAAATATTATTACATCTCGCACAATTTATGAATGAAGATTGCTCACATGAACAACCCTTTTTTAAAAGATCGACCGGAAAACATACTTCATTCACATTTCTGAACATTTCTTTTTCGTCGGAGAGCTTGCAAGCGTACCAGGCATACCGGATCATTTCATTAAGGGGGGGTTAGGGTTTTGCACTTTTGAAAAATCGATTTTTTTTTTGCCTTTTCTTATAGTTAAACATTTCAAGAATTTAATACCAAAATTTCAAGTCAATCAGAGCAAAACTCTCGAAGTTATTGACCTAAACTCTGCTCTTCACCGCGACTTCGACTCGACCCGTCAATCGATGTGTCTGTTCGACAATCAAAATCACGCGCCCAGCCACACACACACACATACATACACTTCTTTTCTAAAGGAATTTATTGTTTGGGTTCTTTACGGAACGCTTAGCGTTGTTTGGCCAACGCTCCTCGGAAGTGCGGACGCCGAACTCGAATTACGAGTACTTCTAACGCGTTTTTCTCGAAACCACTTTTTCAAAGTCCGTGTTCACTGCCATTTGAAAACTACATGACCGATTTATTTCAAACTTGGCACACACTTTCTACATATAAAATACCTCCCCCCAACGGTTAGTTTGAGATATTTTTTTTACATTGAGGGGGTTTTCCACTCCCAAATGTGCAGAATTTTTCGTGAAAAATAGCACGTTTCACTTCACATGACCGCCAAAACTTTAGAAATGGAAAAAAAAATTATCAAAGACCGTTGGGGGGAGGATTTGATGATACTTTGACTAAATTTTAATGGAATTTGATTTCAGATAATTTCAAGCTGAGATACACTGAACACCGCAAATCGTGTTTTTCCAAAGGCGTTCTTGGAAAAGCTTTGTCACCGGCTTGTTTGTAGATATTTTCACGTACAAATTTCACAGAATATACTTGAAATGACACTTAACAATATACAAAAGGTTTAAATAAATTTACTCTATCCATAACGTTGAAAAACATTCGTAAAAAAAGTGTTTTTTTTCACGTTGAAAACCCTAACCCCCCCTTAAATATTGGCGATGCTAATTGATGGTGCACTATGGATTGAATTTTTATGCAGTCCTCGCGTGAATTTATTTCTCTATCATTTTCAATCAAATAAGCGCAATTCTGTAGTCGGTTTATTAAATTTTTCACTTGTCTATAAAAATAGACATCGCAAGGTTGAACAAGTGGAGTACATTTCGGAGGAATCACTTTAATCGTACAAGTAGGTGATTTCTCGTCATCCTGAAAGATTTCGTCGTATAATTCTGGATTTGTTTGTCCTCCCCAAGAGTCAATAATTAATAAAAACTGTTCTTTTCCCACATAAGACTTTAAACAACCGTTGAGAAACACTCATTTCATTAATAGAAAAAATTATGTATGACTAAATTCTTCATATTAGTATGTCAGTAACTTTATTTCACAGTTTTTATAATATTTTAAAGAATTGGGGAAAAAAAAAAGTTTCCACACGCAGGGATCGAACACGGACTACAACTCGGCCACTTCGCTGCTCTTGGATGGTGTTCAAAGTGACCGGTATACCTCCTACACGTAAAACTTTAAAGCCATTTTTCTCGAAAGTTTATGGCTAGTGCGCGCTCTTAATTTACAAATCGAATTTTTTAAAGGTATACTACAAACCTACAAGTTGTCATTCAAAAGTAAATTCCGGGGCCGTAGTGTCCCCTTGTCAGATTGGAAGTTCCGGAGGGTGTAGACCTAGTCGCGTTCGCGGACGACCTCGCCGTCCTCGTGGAGGCCTCCACGGTCGGCAGGGCCGAGAGGATAGCAAACAAGGTTCTCAGCGATATCGAAGAGTGGATGACCCAAAGAGGGCTTCGAATAGCGGCAGAAAAAACTGAGGTGATAGTATTTAATTGTAGGAGACGCAGGGTTAGGACCCCTAAGATTAGATTAGGCGGGATCGACATCACCCCGAAGCCGGTGTTGAGATATCTGGGAGTTTTAGTTGATAATAGGTGGTCTTCCAGGCAACACGCTGAAAAAGCGAGCGCGAGGGCAGCGATGGCTGAGACTGCGATAGCGCGGCTTATGCCGAACGTGGGGGGCCTAAGCCTGGGAGAAGGAGGCTACTCGCGAGGGTTACAGAAGCCACCTTACTGTACGGGACACCTATCTGGGCGGACGTGATGAACCGATCGGCACTCCAGCGGCTGATGGCTCCGGTGTATAGGAGGGGGCTTATCAGGGGGTGCTGTGGGTACCGCACCATCTCCTCGGAGGCGGTTTGTGTTATCGCGGGGATGCCCCCTTTGGACATCCTCGCGACTGAGAGGAAGATAGTCTGGGAAAGGACGAAATTACTGGAGTACCCCCCAGGCCCCGAGAGGGCAACTAGAGTCAACGTGATCAAATCCGAGGAGAGGGTGCGGACCCTACAGGGATGGCAGCAGCGTTGGAGGGCCTCGACGAAAGGAAACTGGACGAGGAGACTTATCCCCGAACCAGTACCCTGGGTGGAACGAAAATTTGGGGAGGTGAATTACCACCTCACACAGGCCCTCTCCGGTCATGGGGGATTTGGCCAGTACTTACACAAGTACAAAAGGAGGGACTCCGCGAGATGCTTAATGTGTGGCGAGGGGGAAGACACCGCGGAGCACGCGATTTTTAGCTGCCCAACGGTAGTAGGAAGACTAAGGGATCTTGGGATCACATTGGGAGTAGAAGTATCGCCGGACAACCTCGTTAGGTGCATGCTGAAAGGCCGCGATGAATGGCGTGCGGTGAACACTTACGTAACCCAAGTCATGTCTAGGAGAGCTGAAAAGGAAAGAGCCCTCGAAAGGGCAGGTAACGACAACCTACCGCCTTAGAGTTGCGTGGGGGTGCTGGGCCTTTAAAGGGGGACGTAAGGGTAGGGCGCTGTAGGCGCGGGGGTGTAAAGCCACGCGACGGTGGGTGGCGACTCGGGGGGAGGGTGCGACGGGACGGTGTTTTTTATCGGGGACTCTCTGTCCTCCGTTTTCACCCCCCGCGCACCAAGGATGGAGATGGGGAAGTTCCGGGTAGGGACCCCCACGAGAGGCCGCCCTCGGCGAGGAATGCCGCAAGGCGCACCACGAGGGATTGGCCGGGGGAAGTCTGAGGCTGTTGCTCCCTTCTGGAGCTGGGCCAATGATGATTTTCAAAAAAAAAAAAAAAAAAGGGGTACCTCCGCTCTGCGTAATTAAGAAGCCAAGAAAAGGCACCGAGCTCCGACAAAAAAGTGATATATCTAATTTTAATGTGAAATTATGTCGAAGTAATCGCTCAAAAACGATATTCAAATGATGCAGATGTCTTTCGAACGTCTCAGAAAATACTAACAGATCGTCGATGTAACTGACTAAAAACTATAACGTGGCGTTTTGAAGCGCACGTTACAAAAGGGATAGCGCGGATGTGTCGTGTCTGGGTTTGTCTTCGAGTGTCTGGTCTGGTCGGTAAAGTCAAAACTGATACAATTTTTGGAGCTGTGCTAGATTTGATGGTTGAGGAATTAGTATGTGGGATATTGGAGCCGCTAGAATTTATATCGGTGTGTGAAAATACGTTTGGTCCTGGATATTGTGAGAGCGGAGGTTTTGAAAGAGATTGATTAGAAAACAGTGGAGTGTTTGTGGGCGTATGCTGATTAACTTGTAAAGTTGGAATCTGATCGTATGTTGAGAATGTGTGGTTGTATTTTCCTAATTGCGCCTCAAATAAAGTGGTATTAATCATTTCTTGCACTACGGCTTTTGCATGTTCAGATTCAAGTTTTCTAAGTTTAAATGACACCTGTTCACTGTTACTGTTAATTATTGACTCTTGGGGAGGAAAAACAAAGCCTGAATTATATGACGAAATCTTTCAGGATGACGAGAAATCACCTACTTGCACAATTAAAGTGATTCCTCCAAAATGTACTCCACTTATTCAACCTTGCGATGTCTATTTTTATAGACAAGTAAAAAATTTTTATAAAACGAATACAAAATTGCGCTTATCTGCTTGAAAATAATAGAGAAATAAATTCCCGCGAGGACTGCATAAAAATACAATCAATAGTGCATCATCAATTATCATCACCAATTTTTAATGAAATGATCCGGTATGCCTGGTACGCTTCCAAGCTCTCTGACGAAAGAGAAATTTTCAAAAATGTAAATGAAGTATGTTTTCCGGTAGAACTTTTAAAAAAGGGTTGTTCATGTGAACAATCTTCCTTCATAAATTGTGCGAGATGTAATAATATATTTTGTTTTCAATGTTTCTATGACAATTATCATTCAGGATCTTGCATATAAAATTAACAATTGAGAAAGAAAGACGATATTCCCGAAATTTCATTAATAGAAAAAATTATGTATAATTAAATTCTTCATATTAGTATGTCATTAACTTTATTTCACAGTTCTTATAATTTTTTAAAGAATTGATAAAAAAAAAAGTTTCCACACGCAGGGATCGAACACGGGCCGCCCGCGCCGCAAGCGAGTTCGCTACAACTCGGGCACTTCGCTGTTCTTGGATGGTGTTCAAAGTGACCGGTATACGTCTTACACGTAAAACTTTAAATCCATTTTTCTCGGAATCTTATGGCTAGTGCGCTCTATTACTTTGCAGATCGAATACTCTAAAGGTATACTACAAACCTGCAAAGTCTCATCCCGAAGTCAATTTCAGAGGCCGTAATGTCCCCTTATAAAATATTTCAGACCATTTTTGTACGGAACGAAATTCACGATAGTAACGGATCATAAACCGCTGACGTTGCTATTTAAAGTAAAAGATCCAAGATCACGTCTCACGCGATGGCCTATTAAGTTAGAGGAGTACGATTACCAAATCACGTACAAAGCAGGGAAGAACGATAGAAATGTCACACGTGCGATACCTGATGCCTAGGACACGGTACATAGAGAATTTTCCGCTGATGACAGAAAACTAATCTTATACAAAAATTACGACTTCCCCCTTAGGAGACCATGAGGGAGTCGATAGAACGTACAATAGAACTAAATTAAAATACAATTAGCCAGGAATTCGAAAGGACATAGAGGATTATATATCGCAATGCGCGAAATGTCAACCAAATAAGTTAGGCACGCGAACAAAAATGTACAGTAGAGCCCCGATTAACCGAGCCCGCTTTAACCGAGTTCGCGATTATCCGAGGTTCGATCTTGTGATCAAATGACCCGTATTAACCGAGCTCACGCACGTAAGAGTCCGTATTATCCGAGCTACTACCTTCTATTGTTACTGAATCGTAAAAATCTTCATCATTTGATAGTTTTTTGTTTGCTTCATCGGTTGCTACGTACTTATTTATTGTTAGTCGTGTTTATACATGCACCGCAAGATTCACGCGACACGCTTTGAAAGATTCAAACACGTGCGATGTCTGGAATAAAACGCAAGAGATTTGTTGTTCCATTACAAACAAAGTTGAAGGCATTAGAGCGAATTGATAAAGGAGAGTCACTGAAAAATATTGCCGAAGACATCGGTGTTGGAGAAGTTACTGTAGGCGACTGGAAACGTAACCGAAATAAATTAGAGAATTGGAAACGTAAAGCTGATACGTCTCTTATTACACGAAAGTGTATGAAGAGTAGTGAATATGAAAAGCTTGGAGAAGCTTTGTTTCTATGGTTTGTTCAGCAACGCGAGAAAGAAGTTCCGCTCAGTGGGCCCATATTGCAACAAAAAGCATTGGCACTACAACCACTTTTCCCTCAAGAAGCTGAATGTTTCACTGCAAGCAACGGCTGGCTTGATCGCTGGAAGAAAAGATATGGAGTGCGCCAATTGAATATTTGTGGTGAAAAACTTTCTGCTGATAAGTCCGCTGTAAATAGTTTTAAAGAGCAGATACAACAGAAATTACGCGACGACAGATACAGTTCTGAACAAATCTACAACTGTGATGAGACTGGTCTCAATTATAAAATGCTGCCTACCAAAACTCTAGCATCACGACAGGAATCATCGGCTCCAGGTTACAAAAGGAGCAGGGAAAGGGTAACCATATTAGCATGTAGCAACGCTTCAGGCAGCCACAAACTGCCTCTCATGGTAATTGGCAAATCTGCCAAGCCTAGAGCTTTCAAAAATATGTCACTAACAATCATGCCGGTTTTTTATAAAAATCAAAAAAATGCTTGGATGGATGCGCAACTTTTTAAAACGTGGTTTTTTGAACAATTCGTACCAAAAGTGGAGAAATATTTGAAAAAAAAATAAATTGCCGAGAAAAGCTATATTATTTCTTGATAATGCTCCATCACATCCAAATGAACGTGAAGTCGTTAGTGGAGATATAATAGTTCAATTTTTCCCGCCGAACGTTACTTCACTTATTCAGCCAATGGATCAAGGTGTTTTGGAGTGTTTGAAGCGCCACTATAGATCTTATTAAAATCACTTTTGGAAGCATTAGATAATACGGATGATTTGATAAAACATTTAAAAGAAATAAATCTTAAAGATGTCATATTTTGGGTCGCCCAATCGTGGGAAAATGTGAAATCTGACACTCTGAGGAAGTCATGGCACCAGATCATCGATTTTTCTGAAAGATCGGCATCTCCGACCATTTTACTTGAGATGGCAAATACTTTACCTGCAGTCGAACAAATAACGGAAAATGACCTTCAGGAATGGATTAAAGGTGATAGCGCAGAAATGGATTGCACAGATGAAGAGATTGTGTCACTTGTCCAAAATAAATCTCAGGAATCTCAAGAATCAGATGCAGAATCAGAAGAAGAAGTTGTTATGAAGAAAATTTCTCATTCCGATGGTTTATCGTCAATTGAAACTGCCTTAGATTATATAGCTCAGCAAAATGAAGCTACCCCAGTCGATATTTTTTTGCTCAAGAAATGGCGTGATATTGCTACAAAAAATCGATCTTCTATCCGACAAAAACAGTCAAAGCTCGATAAGTTTTTACTAAAACCGTAATTTAGTTATGTAATACATATGTAGGGTAAGGTTGCTTAAGTCGTACCCCCTAAGAAGAAACTTGCATGACAATAAGTATTTAGCAAATATGTAAAAACTATATTTGCTATTCGATTCTAGTGTAAATATTGTTTTTATTTATTAGAACAAATCTGAAAAATCTTTGGGTTGTCATATAAATTAATCTAAATTAAAAAAAAGACGCCAAATACAGAACAAGTACGACTTAAGCACAGGTACGACTTGAGCAACCTTACCCTACTCATGTATGTATATTTTTCCCATTATCATTATTAATATTTAACATTGTTTAAACTATTTCATACCGTCAATTTACGATTTTGTGAATGTTTCAAGTAATATACTTATAATATGTGCAATATGTCTGTTTTTATAATTAAATATTTTAATGATTAAATGTTGATTTTGTTGTTTAAATTGGCTTTTTTCAAATTCGAATTAAGTCCGTATTATCCGAGTTTTTCGATTATCGGAGGTAGGGTCGGTCCACAATAGCTCGGATAATCGAGGTTCTACTGTATATGGTAATTTTCGATACACCTAATCAGGTTTTCGAAAAATACAATTCATATATAGTAGGACCATTAACGGTTTTGAAGGAAAGCAATCGATACACACTTACCTTCCAAGATAACTCAACAAATTATAGGGAAGCCATACTAAAACCCAATCATGAAGCGAATACAATAGCGGAAGAATTTGCTACGAAATTAATTTGCGAATATGGCATACCACAAAAAGCATTAACAGACAACAGAAATATTTAAAGGAAAATGTAAACTGCTAAATGTGAAAAAGATAGAAACTACAGCGTATCGTTCCCAATCAAATGGCGTCCTAGAACAGAACCATAAAACACTAGCAGATTACCTACAACATTTTATAAGTACAGATTTTGCACGAAACCTAAGAACACATTCTTCAAAAGCTGACCTCACTGAACAGACGTTATTGTCGTGTACTCAAATAGTTCAACACTCGCAAAAAGCATTACCACTCTTACAGACAGCACTAAATTGTCCGATTCCTTAAATATAGAATCAGGATACCTCTTAGATCGCGTAACAGAAGTAAAAGCGTATAGCCGATAACGCGAAATAATTACGGTAATTGGAATATCTCCCATAGGAATGCAAATACTAACAATTATAAAAATAATAACCACTCACGTCGATAGGAATTATAATCTTAGTATTAATAGCGCTTTATAGCACATAGTACAAGCGAAAACACCGCGCGACAACAGTAAAAATAGAAACTAACCCTAGTAGACAACCACAAAAGCGAAAACAAATCAAGAAACAAAAAACTAACGTAGCATTTAAAAGCGAGCCAAACCGAAAAGTATCTATATAAGCATGAACGATTATATTAAAACATATTATCGGGAAAAATAAACATTGTCAAAAAAACAAAATAAATAAATAAATGTATTTTCCTATAATGTATAAATAAAATAAACACCAATAAACGAATATAGCCTAAGGAAAGAATATATATATATACAGAGTGTCCGCTTTTTATATGTCAGGAGCTAAATTACGTGTAGCCAGGAATAAATAAAGCCGAAAGGAGTCATAAAAGGTAACATAAGGTCGGTAAATTAACGAGTTATTAATTATAAGAGATCGGCAAATCACGACGCGCGGAAGCGGTAGGCGGCGAGCCGTGGCCATGCTAATCTAGCGGCGCGAGGCGAGTAGCGAGCGGGTGGGGCGCCCGAGCTCGTGGCCCACGTATGTAGACGAGCCGCCTACCGCTTCCGCGCGTCGTGATTTGCCGATCTCTTATAATTAATAACTCGTTAACTTATCTACCTTATGTTACCTTTTATGACTCTTTTCGGCTTTATTTATTCCTGGCTACACGTAATTTAGCTCCTGACATATAGGAAGCGGACACCCTGTATATATATATATATATAGGTAAACGATTATATTACACATATGTTATCGGGAATCATTAAACATTGTATTTTAAAAATGCACAAGTATACCCATAGGTAATCAAGCGTAAGAATGGTGGCACATTCTTCTTCCCGCGGGGGAGGGGTGTTGTACCCGCAAGTCGCCTAAGCGACACAGTAGTATCATATTCAAGGCCGCTTTCCGAAGTGGCGACCCAAAAGTGGTGTATAAGCATTGCATCACCCAAGTGGCTGAACATCGTGAGTCCCGAGCCTAAGATGCAATTCAGCGATTCTCCCTTCTTAGCGCCGAACGCTAAGGAATGGCAGGCGTAGAAGCGAGGAAACGAATAGACAGAACATCTCAAGCTATCAAAGAGTTAGGAGGATTACTTGTGCTTCACCAATATCCAATTATTGAATAAAAGTCTTACTTATACTCAAGAAGAACCTGATCTATACATCAGCCAAACCTTGCTCCCGCTTCCAAAGATAAGCGGAGTCCGGCTTACGAGCGCGGACTACCACAATTACTTTTACTTGTCTCACTCACGCTTGTGAGTGAGATAGAGCGATGCGGCGTACAAGATCAGAAGTTTTTAAGCGGAGGTTAAAAACGGTGTAAAAAGTGGGAACAGGCGGAGCGTTCGGCGTTCCCCTCTAGCTCCTGTGCCGTCTCAGGACTCATCTCGTGGTGGACCTACTCTACATACATTTGCAAAGTTTGAATTGTTTCGCTTTTATAACATATTTTGTATGAATTTTGTAATTTTTTAAATATCTGCCATTTTAAAACCGGAAGTCGGATCAAATCGAAATTGTTAGTGGATCCACGTTGGGTACAATTGGATTTTTCGTATAAATTTCAGCTTTATTCGTTCATCCGTTTAGGCGCTAGAGCACATACAGTACACATACATACAGCACATACACACATACACGCGCGACGGTCCACTATCTTCGTAAACGTCAAATATAACATTTTGGTATACCTATCAATCCAGATTCAATATTTGACACGTTTGTATAAATAATACATAATGTTAATTTTTCGAAAGTTATATATAAAATGTATAGCTAAGCGCACCGTCGCGTACTTTGTAAAATGTTTTTTTACAGAGATTGTTATTTTAGTAAAATTGTCTTAAGGCGAATGTGTAATTTATGAAGGCAACAATGTTTAACATGGTCTAAAGAATCAATGTAGACATTGAAATTATAGATGTTTGATAAAACGTTATTAATAAAGATGCGACGCATCGTTGATTTAATATCTCTATTGTAACGTTTCGCCTTCCTTACCTTTTCGAACGCTTACGTTACTTCACCGAACGATTCGGTCCTTTTGGGACTGGCAGAGGAAAGTGGGAAAATTAATAAATAATAGACGCAAAAATTCGATTAATTTGCGTTTATTTAATGCTTCGTATTCTTTGGAACCCGCTCGTAGCTCCTGAACAGCTGATCGCGCCGTGTTTATCTTTTTTCTAAGTGTCGTCGTCTTCGCCGGTCTCGTCTGACTCATACACGCAGTCACACGCCTACACACGTTCGCATAAACCTACGTTCGCTCTACGATACTCTGATCTTCGTTCGCACACACACAGACGCTCTCACACACACTCTTCGACTCGGTTCGCACGCACCTATGCTTGCTTTCCCACACAGACGCTTGCTCACACAGATGCTTGCTCACACAGACGCTCTCACACACACTCTTAATCTACTGCTTATGACTAATGGTACGAAGAGGTATTGAAAATAAAGCGATACACCTTACTTTAGGCGACGTTGTGTATGGTATAGCTTCGCACGCCGTAGCACTGTGTCTGTGTCCGGCCTTCCCCTCTCACCCTACGTTTGCCGTCGATCCTTGCTTTGCCGCTTCTCGACACTCGCGAAAGCACCTTTTTCAACCCGTGATTTAAAAGCGTTTCACGTACTTTAAAATTCTGATGATGCACGAAATTATAACTTCTACGAACTGCGATCTTTAAGAGAAAACTCGGAATGCACTATCTTCCCTTGCGTGGGCTTGCTATTTAAATGCTTGTCCCCACCGCTCTTACTTGCGCGCGATCGAATTCCTATTGTCTATTACGATCCCCTCTATTAATTATTACATGCGGTTATTGTCCTCGCCGCTGGCCCTGAACTCGTTGGCCATCAAATTCCTATCTCGCCGAATTCCGATCTATTTCGCGTATTCTCCTACCTTGTCTTTCTTCAACGTTTTTTCTATGTTTTCGCGCTCGCGTGCCAATCTCGCGGTGCGTTTACCTTATAACTTCTATTTTTAGACTATTCGCGCATTCCTTCGTTCGTGAGCTTATAATTTTCATGTCGTGTTACTTATGATTTATTATAATTTAATTATCACCTCAGCTATACCGTATCACTATGTTCCAAAAAAAGCGCAATTATTTTTTATATTAACTACAGCGACGGCCCACTTTACATTTTTAATGTTATTTGTGTTTGATTTTATTTTTATAATTCATAGATAAAACATCGATGACTTGTTCCACGTATGATATCAATGATTCCGCGAGTCTTTCGCTAAAACTAGATACAACTTTTATTGTTTCCTCTCTGCCTTTCGTTCTACCTTTCAACGTAAAAGGTTTACCTAGTTGTGAACGGTGAACTGTTAAGACGCAATTCAGTCGTTTTTACGATCTCGGAAAGTTACTATTTCTCCCTTTTTCAGAGATATTCTTTACGACAAATGTGTGCAGAATATTACCATGTGCATTAAAAAGTATGTTTCTACCATATGAAGATAAGATATGATTTTATACCAGGAAATAGAGCGACCAGTTGATATTTGTGTAAAGGTATCATACGTTCGGGACGTTAAAAACCTATAAAAAGTATAATAAAAATAGATAGAGTCGCGTTTCGGCCGTTTGGTTTTGAATAAATAGAAAGAGGAGAAGTTTAGCCGTCAGACGAAATTGTTTCACAATGAGGAGTGTAGCCGTATTCGCTTTCTTACTTATCGCCATGATGGTGACTTTGCAATTGACTCTTGCCGATCCTTCTCCGATTGCTGCTCCGGATGCCAATGACGATGCTGATGAACAGTTGGTATGTTCTCATCTCACATTTAATTTAGCGCTGCATGTCCGAGTTGATATTTTAACTGCAATTTGACTCTCCTGAATGCTTTGTTAGGGGTTCGATATTAAAAGTGAAGCTTATGGACTAGAAAAAAATCTATGGTGAATAAACATCGGTTTCAACCTCTAAGTGGCAGTTATGTCCGCTTTTGAACATTTGAGGTTCAAAACGATCTTTATAAACTTTAATCTTGCTCTCCGAACCCTACAAATAGTAGAGGCTTAATATTCTTGTAAAAATCTTTCAAAAATCTTACAATATCTTTATAATTCTATAATTATCATTTTTACAAGAACAATATGAACCTTTTTAGTTTACGGGCCGATTTGAACGTAAACAAGTTAGGATGCAACTGCCCATGGCACTAAGATTTATAAAACTCCATATAGCTCTTTTGGTTTTTTAACTCCTATTTCAATTCTCTTAGCCTTTTGTAGGATTAGCCACAATTAAAACCAACTATGTCTACCGCATCATTTTGTAGAGTAAGAACGAGTTTTAATTTTTGTGGCATATAGAAACTTTAAAAGAAATTAGGCATTGGAGGGCCTAACCAAGGCTAAAATTTCGACTCAGGCGCCATCTATAATACACATATTTACGAAAGGTTTCTCTTCTGTTATAGGCACTGGCAAGGAAATTTTACGCAAGTAGGGGTTAAGGCATATCCGAAATTTATATGACAGTAAAATGCAGATACGGACATGAAATTCGTAAAAGTAGTATAGATTCACAGTCAAATATGGATTATGTAGCAGAGATAATAATAAAAATAATTGATTTATTTACGGGGAAACCCCTTTTTGCTATATATTGTAACGTTAAGCCTTTCTCACATTTGCTTAACCCGTTAACTCCTCGTCGAGTTCTTTCCTTTTCCGGACTGGCAATGGGAAATGAAGGAAAATTGCGAAATAATTTACACTTGTAGTCCCTTTAATTATCTTCAACGCTCTCGTACAGCTGATCGCTCGCATCGCTCCTTTTCGCCGCGCTCGTCACACACACACGCACACTCTGACTCATGCACGCGCTCACACACACGCTTAGACTACTGCTTAACCTACAGGGATTTCGGGTATGCCAAAGAAACACTTATCTGGGAAGACGTTGTAACTGATGCTTTCCTTTTCGCACTGATTAGGTTCGCACGCTACCTCGCTTCCCTTCTCTCTTTCGCCTTTGCTTCTCGCTGACGAACTCCACTCGTCGATCGAACCGTAGAAAAAAACTCCCGTGCTCTCTCTCCCTCGCGCTCTAATACACCCGCACTTTGCGACGTGAAAAGTTTTAAAACAAACGATCTCTTGGCTTCACTCCGAAAATTTCAATTCCCGACGCAACACTATGACTTTTAAAGAAAATGAGAATATTCTCGAGATCGAGAGTTTTGGCTACCGGTCTTATAAACGCTTATCCCCCCTCTTTGATTCCGCGTGCTCTCGTTTCTCTTAGCCTAATTGGGTCACCCCCCGTTGTATCTATCGCCGCGCGCCGCTCACCTAGCTTGGCCATGAATTTGCCGAGTGTTCATCGGCATGCGTCATCCTCGCCCAGGCTTCCTCGTGGCTTCCTGTCTTTATCTCTTTACACGTTTTTTTTGTGTTTACTTCTTCTAGCGTTCTAAATTTAGCTTCCTTCTAATTTTTTCTACGCTCGCGATCTATTCGAACTTTCGCTATTTTCACGTTTTCGGTGCCTTTAATCTCCCGATTTCTCGTCTATTTCTCCGATTATGCTATTCTTTAATTCGCTTTAAATTGTAATCCGAGTTATACCGTTACAATATACAATACAAGATAGGGGATAGTGAAAAAAGGACGAATTACAAAAGTCGCATTAGTGTAGATCTAATAGATTCCGCTGACTGCACAAAAATATCGATATTATTATCGTAGGAGCTAACGCAATTAGTCATCCTGTTGACACAACTGAAGAACCCGTAGAATGTCCGATGTTGCTCACTGTGCAGTAGTAAATTATTTTTTAATGTTCTGACCGGAACATCTACAATCGAATCCACAGTTTCCTTACAGACTTTACTTAAAAAAATAATATCGTTAACGATTCTCCTATGCTGAAGGTTACAAAGATTCATACATGTAATGATCTCGTCATAATTATGACAGTCTAAAGCATGGGTCGGCAACGTGGTGCCCGCGAAGTAATTATAGGGTGCCCACCGTTGAAATATCTAAATTCTAAATTTAAAAAAAATACAAATTCTTAGTTTATCTTTGTCATTGTAGCAATTGTACAAAGAAAAATTTTGTACAAAAACTATATCTGTGATGCCCATCTAGTGACAGTCGCGTACTCCATGCTGAGCTGTCCCCACTCCTCCCTACAAGCCCCGTAGTATGTAATGTGTCGTAGCGACCAATAGGATTTCGTTGTCTTCACAACCCCGCTGCCCACTCTGTCCGCTACGCCTACATATCTTCACATCTCCGCTCCGCTTTAGTGGATGACGGCTCTAACATTTTCCGTACATAAAATTGTCATCATTGTATTTTAAACTAGAAACATATGCTTGTGAATCTTTGTTTTCCTATTTGAAATACCTAAAATCAAAGTACCGATCAAGCCTCACTGATGCTCGTTTGGACCAATGCTTGAGAACTGGGAATTCAACCTATGTGCCACATTACAACGAGCTTGCCGCTGATTTGCAGTGTCAAGTGTCATATTAATTATAGATTGGAAGATTCTTTTTTATTAAAATTTTAATTTCTGTTAAAAATCCATTAAAAATTTATAAGTCTGTTACGTTATCATTATCACGATTAAATAAATTTATGTAAAGTTAATATTTGATGTTTAAATATACCGTTCGCTACCCCCCCCCCCCTTCAACTCACGGTGCTCGTGGAACTTCCGCATCTGCGAAATGTGCTCGCCTAAGGGAAAAGGTTGCCGAGCCCTGGTTTAAAGGCATCGGGTGATCTCTATGCATGGCTGCAAGTCTCAAAAATTTGTGCTGCACTGCTTCGATTTCTTTACAGCGAGAAGAGAAATAAGGCAACCAAATCACACTGCCATACTCTAACAAACCAACTGACAGTAAAGATGTTTAAGCGTACTCGTGCATTGGTAAATATGCTGTTTAGGGGAACCACCTCCAATGACCTTGACCTTGATATATATTGTCAAGCTCAACGTCCTGAGTAACCTTCAAAAGGTTTTAGCCGTCGCTCGTTGTTTGTTAAAAAGTTATTAACAAAATAACTTTAATAAGTAAAATCGATCTTTTTCGATACTGGGTTTGGTTTAATGACTTTGTACGGGTCAAGTTAAAAAGTTTATTCCGTATTAAGTGGTATCAACGGGTACATCAAGCGCATAATTTCGACAAAAGCGTTAATACGTTCATTGAAATTGTATTTTCTTTTAAATAAGAATTTCGCAATATAGTGCGTAAAGTGATGATCGCGAATAACATACCAAGTACGAATCTCGACAGAAAATATCAAAACAAGATGGTAGGTGTTGGAATATTTGTATACAACACGTACATGCTGCTCAAATCAAAACAAGATGGTAAGTGTATACTATACCCACCTATAATTATATTTTAAATTACTCGGGTAATAACATATTAAAAAATTACCGTTTGATCAGTGACGTGTGGCCGCGGCCGTTAGGCCAAGACCCACCCCCAACTGAACCACCTTTCTATCTTCCTTCTTTCTGTAAAATACATTTGACCTAAAATTATGATATATATGTATACATATACCTTATATATATAAGGTGGTTAAAGATAAAAAGGTGGTTCAGTTGGGGGCGGGTCTTGGCCTAACGGCCGCGGCAACACGTCACTGATCAAACGGCAAAAAAAGTGTGTTTACGCAACCCAGACCCAACCCAGACTCAAATTTTACGCGAAATAAGTGTTACATTTTGCAAATTTCTTTTGTTAACAACTTTTTAACGAACAATGAGCGACGGCTAAAACCTTCTAAAGGTCACTCAGGAGAGTGACCTTGACAACATATGTCAAGGTCAAGGACATTGGAGGTGGTTCCCCTAAACAGCATATTTACCCGTGCATTTAAATATTGTAGAGGTTCTGTATATTTAACGATTAAACGAACTTACCTAAGTGAAGTTCAATCGTGATTGTATGAGCGCCTCTTCCGAAGAGATCAGAATATGTAGTACCCCTCACTTCACCCAGTGTCGCCACAACCTTTAAAGGAAAAAGAAAATTGTCCTACGAGAGTCTCCCGTGCGCCCGATAGAGCGCGGTATTTAATCCTCATTTTTGAAAGACCTATTTGCGGTAACTTAAAAAATAGGGTATCTCAAGTGAGATTAATGGGAGGGAGGGACTGATCTCTTCGGAAGAGGCGCTCATACAATCACGATTGAACTTCACTTAGGTAAATTCGTTTAATTGTTAATTGTATTTCGCGCCTCTTCCTTCAGAGATCAGAATATATAGTCGATTAGAGCAAGTTACGGCTACGAAAAAATTGTTGCATATATTATTCTTATAAAGCTTTATTAGAATGAGAAAAGAAAAAAAAAACAATTTTTTATAATCAACGCAACTTAATATCTAGAATCTAGGACGCCTTCAGCGAATTGCATTTCGTCCGATGCTATTTCCCGGTCATAAAATCGACCAATGGTTGCAAATTCTTTGGTCCAACCAACGGTTTCCGTATTAATTCTATGTTCACACCAGCTTGTTTTACTGCTGATGTGGCCACGTAACGTGTGCTGTGTGCAGTGAAAACGTTCACGTCTACGCCGCTTTCAGATAATACAGTTTTTATCCAACGAGATAACGTCTATGTGGTAACCGCCTTATATGGCTTTTTATAAGAAATAAAAAGTTTTTGAACCGTGTTACGAAGGTCTTTAGTTTTTAATAAATACATTTCGAGGGCTGACGCTAAACACAAAGATTTATCTTCTGTAAAAAAAGACAAACGCAATATCGGTTGTTTCCTCCCGGGAGCTGACGTTTTAATCCTATCGGGAATTTTAATCTCATAGTTCTGTGTGTTTACTTTACAAATATTACGAATATCAATCAAAGAAAACGTTTGCAAGCGATGCCCTGTCATTAACGCCAGTAAAGTTATCAATTTCGTAGAGAGCTGCTCTAAAGTAATTTCTTTGTTTAATCCCCATTTGGAAAATAATTGTAAAACGACCTTTGGATTCCATGTTGACTCGTAGCGCGGTGCTGGCGGTCTTAATTTTGTCACGCCTTTAAAAAATCTTTTTATCGTATCGCGTTCCCCCAAACACGACCCGAGAATGAGTGATAAAGCTGATCGATAGCAATTTAGAGTGCTATACGATGCATTATTTCCATATTCTCTTGTGAGAAAGGAAAGAACATTCGTTGTCGTACCCATCAATGGATCAATCCCGTTATCATTGCAGAAATGCCACCATTTTTTCAAACCGCAGTCGTATTGTCGGACGTTTGCAACCGTAAAGGTGCGATTAAAATGTCAATCGACTCCGAAGCGACCTCTCTCAAGATGAGTGCTTCTCGGATAGCATGCCGACAACTATTGTAAATTGTCCCGACAATGGATGACGTCCCCTGTTAGAAGAATATAACAAATTACATTGCAGTTTGAAGAAAATTAATTCGTCAATCACTAGCGAAGAAAATAAAGGAAGCCATGGTTGGGATTCCCAGTAAGGTACAACCACAATTCCTTTTGCGCCCTCCTGAATAATTTTTCGCAAAACTCTCGAAATGATCGAGAATGGAGGAAAGGCATAAAAATACCAATCATTCCACGTAATGGTGAAAGCATCAATCGCAAAAGAATCGGGATCTCTGCGCCAAGAAACATAACGTTTACATTTCATATTTGCTCGCTGTACGCGTAGGGTACAAAGAATGCGGTAGACACGCGAGATTTTCGTTAACACTGTTTATTTAAATAACAAGATAGCATAAACACTACAAAGCGGCACTTAACAAAGCACAATAAGCGGTATCGTTAAGATACAGGCGGTATCACGAAGATACAAGCGGTAAAAAGCGATAGAAAGCGGTAAAGCGAAAGATGTGGCAGAACGATGTGTTTAGAGCGACAAGCGAACGCGAAGTGCCGAGCATTTAAATAGTATAGAGGAAAGCGGGTAATAGCGGTTATAGAAAAACGCCGGAATTTGCGGGTCGACGACCGGAGTCGGCAAGCGCCGCTATTACCTTGGTCAGTCGATCAGCTTACGTCAACGCGCCGAAATCATAATACTCGCGGTGAAATTTTGCCGAGAACATAGGCCCGGTAAGCTCGCGTGCTTACTCCCGAGTTCGTTGCCTCGGCTCGCACGCGTGTAACGAGAATTACGTTCGATTTAAACACATTTACTCGGCGATGCTTCTAGATGCATTTAAATCGGAACACTCTCCTTATGGACGCACAGCACGTCGCATGCTTTTTGTCCATAAGGAGAGGTACTTGGTAGGTATCCCCACTACTCGCCATTAATGCTGTTCTTTGTCAACGGTGAATAAGTGTATTTACAAGAATTGTGTATATCAGGGAATAAGTTTACCGCAAAATATCAAAAATGTAATAATTTTCTATAATAATTTAATAATTATAAAGTTATTATAAGGAAAAAGTAAAAAAAACAGCGCTTCCGGGGATCTCTGCTCCCACGACTCTGGGGAAAAGCGAAACTTTTTCACATTTGGCATGGCCTTTCCTCAAAATTGTTTTAATTTTTTAATTACCTATCATTTTTTAACCGGAAGTAACTAAGCAACAAAATTTTGTATATAAATTTAAGCTTCATTCGTTCAACCGTTTAGGCACAAGAGTGGATACAAATTTTTATGTGTCCGCCATTTATCGCTTCGATAAGAAAATTTGAAAAAGTTCATGTTATTAGATAGTACTAATTGTACATACTTTTGTATATGTCGAATTGTTTTCCGTTTATAACAAATTTTCAATGATTTAAAAAATTTTTGAAATGCCCGCCATTTGAAACTGAAAGTCGGATCTAATCGAAATCGTTAGTGGATCCACGTCAGGTGCAGCCGGATTTTTGTATCAATTTCAGCCCGATTAATTGAGGTGTTAAGACGCTACAGTGGACACACACACACGCACATACATTCAGGTTTTGTTATGAAACTTGTGACTCCGTCTCCCCAGCCGACGTACGATGTAGGTGCGTAAGGTGAATGCATAAGAGAAAAGTATGAACGAGAGTCGAGACTTGAAAAAGTCTGGGGTCAGGTGTGAATGTGAGCACTGGACGGTCTCGATTGAGAGTGGTTAATTCAAAAGAAAAGACGAGATTTCAATAATACAAAAAAAAATAGGTTTATTCCTACTACGGTGTGCATGTTGACGGGAACCGTTGAGGTCGAGGAGCTACTCTTCTCTTAGAAGGAAATGATAACAAAGATATTACGCGTGGATTCGAGCTCACAATTCCATCTCTCTTCTTTGAATCCGTTTTCGCAGAATACAGAATGAATAGAGGAACTGAAAAAGTGTACTCAGAGTCGCCTAATTGCGTGTGACGGAGAGAAATTACGTTTTTTGATATTTACGTGGACAATGATATTAAAATAACTCGATACGAGAAACGATCGCTCACCGTGTGAGCTCGTACTTATCTACAGTCGGTATGAAAAGTATTCGTACAGCGCTTAATTTGAAATATAATTTTGTATATCTATGTAAATAATACATTTTAACGGGGAAAAATGGTTAATAAATGTTCTTAGATGTTTCTAGAATAGATTTCGTTAAAAAAAAATTTTATTTCTTTTAGCATTTACAAAAATATCAACAAAATTGGCCAAGTATGCAAAAATAGACGCACAGAAAGTATTCGTACAGTTGAAAAAAAAATGAATAAACTATAAAAATAAATCAAATATTTAATTTTTCAATATTTTATAGGATTGCCTTTTGATCTTATTATAGCTTCAAGCCTTCTTGGCATGGAATTTACTAATTTAGATGTTATAGAGGGCGGTATTTTATTCCACTCTTCTAGCAGAGCGGCTTTTAAACTTTCTTTAGACGTAATGTTATAATTACGAATTTGTTTGTCCAGATAATCCCATAGATGCTCTATGGGATTGATATCTGGTGATTGTGGTGGTGTTTTCAAATATTTCGGTATGTTATATAAAATCCATTGCCTAGTATTATATGCAGAATGCTTTGGGTCATTATCATGGGTGAATACAAAATCGTCTTTAAGTCCCATTTTATCGACACTAGTATAAAGATTATTCTTAAGAATGTCTATATAAACGCTGTGATTCATAATACCCTCGATAAAATGGAGAGATCCTACTCCAGCCGCGCTCATACAGCCCCAAACTAATACAGAGCCTCCACCATATTTAATCGTCGGCCGCAAATTTTCTTTTCTGAACGCTGCACTGTTTTTCCTCCATACTGTAAAATGCTTGTTGGATTCAAAAATTTCTAATTTACTTTCATCAGTGAAAATTACTTTACTCCAATATTCCATTGGGGTATTAATGTGTTTTGTGGCAAATTCTAAACGCTTCTTACGATTAGCTTCACTTACGGAGTATTTCTTCCGCGCAACTCTACCGTGATATTCGCTACTTCGTGAATAATCACGCACAGTACTAGTAGAAACATTTGTACCATTGTTTCTAAGCTCTGTAGCAATCTGCTCGGCACTAATTCGCGGTACTCGCTTATCTTTCGCGGTTGTCCAGATCTCCTTTTATTTTGCACTGTTTTTCGTAATCCAAATCTGCCAATAATACTTTGAATAGTAGATCTTGGTCTATCTACTATGCGAGCAATTTCACTAAGTGATTTACATTGATTGTGTAATCGAATAATAATTTTTCGTTCTTCTTCCGTCGTTTCTCGGTTTTTGCGACCCATGTTGGAAAACTACTGAAAATTTATGGTTTACTTCACAAGTGCTCTATACAAACTGACAAGATTTCTTGTTATCCACACGTTCCTACGCTATTCGGTACATTCGGAAGTTCATGTTTGGGTTTGAATCTCAGTTAGGTACAAGAAATAAGAAATGTACGAATACTTTCTGTGCGTCTATTTTTGCATACTTGGCCAATTTTGTTGATATTTTTGTAAATGCTAAAAGAAATAAAATTTTTTTTTAACGAAATCTATTCTAGAAACATCTAAGAACATTTATTAACCATTTTTCCCCGTTAAAATGTATTATTTACATAGATATACAAAATTATATTTCAAATTAAGCGCTGTACGAATACTTTTCATACCGACTGTAGATAAGTACGAGCTCACACGGTGAGCGATCGTTTCTCGTATCGAGTTATTTTAATATCATTGTCCACGTAAATATCAAAAAACGTAATTTCTCTCCGTCACACGCAATTAGGCGACTCTGAGTACACTTTGTGTATGAACACACTTGAAAATTGGCCAAGTATGCAAAAATAGACGCACAGAAAGTATTCGTACATTCGTACAAGTATTATTGGCAGATTTGGATTACGAAAAACAGTGCAAAATAAAAGGAGATCTGGACAACCGCGAAAGATAAGCGAGTACCGCGAATTAGTGCCGAGCAGATTGCTACAGAGCTTAGAAACAATGGTACAAATGTTTCTACTAGTACTGTGCGTGATTATTCACGAAGTAGCGAATATCACGGTAGAGTTGCGCGGAAGAAATACTCCGTAAGTGAAGCTAATCGTAAGAAGCGTTTAGAATTTGCCACAAAACACATTAATACCCCAATGGAATATTGGAGTAAAGTAATTTTCACTGATGAAAGTAAATTAGAAATTTTTGAATCCAACAAGCATTTTACAGTATGGAGGAAAAACAGTGCAGCGTTCAGAAAAGAAAATTTGCGGCCGACGATTAAATATGGTGGAGGCTCTGTATTAGTTTGGGGCTGTATGAGCGCGGCTGGAGTAGGATCTCTCCATTTTATCGAGGGTATTATGAATCACAGCGTTTATATAGACATTCTTAAGAATAATCTTTATACTAGTGTCGATAAAATGGGACTTAAAGACGATTTTGTATTCACCCATGATAATGACCCAAAGCATTCTGCATATAATACTAGGCAATGGATTTTATATAACATACCGAAATATTTGAAAACACCACCACAATCACCAGATATCAATCCCATAGAGCATCTATGGGATTATCTGGACAAACAAATTCGTAATTATAACATTACGTCTAAAGAAAGTTTAAAAGCCGCTCTGCTAGAAGAGTGGAATAAAATACCGCCCTCTATAACATCTAAATTAGTAAATTCCATGCCAAGAAGGCTTGAAGCTATAATAAGATCAAAAGGCAATCCTATAAAATATTGAAAAATTAAATATTTGATTTATTTTTATAGTTTATTCATTTTTTTTTCAACTGTACGAATACTTTCTGTGCGTCTATTTTTGCATACTTGGCCAATTTTGTTGATATTTTTGTAAATGCTAAAAGAAATAAAATTTTTTTTTAACGAAATCTATTCTAGAAACATCTAAGAACATTTATTAACCATTTTTCCCCGTTAAAATGTATTATTTACATAGATATACAAAATTATATTTCAAATTAAGCGCTGTACGAATACTTTTCACACCGACTGTACGTCTTCGTCTAACTAAGCGCGCACGCGTGCCGCTACATTCGAACGCGTGACCTATACGCTATGTAAACACGACGAGTCGTTTCTAACTAAACGGCCTGCTCTTCTGCCGATGCCGAATTAACGTGAAATTTTCCACACTCGTAAATCGAAAGATCTTATTCTCATTCACTATTAGGAACTTCTTTTATTCCGTCGTTCCAATGTTGAACGCGAGCAAGTTCCTCTAATCCATGTGAAGAAGTACGAATACACTCGAATCAGGTACCAAGAGCCGAAGCGAGCGTATGTCCTTCCTCAAATGGGAACGTGTTTATTGTACGGGTAAGTTCGGTTACATCGTGTACCAAAAGCCGAAGACCTAAACACACGTGTTTCTAACCACGCTCTTTAACGCCGATAAAACGTATAACGTTAATTTTCGAATAAGCTGAGGAAGTAGGGGCAGGTATGAGCCATGGCCTGACCTTCTCCAATTAAATTTCGCGCCTATCCTATCGTGAAAAATAACTCGATCGTTTGATGTCCTTGGACGGTGTCACGAGTTCGGTATCGCACGATACCACTCTAATATTCGGTTTTTTATATTTCAATACGAAGTAAATTATTAAGATATTTACTGTTTTACTTATCAAATGTATTATTGGAACGACGGGGTTATGATTTTAGAATTTTCGGACAGTGCCGTGGAGCGGCTTGTTCCATGTGTCGTCGGTTTGACGCGCCTACGCAAGTTTTTAAGTGCCGGAGACGGTTTGCTCATGGGACACTTGGAGACTGTTTGTTCGAATCTTACGTATTAATCCAGTCGGAATATACATAAAATTGACCAAGTTTTGCTCAACGAACCCAGAGCATCGCCGATTTTTTTTAGGTAATTTGAACCTCCAGGAGCACGCCTTTAGTTTGTCGACAAAATCCTACCTGCATTTTAGTCGCAAAAAAATATTTAAAAAAAAGTCCGTTTTTTCACGTTTGTATGTTTAGTATGAGATTTATCAAAAAATGCTTCGTACAAAAGTTGTGCGCTATAACGACCGGTGAATTGCTATTGAACAATTAAAATTTGCTTTTGCTATTTGCGTACTCTGTCAGTCATAAATCAACATATTGTTCCAAAACTCATACATCATGTAGGAAAATAAACGCTCAAGAGATATACGTAATATGTATGGATCTATGTTATACAGTTTAGCAACAATCCCCGATCTCTGCGAAAAAAGTACCTGCCGATTTCCAACTCCGAGGAAGGGTTACAAGGTTGAAAAAAATCAAGGTGGTTCTTTAGAACATGTACTTTTAAGCTATGATTCCACGGCGCGGCACTCAGTCGCGCAACTGTTTCGCGAGACTTGTTGCGCGTCATGGATACTTAGTTCTCGCACCGAAACTTTCCTCGCGAGCATGTTTCGACGCGCATCAAGGTGTTTCGCTTTGTTCGTTTCGGCTCGTGGAAACGCACACGTATTGCGCGGTTAGAAAATAGAATGAACCAATCAGGGTTATCGGTTTCTGTGGGATGCGAAGGACAAAATGTACCACAATCGGAACAAGAGGGAAGATGCGTGGAAATAAATGAGCTTAAAAATGGGGAAAACGGTTAGTACACTCAAAACAAAAATGAAAACTTTACTGGGATCTCAAAGGAGTGAATAATCGAGAGAAAAGAAGAGCAGAGTCACTGGATCAGTTATGCAGATTGTTTTTTCACTAAAAATTCTGCCAATAAACACATAATTTTATTTCCAAATTAATAATGTAATGTACAAAAAACAATTTTAATAGATCCGTAATTTTGCTGCAGGAAGTAACGATGTGTACGAATCGAAATGGTTTGCTTATAAGTATTTCGATTTTTTATCTGATAAAGACAACCCACGGGAAACCCTGAACACAGAAACCGAAGTAAGTAGTTAATTTATTCTTATTACCTAATAATTGTTCTGCCACGGCAACGGGTCATTCAAAACAAAATGATTGGAAAAACGCGAACGGACCGACGAAACGGCCACCGGCTCGACGAATAATGATTATTAAGTTTAAATTATTAATGATACTCCGTATATTAAAATAACAAGAGAGTAGTAAAATTAATTAATTAATAAACTAGGCGCTATCAAAAAGTAACTATTTTTATTTAATTAATTTAAATATAAAATTTTATATATACTTATTAGCGACGTTTGCAATGGTCAGCTGTCTGGTCACGCGGCGTAGCGTGACGCGCGAACCAAAACAAACGGCGCGCGGTAACCTTCTTCGGAGGACACGCGAACGGTTAATCTTTAAACGCGCGTTCGAAATCCTCGATATGCCGTGAAGTACCTTCCCCTCGCGTTCTTTAACGAATGTATAAGGACCCAGAGGGCTTTTAGAGAAATTTTCTGTAATGAGAAGGGCCGAACGCGAAGGAAAGGCGCGAATAGCGAGAGATGAGGGACTCGCGAATACGGAAACTGCGAGCGAAAGCGACGGGATACCGGGGGCGCCGCAGATAGAGAGCGACGGGAATGTTTTTCCCCGTTAGTTATAAGTCGTCGAAGGATGCACCGGCATCCACCGGTGTACGCGATTCACCGCATTATTCCTCGCGACTCCGCCGAACGCGAGCGCATGTAAGACGAGGTAAACGAGGTCATAAATAAAGCTAGAAACTTGGGAAAATGATAGAATTTTTATTAATGTGGCGGGCATAGACGTTTCCCATCTTTGTCCGAACCCGTCCATGCACCCGACGGATCGTCCTCCTCGACGGACCGGCCCCTCTACCGCACCGCCGAGCGGGGCTGAGCTATCGCGGGAAATACCGGTCAATGATGCTCTCGATCCACCTCCTGAAGGGCATAGAAATAAATTCGACGCCGTTGGCGTCTGGCGCCCAAAGCATGTAACCTTCGTTTTGTTGCTTGGAAGACTGATAGCCCTTGAGGAAGTCACTCGATCGAGAGGAACGTTCTGAAGTGTAACGTTTCGAAAAGAGGAGCGGAGCGTAGGTGAAAATATTGAAAGGAATTTTATTTCGGGGAATGTAAGCCGTGAGCGAGCGAGAAAGTCGAAACGGAGGTCCTCGTGGGTCGCGAACTCTCTGGATTTCCCCGCTCCCCGGTCAGGTCGAGGTGCTCCCTGCAACCGAGGACGGGTGGAGATCGGAAATAAGCGAGCCACGAAGGTCCCTCCCTCTCCCCGAAAACCGCCACCGAGTAAAAACGACAAGTAAAGTAGAAATTGCTACCACCTCCTCCCGAACAGCGGACGGCGGGACGGCCGAAGGGACGTTCCCGTCCTCCGCGTGGCGCGCACGAAGATGCACGTTACAATACAAACGGCGATTAACACCTTCGGGACGGGCGTCTTATACAGGGTGGCTCAGCTAAGCCGCAATAGTGAATATACACGTGTCCACATGGACAATTGGAAGCGAAAAGTGAAATAAAAAATAATAAAATTTGTCCTTGTTACGTCCCGTAACCCACAGACGACTCCAAAGTACTCCGCTAGATGTCTCATCCTCTTTCCTAATTCTCGAAACTACTAAAATCTCACCCTATAACAATATATAGAACTCCTAAGCTACCTGACCATAGCGTCTGGGGTAGGGTCCGCCTGCATCAGCCCCACTGATGAGTCTGCAGTCGGACCCAAGACGAAACGCACTTACCTTTCCCTTTCCTTTTCTAACACCAAAAACCATCTCCTCAACACCCCCATTCCAAAGGAGTTTCATCGGAGGACGAATCCGTTACGCGTCCTGAGGCCAATGGAATCCGGCACGTAACAGTCCTCGTTAACGAGTTATTAAATAAAAGAGATCAGCGAATCAGGAAGCACGAAAGTGGTAGGCGGTGAGTTGCGGCCATGCTAGTCTGAAGACAAGAAGCGATAGCGTAAGGAAGCGTCGTGGACGAAAGGTTGAGAAAGAGAGAGAGGGAGAGAGTCAACGCGTGCAGGCAGCGTGAGGTAGCGCCGTGTTAGGGTAGGAGCGAGCGAGAGAGAGAGATTAGATTCGATTTTTGTGCGTAAGGTAGTGTCGTGGAAGAAAGATAGAGAGAGGAAGAGCGAAAGTCAACACTTTTTCCTAGAAAGCTCCTCCTGACCACTACCTTCTCACGCCTGTATACGGGCCAGGACGCTCCGCCCGTCGACTTTATCGCTTCTTATCTTCAGACTAGCATGGCCGCAGCTCACCGCCTACCGCTTCCGTGCTTCCTGATTCGCTGATCTCTTTTATTTAATAACTCGTTAACGAGGACAAATTTTATTACTTTTTATTTCACTTTTCGCTTCCAATTATCCATGTGGACACGTCTATATCCACTGTTGCGGCTTAGCTGAGACACCCTGTATAAAAGACCGATCGTGTGAGTGCGAAAGCCGAGTGTCTTTTCCATAAAACCGCTTCTCCCCGCCAGCCGCTCTACGTCTGCGCGGTTTTCGGGGCTGTTTCGGGGCCGTATATTAAATCTAAAATACGGAGGAAAAATAAAACAAAAATTTTTTCCCGGCCCTGGCAGATAAATTTTAAATTTGCGTCCGTCCTGAAGGTGTTAATGTCAGTGATGTAGAAGTCGATAACCGACGGAATACACCGTGGTTGAAAGTGAGTGGGCATCGCAGGGGCAATAACTCGCAAGTTTGATTGAAGCATAAAATTATACAAAACGTCACCTGATTTGTCAGCAAAGTTATTGTGCCAAAAGCGGTGCTTGGCGTTCCAGTCGCCATCGATTATAAAAGGTGAGCCGGTATGTGAAATCGTATCAAGTTCACCTCGAGAGAGAATATGACCAGGAGTGAGATAAATAACTCCAATAAACATCCTCGGCTGCGAGAGTTAAATGACTAGGAATTCTAAGTCCGTTTGAATCCTGTGACGTTGCACGAGGGGGAACTTGCCAGACTATCCTCGAAAGACGATAGTGTCCCCCAAGGCACGCACCTCTTCGGCACCCGGTCAGACAATCGTCCTGATCGCGCTTTTCGGATGATCGGAAATGGAGGAGGATTTATTTGGGCGCCAGGTGACTTACGGTCACCACTCGTACGACCAGGGAGGTGGTAGGATATTTTAGGAATAAAGAGGCGTGATCGGATGAACCGGCACAAGACTTCCGGCTAGTCAGTCTCCTAACGGAGTAACGGAGAGGCGAAGGTTCTTTACATTCACAACCGATATGCCACTCGAACGACGTATGATACCGTGTAAAGAAGAGAATTTATTCCAAAAGAAACGCACTCAAAAATATAATAAGTCCGAAGCGGTCACAATACACTCCCGTCGCCTTTGGCGATTATACATGTAACGAAGACTACTCCGCTCGGCTTATTCTTACACTCAGGTAGACACTATTAACAGAAATCAGGGACTCTTTCCCCACCATACGTCGAGTACAAACTTATCTCAATAATCGCTCGAACAATACTATTCACAGACATCCGAATTTACGACGCAGATACAAGTACTTTACTCACGAACAAATCTTATACGCGTGAACACGACTAACCACATGTTACCCTCACACTATAGTAACTTCAGATGCTAGGTACGACTTTAAAATCTGCTCAAGCGGCGACCTTCACACAACCTCGAAACGGTCAAGTGCAGAGATGATTTCCTATACAGGAGATCGCGTCTCGCGCGAGTCAGGAATCTCATACTAAAAGACACGAGGAGGGTTCCACAACGCAATTTACTAAAATATACCCAAACGACGCATTTCACTGTGGTACCATGTGGCCACACCGTCATGGAAGTTACAGTGAATCGTCTCCAAAATCGAAAGTACTCTGAATAATACCTCTCCTCGTTCCTTACACACTCATCCATTATATTCATACGCAAAATTCTGACCGCCGCTACGCTTACCGGCTCCACACAATGCTTCAACGCCTACGCGCACGACGGACTCACCAAAATGGCCGTTCCTCTTGTCTCGTGTATTCACCTCGAGCAAGATGAGGAACGAACCTACGAAACGCGGGCTAAAAGTCGACTTATTGCACTAACAAGGGGACATTACGGCCTCGGAAATTTACTTCGGGATGAGACTTTGCAGGTTTGTAGTATACCTTTAGACTATTCGATTTGCAAAGTAAGAGCGTGCACTAGCCATAAACTTTCGAGAAAAATGACTTTAAAGTTTTACGAGTAGGACGTATACCGGTCACTTTGAACACCATCCAAGAACAACGAAGTGGCCGAGTTGTAGCGAACTCGCTTGCGGCGTAGGCGGTCCGTGTTCGATCCCTGCGTATGGAAACTTTTTTTTTTCAATTCTTTAAAAAATTATAAAAACTGTGAAATAAAGTTAATGACATACTAATATGAAGAATTTAATTATACATAATTTTTTCTATTAATGAAATTTCGGGAATATCGTCTTTCTTTCTCAATTTTTAATTTTATATGCAAGATCCTGAATGATAATTTTCATAGAAACATTGAAAACAAAAAATATTATTACATCCCGCACAATTTATGAAGGACGATTGTTCACATGAACAACCCTTTTTTAAAAGTTCTACCGGAAAACATACTTCATTTACATTTTTGAAAATTTCTCTTTCGTCAGAGAGCTTGGAAGCGTACCAGGCATACCGGATCATTTCATTAAAAATTGGTGATGATAATTGATGATGCACTATTGATTGTATTTTTATGTAGTCCTCACGGGAATTTCTTTCTTTATTATTTTCAATCAGATTTAATTTTTTACTTGTCTATAAAAATAGACATCGCAAGGTTGAACAAGTGGAGTACATTTTTGAGGAATGACTTTAATTGTGTAAGTCGGTGATTTCTCGCCATCCTGAAAGATTTCGTCATATAATTCAGGCTTTGTTTGTCCTCCCCAAGAATCAATAATTAACAGTAACAGTCATTTCATTAATAGAAAAAATTATGTATGATTAAATTCTTCATATTAGTATGTCATTAACTTTATTTCACAGTTTTTATAATTTTTTCAAAAATTGAAAAAAAAAGTTTCCTCACGCAGGGATCGAACACGGACCGCCCGCGCCGCAAGCAAGTTCGCTACAACTCGGCCACTTCGCTGTTCTTGGATGGTGTTCAAAGTGACTGGTATACGTTCTACAGGTAAAACTTTAAAGCCATTTTTCTCGAAAGTTTATGGCTAGTGCGCGCTCTTGCTTTGCAAATCGAATAGTCTAAAGGTATACTACAAACCTGCAAAGTCCCATTCCGAAGTCAATTTCCGAGGCCGTAATGTCCCCTTGTAAGACCGACAGAGATCCATACTCATGACTCGGTTATGACTGCTCGATATTACGCACGCAGATAATACAATTTACAACAAAGAATACGTACATCATACAGACCAAAGACCGTTACAATCAAATAGGTACGAGACGACCGTTTCTTTCGCAGTCCGCACGCAAGAGCACGCAGCTCTTGCCACTAAGATTCTTCACATATTTAACGAACAGAGACTTTTCCACGCACTAGGTACAACACGACTATTCACGTCGAAGGTCCAACCGCAAGAGAGCGAGATCACCGGCGGCACGCGCCACCGTGTTTCTTCCCCCGAAAAATCACGTGTTCCATTTCGCAGGGACGCATCTCCTTAACGCTATCGAGGTACTAATAGCAGGTAACACTTCGTTTAACGAAACGTACAGATATTTCCCGCACTCAGTTACTCTCATCTCGGCAACACGACACTCACACACGATGTCTCCTCCACTTCGTACACTCCGCTCTCCTCTTTTTAATCCCGACAACGTAGGAAACCTCGAATCGTAGATTCAGATAATTCCTTCCATTTTGGTTAGACGAAAGCCGGCCCTGGTTGACGGGTGGGGCGGCGAAGATGCTGATTAGCGAGGTGTCGATAGAAGTATTCGTGAGCGTCGCGGGAGGTCCTTCCAGCGCACGCTACGATTTCCTGGACGCTCCAATTAGCGATCGCTACACACGTGGGAGCGCTTCTTATAGGTGCCGATGATCGATGGATCGAAGATGTCCGACGACGTGTCTGTTGGGTCGCCAGATTTCAGGCGTCGCTCGCTCAATATTATAAGGGCGTTTATACCTTC
The DNA here is from genome assembly GCA_916049575.1 of Ancistrocerus nigricornis. NCBI lineage: Eukaryota > Metazoa > Arthropoda > Insecta > Hymenoptera > Vespidae > Ancistrocerus > Ancistrocerus nigricornis. The sequence goes on along the minus strand of OU696666.1, from coordinate 17,376,286 downwards.
TTAGACGGATATTCTTTTAGGCCGGTTGGGAAGGTATCTACGATCGGTTGGCTTACGATATATATATATATATATACTACGGTTCTTGTGACGCCGTCACAATCCGTGTCACTGTGAAATTAAAGGCATCATTAATAATGATGGCCACACCACCGCGACGGGTAGGTCTGTCCTTCCTGATAACCGTATAACCGGGTATCGAGAAGGACGAGCTTGAGGATAACCAAGTTTCAGTAACGAGAAGAATATCACAAGAATGCTTGTGGAGCTGGGATATGATCTCATTACGCTTAGGAATGATAGACCCAGCGTTCCAGGTAATGATACGTGGAAAAGAAGACATGTCTGGCAATAATTAATTGATTTGGGAAACGATTTGCCAATTAACATGGAATTTCTGCATGTTGGTATTACACGTCCTGAGTTTGGCAATAAGGGCTGAAACTTAAATGCCTCGGAGAGGTTGTTAAATTGATTTATTTAGTCAAGATTATCAAAATTTAGGTCAAAATTGAAAGTGTCAGGAAGACGTTGACTGTGACGGAGTGCGTCAGCGGATGAGGCAGGAGGAGGGGCAGATGGCGTGTAGGGAGGTCGACGCCAATTAATCCCGGAATCAAGGACGGAAAATTAGAATTAAAATTAGGATTTAGGTTACTCAAAGGAGGTGTAGGAGCAGCAGAACGACGAGCAGGAGGAGCCCTCTTGTCTAGATATTTGGCTAGGGCAGGACACTTGCTGAAATGAGTGGTGTGTCCACCGGCGCAATTTGCACAGGTGGGTACAACATCGAACGGTTTAGTGCAAAGATCAGACGAATGAGGTCCGGCGCACTTAAGGGGTTACATCTAGTCAGAATTTTCGAAAAAATCGATTTTTCGTTTTCGACGGATTCTCAAAGTATGACATTTCAAAAATATTTTCTGAAAATTTTAAATCGACCGTTAAAAATTGGGCGAGTTACGGCTATTTTTACTGTTCACGGTCTGTGGGCCGCGCGATCCAGGTATAAAGGAAAGCAAGTACGCGCTCCGAAAGGCAGTTGTACATTGCTGCTTTATTCAAACAATTTATACGTATATACAGGGTGTCCCATTTAAGTAAGGCCACCTTAATATCTCTCAAGGTTATTGCGATAAAAAAAATCTTAGTTACGTAACGTTAATGGCATCATTGGACCAATATCTGTTAAGAATATTTGTTCCTCAAGGTCATCGGTGTTTTTTGACACATAACTACATTTTTTTTTTTATTACATCGTGTAGCTGATCAAAAAATACGTTGAAATGTGTATAATAACATGACCTTGAAATGGTCTGTATTTTCGCTGTAATTACAATTTGTAATGTACATTGTGGTACACACATGTACATGTGTACACACATCCAGATGTATGTAATGTACATACAGTCCTGTATGGACTGTAATTTTCGCGGATCAAGGTCATTTCAAGATTATATTATTATACACATTTCAACGTATTTTTTGATCAGCTACACGATGTAATTAAAAAAAATATGTAGTTATGTGTCAAAAAACACCGATGACCTTGATAACTTTGCAAAAAATATTCTTAACAGATATTGTTCTATTGATGCCATTAACATAACATAACTAAGATTTTTTTTATCGTAATAACCTTGAGAGATATTAAGGTGGCCTTACTTAAATGGGACACCCTGTATAAAGGGTCCAAATTTAGGATGGTGGTGGTTACAACTACGAGAGGTATATGTATTTGAAATCGCACAAAAATGAAATCGTGCGAAAGGCTCGAGAGAATTACGAAAATCGGAGAATTTTCGGAAGTCGCGGTCGAGAAAACGTAAAAATGTTTTCAATCCAGAAACTGTCGAACAGGAGAGAGACAACGCGCTTCCGCGAACGGAGAACTTGCCTTTTAGCAACACGACTATTGTCACGGTATAGCAAAATCAACAATTTCACACAATAAATAATAAGTAAAACAACATAGAAGTTATAATCTCGAAACGCGATCGAAGTAATGCGCGAATATTCTAAATGGCTAAAAATAGAATGTATAAAGGAAAACGCACCGAGAGACCGGCACGCGAACGCGAAAACATAGAGAAAACGCATGAAAAGACAGAGAAGGAAATAAGCGAGAATGATCGGAATTTGGCAAAATAGGAATTTGATGACCAACGAGTTCATGGCCAGTGTCGAGGACAATAACCGCATGCAATAATTAAGAGAGGGGGTCCAATTAGATAACCGAAATTAGATCACGCGGAAGACAAGCGGTGGGGACAAGCATTTAAATAGCAAGCCCACGCAAGGAAAGAACAATATTCCGAGTTTCCTCTTAAAAGCTCACAGTTCGTAGAAGTTACAGTTTAGATTCGTGCATTCGGAAAGACTTCAAACATTATCAAATTTTTAAAGTACGTGAAACGCTCTTAAAATCACGGCGTGAAAAAGTGTTTCGCGGATGTCGAGAACCGGTGAAAAACCAGCGCAGAAGCGAGGATCGACAGCGTGCGGCGGGTGAGAGGGGAGGTTACAAACACAGACACAGTGCTTCGGTGTGCTAAGCTATACCACATACAACGTCTCCTAAAGTATGGGGTATTTAGTTATTCCAATTACCTCATCGTTCCTTTAGTCATAAGTTGTAGACTAACAAGGAGAGGGCACGGGTTGGGAAATTGACTTCGGGATGGGACTTTGTAGGATTATAGTACCCCTTAAGGGTCATCGATTGTTAAAGTAATAGAGCGCACGAACCAGCCAATTCCGAGAAAAAAGCTCTCAGAGTTTTCAGCGCAGTGTATATGGTAGAAATTGCCCTACAGTATCCAACGGTTCGGCAGCGCAAGCGGTAGCGAGCTTGCCTACTAACCAGGCGGCTGGGGTTCGATTCCCCGTGGAGTTATTATTTTTTTCTCTTTAATTTTATATAACAAGAGATTACTTTTGCATATTATTAATAAAAACATCATTGCTATATATATTTTTTAATTAAGAGCTCATTAACATAACATTTTAACGATGAATTTTATGTACATCTATCTTGCGAACCATAAGTTTTGGTGGGTGAGTAGGATTAAATTCTTATGCCGTCTAATCGCGTTAGAGCCTTTGTGCCTTTTCGAATCACGCGTGTACGGAAGTTCATTGGCACCTGTTTTTATCTCGCTACCGGAGTTTGACAGCAGAGGCATCGAACTCTACTGTAAACAAATTCGCGAGCCGGGCCTACGTTCGCGGCGAAATGTCACTTGACGTATTATTGTTTCGGCGCATTGACATCAGCTGTTCGATAGCAAAGGGAATAGCGGCTTGCCGATACCGGTCGTTGGCCCGCAAATTTTTTGCAATTAGTTTTTCCAAATAACCGCTATGTCTATTGCTTTCCTCTTTCCTAAATTTCAAACGCTACTTAATTCGCGTTCGATTGTCGCCTCGTGCACACGTTCTGCTGCTCTTTATATACGATTTACAAGTGATAGTGAAAATGTCTGCTGATAGTGAGATTGCAAGTGTTTCGAGAGTTCAAGAAGAAATCACTCCAGATTCCCTTCATAGTGAATTCTCGAAGTTGCTATTAAAAGATGCGGTGGTTTATTTTCAATCTTTATTGGTGGAAAATAATTTAATCGCATTAGAATCATCCACTTCAATTTCTGAAGAAGCAATGTTGATGGGACAAGCCATCTATCAACTTACGTTAGATATGCTGGCTGAAAAAAAGCTTGTGAATGAGGAGGAACTTATTCGTGCTAACGAAAGGTTCCAAAATGATTCTTTTGAGGAAATTGAACACGATAAAGATGATTTCTCATCAGACGAGTACGAGCCAGAATTTAAAAAAAACAAGGCAAGTAGATTATATCCCTTTGGATTACAAAATCAAAGTTGTAAATATTGCAAAAGCAAACCCCACGTGGACTTTGCAAACATTACAAAAAAAAGGGTGCAGCCGGTTGAAAAAAAAGAATATTTAACAAGATGGGAAGAAGAAATTAAAAAGGGAGGGAGTCTTTTTGACAAATATAGTGTCATTGATTCGTGGACTTTGGATCGTTTCGTTGAAGCGAGAGAAAATTACCAGCAAGTCACCTCCAGAAATTTGCAGCAGTGGGCTTTAGCTGCTGCTGGACAGTTTCCAGATTTCGATTTTAAAGCTTCTGATAGATGGGTCAAAAAATTCAAAAACAAGCATCGCATATGTCAGCGGAAAATAACAAAATTTGTCTCCAAAAAAGAAACAGCCACTATAGAAGAAACCTTGGCTTCTGCAGTAACATTTCGAACGCAGACAATGAAATTAATACCTAATTTCAATAAAGATTACGTCATAAATACTGACCAAACAGGTACGTTAATATAATAAAATCTCAAAATCTTATTTGACTTTAATTTTTTCAATCTTTGCCAATAAATCTAATGTTTTGTCTTTTCAGGATGCCAGTACCAATCAACCTATAATAGAACTCTTGCTAAAAAGGGCAGCAAAACCATCTTTGTTAAAAGGCACGACATGAATAAAGTAACGCACACTTACACGGCACAATACGTTCTAACGCTCTCTAGGAAAGTGTTGCCACAGGTATTTGTGTGCTTGCAGGAAGCTAGTGGAAATTTTGGTCCTCGAGTACAAAGTATCGTTGACGAGTATGGAAAAAGATATAAAAACGTTGCAATAACATCGTCGAAGTCGGGGAAGCTAACAACCGAATTATATACGCGCTTCCTCAAAGATTGTTTGAAACCATACGTGGGGAAAGAAAGGTTTTTATTAATTATTGATTCATGGGGTGGGCAAACGAAACCGGAATTATATGACGACATTTTCAAGGATGATGAGGAAGTACCAACGTGTACAATAAAAGTAATTCCTACGAAATGTACACCACTCGTTCAACCTTGCGACGTTTACTTTTATAGGCAGGTGAAAAATTTAATTAAACGTCTGCAAAATTGTGAATACCTTATTGAACGTGAGCAAGAAATACATTCTCGCGAAGACTGCATAAAGATTCAATCGATTGTTCATCACCAGTGCAACGATATTTCTAAAATTAATCCGGGGAGGTGCCGGATGCACTCCCCGCGAAATAACCGTGTTAAAACAAATTAATTTTTCTTTATAAACTAGGAGAATCCTCTCCCTAGTAAGGGCTCACGAATTACCGCTCACGCGATCGTAGGGAGTAGTGGGTTGAGGGGGGAAAAGAATGATTGTTCAAGTCCCTTCGGAGTCTTTTTTTCGTTTTCAAATTAATAAAAGAATTTATTCAGGATCTACGTGTTATAATTTGAAATTTTCCGTTCGATAGCGGTTATAGAAACAAAACCGAGACCTCTTTGTTCGCTATGTTTACCGGTGCGTCCGGACGAATTAACCGCCGGCAACGATTCTAGCCGGCACGTGGTCGCCTCGTTTCCCGATGCTTCTACCGAGGACTTACAATAATTCTAGCACTCAATAATTACTTAATTAACTTTACAATGCAGAAATAATATAGTCGAAACGATAAACCGCGTTCCCGGTCGGCGATCGAGACTGGTTCCGCTCCTCGCGAACAAAGGAAGCCACGAGAAAATCGAAGGATATTTCCTTACGTTATCTATTCAATTATTTAAACAATAAAACAATAAACCCCGACAAACTCGGTTAAAAAGGACTCTAACTCCGAATAACCCCGGAATCTACCTCTCATTCCGATCCGCCACCCGGAAGGAACTTGATGCGTGATGAAACAAAGAAAAGGATTTTTGTTGACTTGCTCTAATTACCTTTGTACCAAACGAACGTCGCGCACAGAGTAATTTTTCGAGGATCACGCACGCGGTTCCTTACGAGCCGGCTTACCGAAATTCCCCGAGCCCACCCGAAGATAGCCGAGCGCCTGCTTGCTATCTCCCTTGCTCTAACGCTTCGCTAAGCGACGCGCGCACGCATGGCCGCTTTACGCGACTTCGTCGAGAATTCTTTCTTTAATTCTTCAACCGGATGACCGCCGCCGATGACCATTCTGACGGTCATCTCGGTCCGTCTTGAGCGAAGGGAGGCTCCGATTATTCGCTGTCGGGTGGTCCTCGTTGCCGTGGAATTTCGGCCGTTTCCTTCGCCGATCGCATTTCCGCTTAGCTCGTCCTCGTCGTGCGTGTCCTCTCTCTCGCTCTCTCTCTCTTTCTCGAGCTTATCCTCGTTTCTCCGACGGTCCGCTCTCCATCTCTCTCGTTCTGCCGTCGCTCCGTCGGCCGCCGTTGCTCTCCGGCCTCGTCCTTCCCCTCTCCGACGTGGCGGTCATGAAAGAGGGTCTAACTTTACTATTTATTCCTTATTTTAACTCAGAACCAGCCTCGAGGCCCTCCGACTCGCGTTACATATTTCCCGCGGTCCACCCGGCGACTCTGTCCGCGTCGTTCCATTCTCTAATCCGCGGCGAAGGGGAGAGGATTCTCTTTTTGTGACGGATCCAAAATACCACGTCACACCAGTTATCATCACCGATTTTTAATAAAATGATAAAGTATGCTTGGTACGCTTCGCAATTATCAGAAGAAAGAGATTTATTTGTTAATGCAAATGAAGTTTGTTTTCCCGTCGAATTATTAAAAAAACATTGTTCCTGTAAAAAACCATCCTTCATTAATTGTGCAAGATGCCAAAATATATTTTGTTTTGTATGTTTTTACATAAATTACCATTCTGGTTCGTGCATGTAATCACGAATAAATTTGTGTACAATAAAATTATTGAATTTTTTAACGAAAAAATTATTTTTGAAATTATTTAACATTTTAATGTATAATCGGCAAGCCGCTATTCCCTTTGCTATCGAACAGCTGATATCAATGCGCCGAAACAATAATACGTCAAGTGACATTTCGCCGCGAACGTAGGCCCGGCTCGCGAATTTGTTTACAGTAGAGTTCGATGCCTCTGCTGTCGAACTCCGGTAGCGAGATAAAAACAGGTGCCAATGAACATCCGTACACGCGTGATTCGAAAAGGCACAAAGGCTCTAACGCGATTAGACGGCATAAGAATTTAATCCTACTCACCCACCAAAACTCATGGTTCGCAAGATAGATTGCAACGACAATCTCTCCTCTCGCGGTTTCGTAAGTCGGAGGAAAGGGTTAAGCCCTGCCGAGAATCGTTTCCACCCGGATTGTCGATGTCAAAAAAAGTTCACGGAATAAGAGATAAATTCTCGAAAGCGGAATACGATAGTTCTCGGTACGAAATGATTGTAAACAGAACGCTAAGTAAAATAAAAAGGATTCTAACCAAAGAAGGATTCGCGTTCGCAACCGGAAAGGTTAGGGGCTCGATAAACTCTACTCGAGACAGTAAAGACAATACAAGATATAAAATAAAATAAAATCAAGGTTTATTTGATAATAATTCGGTTGGTCGGAGTCTCTTACAAAAATCAGAGAAGAAACAAAGCAATCAAAGAATTACAATTTCTCCCGTATTCGAATTCGCTAACGGTTTCGGCCCGGCCGAACTTTCTCGAATTACGGTTAACAAAGACTCTCTTAAGCAAAAGATTTTTACACAAAGCTCTCGGATACGAATTCCCAATTCTCTAAATTGTTCGATACAATAATTCCTCCTATACGCAATCGGATTCGATACTTTACAGAATTTTACGATAAAAGAATTTGTCTCTTCGCGGAGACCGAACGACTTCGCAAGCTCGATTCGCGTGTCCGGAAAATTCAATAATCTTTTTCGAAAACTAAAAAGAAAGAAAGCTAAATCGATATAATTTTTAATTCACCAGAAAGGATTAAGCAAAGACTCTACTTTTTACAGACTCCGATGAACCGGTATTCAAAATCCAAAATTTGAGGTTAAATTCCCACACCTGTGATTCCCTCAACGCACGGAACTAGAATCATTTTTCGGGATCTATTCTCCCGAAAATCGAACTCCCGAGCTGGGCCGACAGCGGCCGAACCTACCCGAACGGATTCGTACGATCCTGCGGATCCTAACCTATCCGCGCTCTCGCTTGTCGCCTCGCCGGCGCGCAATTCGAACGCGTAAGATATCCTTCGCTTCGCTCTCGTCGACTTTATCGCATGCTTTTCGCTGCTTTTCCGAATTCGTTGCGTTGTTCCTCTGCACGTTGACTACGAAGACTTCGATGACGATGATTCTCGTAATTTCACGTTTCCTTAGCTCGTGCAAGAAGTTATCTGCCGAATTCGTTGTTCGTAGCTTTCGTTGATTCTCTACGTCGTGTCAATTCTCTCGTGTGAAACGAAGTTCGTGCTTTGTAGCGTCTTTTACGTCGGAGTTCGTCGCTCGGCCCTTTATCTCGAATTCGTTGTCGTTATCTCGTCGGTTCTCTCGGAGTAGTTGTAATGCATGAAATATATCGAAAATAATAAATAAAGGTACGAAATCGCTTTTTCGAGGCCTCGGAAGTCGTTCGATCCCGCTTTCTATCGGTAGCGCAGGTCCCTAATTGTCCGGTTCCGTGCGTGTACTTTTCTTACGGCTCGATTAGAGAGAGAGGAGAGATTTTGTGGCGCGTATCAAAGATACCACGTCACAAGATGTACATAAAATTCATCGTTAAAATGTTGTGTTAATGAGCTCTTAATTAAAAAATATATATAGCAATGATGTTTTTATTAACCGCTTCATTCTCTTGGACGTGTTATCTCGCGACAACGATTCTGCTTGTATCTGGTCACAGACGTATTATCCCGCGACGACGATACTGTTTGTATAAGGTCACAGACGTATTATCTCGTGACGACGATACTGTTTGTATAAGGTCACAGACGTATTATCCCGCGCTGCGGTACCGTTCGTGTATTGCCACGGACATGTAAACACACTGCTACTATTTTGTATATTTTAACAACATTGAGCTTGTTTCTACGATATTTCAATCAGTGCCTATTTGACTGTTCACGAGAATAGACAATTATGCCACGAATTCGAAATCGTATCATCAGTGATTCTGAAAGTGCCACCGAAAGTGAGTTAAGTGACGAGGACCTTCCATTGTCCGAACTTTGGAAGAAGATAAAATGCCAAAGAAAATGGAATATTCCCAGCGCCACAGAGAGTTTCAAACCTCAAGATTTTTGCTACATTGATACACATAATGGTGTACAATCCACATCCGGTATATCGGAAAATAGTTCTCCCGTGTCCATTTTCAAATTTGTTTTCTGTGAAGAATTTATACAATTAATTGTAGAGGAGAGCAATAAATTTAGCAGGAAACGAGGTTTCTCAAAATCATACTTTAACGTTGCCGCTCAAGATTTGCATTGTTTTTTTGCTATTATTGTTCATATGAGCATAGTTCGTTTACCAAAATTGTCGATGTACTGGAATACAAAACCAATGTACAACTTCGTCTTTCTAAGGCAAATTATGTCAAAAAAGAAATTCTTCTATATTCTGCGGTTTCTGCACTTTACTAGTGAAGATCAAAATAATAATGAGAGTGTACGGATTCAAAAAATACAGCCGGTTATTGACATACTAATACATCGTTTTCAAAAGGCCTATCGACCGAGACGGCACATAGCTGTTGATGAAACTTTACTTTTGTGGAAAGGTAGACTGTCTTTCAAACAGTATATTAGTACTAAGCGCGCAAGATTTGGATTAAAATCATTTATTTTAGCCGAATCCGAAACCGGATATGTTTATAATTTGCAATTATATGATGGGCGTATATCAGATGTAGGACAGTGTAGTTTACTAGGAAAATCCGGTTCTATTGTACTGAATTTATCAAGAAATTTATTAAATGAAGGACGGATCATTTATCTCGATAATTGGTATACCTCTCCCGCCTTATTTGAGCAATTATATAAATATAAAACATATGCTTGTGGCACCGTCCGCATGAACAGAAAAGGTTTGCCGTGCGACGAGAAAGCAAAAAAAATAAAAAATTTAAACAGAGGTGAGATGGTAGTACGCTATAATAAATTTATGGCATTTTGTGCGTGGATGGATAAAAGACCGGTGACGCTTCTCAGCACCTTCCATGCTCCACAGCTTGTAACAACTGAAAAAATTGATTACACTACAGGACAACAAGTAAAAAAGCCAAATCTGGTTTTGGACTATAATATGCACATGGGTGCAGTTGACCATACCGACCAAATATTACATGGGTACCAATCATTCAGAAAAACACTAAAATGGTACAAAAAGTATTTTTTTTATTTATTTGACATCGCTATATGTAACACACTGGCTATATGGAATTGTCTTCATGGAAGAAAAAAAAGTTTACATGAAATAAAAGAAGAAATAGTATTGGGTTTACTCAAAAAATACCACAACCCGAAGAATAATTTTCACCAGAAAGGGAACAGGAATCATTTTCATCCGCTTCGCTTTCATTCCAGATGTTTCTTAAACAAAATACCACCAACAAACAAAAAAATCCATCCCACGAAGCGTTGTATATGGTGCAAAACCAAATCGGTTCGTAAAGAAACTAGTTATTATTGTAAGAATTGTAATGTCGCGTTATGTGCAGTTCCCTGCTTTGAATTGTACCATACAGAGAAGTAATAAATTTCAAATATCCCTAAATCAAACCTTTGCTTTATTATATTGTTAGAAATTTATAGAAACGAGTGCTCGCATTTGAGCCCCAAGCACGACTAAGCGAGAAAACCGAAAACTCCCATTCCACACGGCAATCACAATGACGACACTCGTCAACACACCTTCTAACGACCGTTGTCTCTAATACGGCCTCTCCTGACCTGAGGAAGACCTCGACCTCTTCTTCTTCTTCATTCGTCGGAGGTCCCCGCATTACCGGTCATTCTTATGGCTCGGCCATAGTCCTTTCGTCTCCTGGATGGGACCGAAAAGCATCTTGACTAGCCGAAAAGGACTCGGGCGCGTCTTGTCCTGTCGGCACCGTGCCGACGGCACCCCGTTCCACAGCGTTGGACCCGGAAGTGCTCTGTTCGGCCGTGGTCGACTCAGGGTTACTTTGGTATGCGAGGTCCTCTCGCCCACAAAATGTGTAAGGTCCGCTCACATGCGAGGTCTGCTCGCCAAAAATGTGTGAGGTCTGCTCACATGCGAGGTCTGCTCGCCAAAAATGTGCGAGGTCTACTCACATGCGAGGTCTGCTCGCCCAAAAATATGTGAGTTCTGCTCACATGCGAGATCTGTTCGCCAAAAATGTGTGAGGTCTGCTCACATGCGAGGTCTGCTCGCCAAAAATGTGTGAGGTCTGCTCACATGGTACTCATGCACCACAAAAATTCGTTTATGTCTAGCAACTTGTCTAATTTGTCCCCAGTTAGTTCTGTATTTATCGGGAACTCGTCATTTGATCCGATCGCCAGTATCGTTTCGCGCTTAGGTTCACGGCCATCGCGAGTAATACATTGTCGTCCACGAGTACGTAGGTAGGTGATACCTTCCCGATTAAGTACATCGGTGCCCACTATAGACTCGACCTCCTGACTGCCTATCCCTTTTAAAACACGAAAAGCAGGCTTGCGCGGGCAGTCAAAGTGCTTAACTAGCGCGGACGGAAAGACCATCGAAAAACCGATCGGCAAGGTTACGTGATTCGAATCCCACTTCTGATGTTAGAAATTTATAGAAACGAGTGCTCGCATTTGAGCCCCAAGCACGACTAAGCGAGAAAACCGAAAACTCCCATTCCACACGGCAATCACAATGACGACACTCGTCAACACACCTTCTAACGACCGTTGTCTCTAATAATATAGCCTTTCCAAAATTACCGCTTCTTTGAATTAAAGTTCTTAATCTAATAATGGAGCACGCGAGATATGTCGTCCGTGGCAATACACAAACGGTACCGCAGCGCGGGATAATACGTCTGTGACCTTATATAAACAGTATCGTCGTCGCGGGATAATACGTCTGTGACCAGATACAAGCAGTATCGTCGTCGCGGGATAACACGTCCGTGAGAACGAAGCGGTTAATAATATGCAAAAGTAATCTCTTGTTATATAAAATTAAAGAAAAAAAAAAATAATAACTCCACGGGGAATCGAACCCCAGCCGCCTGGTTAGTAGGCAAGCTCGCTACCGCTTGCGCTGCCGAACCGTTGGATACTGTAGGGCAATTTCTACCATATACACTGCGCTAAAAACTCTGAGAGCTTTTTTCTCGGAATTGGCTGATTCGTGCGCTCTATTACTTTAACAATCGATGACCCTTAAGGGGTACTATAATCCTACAAAGTCCCATCCCGAAGTCAATTTCCCAACCCGTGCCCTCTCCTTGTAAGAGTGTGCAAGAGAGTGAATGTGTGTGTGAGTAAGCGTCCGTGTGTTCGAGCGAGCACCTGAGCATAGTCGAGCGAGCGTATGTGCGTGCGAACTAACGTCGCGGTGTGGGTGAGTAAGTGAGACGTGCGAGAGCTGCGACGAGTACGGCTATAAAAAATATAAACACGACGCGATCAGCTGGTCGAGAGCGACGGCCTAGCAACGAGGAAGCGAAGTCTTTAAATAAACGCAAATTAATAGAAATTTCACGTGATTTATTTTATTATTTTTCCCACTTTCCACTGCCAGTCCTTAACAGACCGAACCATTCGAAAAGGTAACGTGAGCTTCAAAAGGTAAGGAAGGCGATACGTTACAGTATACAGCTCTACCAGTTAATGTTCTAGAAGCAATAAAACCAATTTACACAGAACTCTCCAACAAAACCTTACTGGAAAGATGTAAAGGTGCTTTTACACAAAACAATAACAAAAGCTATAATCAACTCATATGGAAAATAAGTCCAAGATTTTACCGAGTGGATCAATTGTGGTAAACATGGCTGCTCATATAGCTGCATGTATGTTCACTTTTGTTAAATCTCTTTCTTTCTCTCTCTTCCTTTTCTCCACGGCGCTACCTTACAACGGCGACTCGCGCGGACTCTCTCTCCTTTACTTTCTCTCTTTCTTCTACGGCTGGAGCATCGCGTAGCTTTGCGTAAAACATCTCGTGGAAGACACGCGTGGCGGAACAGAGGTCGAAATGCGTGCAGCAATCGCACACGCGTTTTCTACGATTGTTTTTGTGTTGTTACACGGGCTGAGTTGTGTGTGAGAGAAAGAGGGGGACATTTTGAACAATGTTATGGTATGAATTTTGTCACAAAAAAATCTCTATTGCTTGGCCTATACATGCAATGGGAGTAAGCTGCGGCCGAAATACTGTTGTACCCGCGAGTCGCCTAAGCGACACAGTAAGTATCATATTCAAGGCCGCCTTCCGAAGAGGCGACCCAAAATTAATGTGTAAGCATTGCATCACCCAAGCGCCTGGACATCGCGAGTCTCGAGCCTAAGATGCAATTCAGCGATTCTCCCTTCTTAGCACCGAACGCTAAGGAGTGGCACGCGTAGAAGCGAGGAAACGAATAGACAGAACATCTAGAGCGAGCAAAGAGTTAGGAGGTTTACTTGTGCCTCACCATTAACCAGTTATTTAATAAAAGTCATACTTATACTCAAGAAGAACCTGATCTATACCTCAAACACCACCTTCCTTCCGCTTCCAAAGATAACCGGTAGCCGGCTTACAAGCGCAGATTACCACATTGGTGGCAGCGAGTGGGATCGTTTTGCAAAAAATTTTTGCATATACGTGGCAGTTATCGCCAGAAGATGCAAAGGCCAAGGTGAAGGACGGTGTAAACTACACCGAGACGGAGGAAGCAGACCAGGCAACCTAACACCAGCGCAGCCAAGGTTCGTACGAGGAAGTAGACGACTGGACGAGCGACAAGGAGGAGACGAGCCTTATCGACACCTCAGCTGACGGCACGAGGCAGTTCACCGAGCTTATCTGCGGACGGCGCGGAGAACGAGATACAGGGCAGTCAACTCCCAGCGAACAGGTGATAGCAACGGCCGCAGCCCTGCTGAATGTGGCGAACACTTCTACTGTGAGTAACATCCACACCTAGCTCAGCACGCAAGACAAACGTAAAAGTAGCGACCGTATGTCCGACCAGGGCAAACCCGCAGAATTATATTTTCTACCGTACAAACAGCATTTTAGTCGATCATGCGAATCGTTTTTCGAAACAAAATTAGTATTTACCACCGAAGAAAGCGAGTGTAAACGTAGGAAACTATCTGCGACAGCTGTAAAACATCTCTGTACAGATAGCGATCTTAGCGAATCAGACCACGGCGCATCGGGATTACAATCACCGATTAGTGACCGAATAGAAATCAGACGAGAATACCCGATAGAACGATTAGATTTTTCTCTGTTAGAAGCATCTCAGAAGCACTAAGGTGCGTAAAAGTTTTTACGGGAGGCCCTGCGGTCAGAGTATCCGAATTTTTAGAGACATGCGAATGTGCGCTCGAACTAGTTAATGAAGCAGACAAACAGAAACTTTTCAGGACAATTAAAAGCGTAAAACCAGCTATAGGGCGGCTGGGGCCCCCCCAACGAAACAGCCTTGCTGTTTCGTACTAGGCACGACAGCGGTAATGATTCGCACAGGAAGTCGGCTCGCTGCGCTCGCCTATCCCTTTTTAGTTGTCACTATTTTACATACTTTTGCAAAGTTTGAATTGTTTCCCTATTATAGCAGCTTTTTTATGAATTTTTTGATGTTTAAAATGACCACCATTTTGAAACCGGAAATTGAATCAATTCGAAATTGTTAGTGGATCTATGTTAGGAATAATTGGATTTTTCGTATAAATGTCAGCTTTATCCGTTCAGCCGTTTAGGCGCTAGAGTCGATAAAAATATTTATCAGTCCGCCATTTTGTACCGTTTTGCTGAAAAATTTTGAAAAAATTCATGTTATTAGTTGTCATAATTGTACATATTTCTGCAAAATTTCAATTATTTTGCTCTTATAACAGATTTTTTATGAATTTTTTAATATTTAAAATGCCCGCCATTTTGAAACCGGAAGTCGAATCGAATCGAAATTGTTAGTGGATCCTCGTCGGGTGTAACTGGATTTTCCGTGTAAATTTTACTTCGATTCGTTCAGCCGTTTAGACGCTGAAGTGGATACACACACATACATTTAGATCTTGTTATGAAACATAAAGATCCAAAAGGGTTTTTGGATATCTCGAATAGTTTCGGAGATAATCGTCCGTTACACTTTTTGCTCGATCGAGAGCATAAGGAAATCCCTGCGGTCGTGCCTAATTAGCAGGAAAGGCGCACCAAGAAATGCGATACAAAAAACTTGATACTTATGGGGAATTTAAAATAGCACTAGAAAAAGTATTTCTAGACCGACGGTCGCTAGCGTCCGTGCAAATCGAGTTAAATAAAAGTCGGCAAAGGCCGGGAGAAAGCGCGCAAGCTTTTGGACGGCGCGTAGAAGAACTTCGCATGCTATTAGTCAGATTAACCGTCGAATCAGAACCAGATGAAGCGGGATACAATGCTATAACCGCCACTCTCAAAGGACAAGCTCAAGTTATTTTTGAAAACGGTTTGCAGGGACGTGCAGCGACTATCGTTCAATCGAGAGGGTACAAAACCCTGGAAGACGCGATTATAGGAGCCTCAGAGGCAGAAATAAAGTACGGAGAAAGTCAAAATTATGAATACACGCAATCGTCCCAAAATGAGGACCCATTTCAAAAGAATTCCCCACCTCGATGTGGTAAATGCAACCGAGTAGGGCACGCAACTAGCAATTGCTATGCGCAAACTAGAATAAACCCGCGAAACACCCCAAACCGTACAGGAGGCACTGGCCCCGGCAGGGACCAAATCGTGTGTCTGACCTGTGGACGGCCCGGGCACATGGCGCGAAATTGTCGTACTAGACCAGAAAATAGACTGACTAATAGACCAAACGAAAGACCGTCGACGTCACAAATGCCGACAAGGACTGACTAAAACGAACGACATACGCAACCCAGCACAAGTAACGTGACTAACGATACAGTAAAGCAATATAACGTAAATAGCCTTGCGGCAAAGACAAAACACAAAAATCACTGCAAAATTACGTCCGAAGACATAATAGGTGGACACGCCACCATGTTAGTAGATTCAGGGGCTCAAGTAACGCTCGTAAAAATCGGGCTAATAGACGAGGAAAAAGAGGCACGCTCGACAAACATGGAATTAAAGGGAATAGGATTAACTGTGCAGAAACTCCTGTGCCAAGTAATATTAAATATACAAATAGGGAAGCAGACAATACAGCATCCATGCTATTTAGTCCGAAACGACTTTCCGATAGAAGCCGACGGACTATTAGGGATTGATTTCATGGAAAAACATAACGTAACGATAACGCCGCGCAAACATTTGGCACTATACGGAGAAATAATACCGTTAAAAAATATAGGAACAAACGTAATAGCACCACGAACGGAAAAAATTATAACAGTACGAACAACCTCAGAAGGGGAAGGATTAGTAGAAAAAAGAGAAATAGAATCGGGAGTGTATATTGCAAATTGCTTAACCAAAGCCGAAAAAGGAGAATGCGTTGTCAGCGTAATGAATACGACCGACGACGAAGTCCAGCTCTCCAGCATATCAGTAGAAGTTAAAGACCCCGCGATTCTCTTTAAAGAACACGCGAATAATACAGTCAGCGCGAAAATAAATACGCTACAAAAAAGCAGCGGAGCCGAAAGAATGGAAAAACTTAGGACTAGTATTAGAACAGAGCATTTAAACCGGGAGGAAAAACAAAAAATATGGGACATTTGCGAGAAATATAACGATTTATTTTATGTAGAAGGAGATATATTAGAAAGTACTAATGCGACCGAGCATTGCATAAATGTAGAATCGGGAACGGCACCCATAAATGTGGCGCCATATAGGTTACCACAAAAACAAAAAGAAGAAGTAAGTAAGCAAGTAAAGGAAATGCTCGAAGCAAGGATAATCAGTAGGAGCAAGATCTCATGGAACGCACCATTACTGGTAGTACCCAAAAAACCAGGCAGCGATGGACAAGCAAAAATGCGCGTCGTAATAGATTTTAGGAAACTAAACAACGTAACGATAGGAGATTCTTTCCCATTACCAAATATAGCAGATATGTTCGATCAATTAGGCGGTGTAAAATACTTTACAACGTTAGATCTGGCATCAGGTTCCCACCAGATAAAAATGCGAGAAGAAGATAAATGCAAGACAGCATTCTCTACACCGTTCGGACATTACGAATATAACCGTATGCCGTTCGGATTAAAAAACGCACCCGCGACTTTTCAAAGATTAATGAATTCAGTATTATCAGGGCTACAAAGAATTCAATGTTTTGTATACTTGGACGACGTGGTAATTCACGCGCCAAGCCTAGAAGAACACAATAAACGACTAAAGGCAATATTTGAGTAATTAAGAAAACATAAACTACGTTTGCAACCAACAAAGTGTGAATTCCTTAGAAAAGAAACCGTATTTTTAGGACATATCATTACACCGGAAGGAATACAACCGGATCCTATGAAAACAAAAGCGGTTACGGATTTCCCTAAACCAAATAACGTTAAAAACATTCAGACATTCCTAGGATTAGCTAGTTACTACCGGCGATTCATAGAGAATTTTTCAAAAACAGCGAAACCATTGACACAGTTATTAAAAAAGGGAACAACATTCCAGTGGACCGATCTAGAACAGGAAGCATTTGAATTATTAAAACATAAACTAATATCTACACCTTTACTCCAATACCCAGATTTCTCAAAACCTTTTGTGCTAACCACAGACGCGTCAGATAAGGCGCTAGGTGCCATTCTATCCCAAGGAGAAGTAGGAAAAGATTTACCAATAGCATACGCGAATAGAATACTCAATAAAGCAGAAATAAATTATAGCACAACTGAAAAAGAATTATTAGCAATAGTCTGGGGAGTAAAACATTTCAGACCATATTTGTACGGAACGAAATTCACGATAGTAACAGACCATAAACCGCTGACGTGGCTATTTAATGTAAAAGATCCCGGATCACGCCTCATGCGATGGCGTATTAAGCTAGAAGAATACAATTACCAGATCACGTACAAAGAAGGAAAGAATAACAGCAATGCTGACGCGCTAAGCCGCGTATACGTTACAAACGCGATACCTGACACCGAAGATACGGAACATAGAGAATATTCCGCCGATGAAAAGAAACGAATCTTATACGAATATCACGACTCCCCCTAGGAGGCCATCAAGGAGTCGATAGAACATATAATAGAATTAAATTAAAATACAATTGGACAGGACTTAGAAAGGATATAGAGAATTATATATCAAAATGCGCGAAATGTCAACAAAATAAGTTAGGCACGCGAACAAAAATGCCAATGGTAAGTACAGATACGCCTACCCAACCTTTCGAAAAATGTAGCCTAAATATAGTTGGACCATTACCAGTTTCCAATGCAGGGAATCATTATATACTTACTTTTCAAGATAATTTAACGAAATATAGCAAAGCCATCCCTATACCAAATCAAGAAGCCAATACGATTGCGAAAGAATTTGCTACAAAAATAGTTTGCGAATACGGAATACCGCAAACAATATTAACTGACCAAGGAACTAACTTCGTATCAGATGTTTTTAAAGGGGTATGCAAAGTACTAAATATAAAAATGATACAAACAACAGCCTACCACCCACAATCCAACGGTGCGCTAGGGCGAAGCCACAAAACATTGGCAGATTATCTAAAAAATTATGTAGGAAAGGATCGAGCGGATTGGGACGAATGGCTACCATACGCGATGTTTACATATAATACAATCCCACATACGGCGACTACCTATACCCCGTATGAATTAGTTTTCGGAAGACTAGCCGAAATGCCTACCTCTATCAAGCGCGAACCGCAACCTTTATATAATTACGATAACTATGCTAACGAATTACGTGAAAGAATCCGGGCTGCTAACACGTTCGCGAAAGAGAATTTAACACGCGCGAAAGAACACGCAAAAGAATATTACGATAAGACGTCGCGACCGAGAACTTTCAATGAAGGAGATAAAGTATTATTATATGACGAAGCGACGAGACGAGGACGGTCAAAGAAATTAGATAATTACTGGATCGGACCATATACAATAATAAAACAGAAATCCGCGGAAAACTATATTATAAAGAAAGGAAAGAAAACAATTACGGTACACGCGAACCGATTGAAACACTTTAATGAATGAAAATTAAAAACTAAAGAGAGGAAAACGGTAGAACGAAATCATAAAACACTAGCGGATTACCTACAACATTTTATAAGTAAAGATTTTGCACGAAACCTAAGAACACATTCTTCAAAAGCTGACACCACTGAACAGACAGACGAACAATTTACGTTATTATCGTGTACCCAAATAGTTCAATACTCGCAAAAAGCATTACCACACTTATAGACAGCACTAAACTTTCCGATTCCTTAAATATAGAAGCAGGATACCTCTTAGACCGCGTAACAGAAGTAAAAGCGTATAGCCGATAACGCGCAATAATTACGGTAATAATTGGAATACCTCCCATAGGAAGGCAAATACTAACAAGTATAAAAATAATAACCACGTATTTAATCATGCTCCACTTGTGGCGATAGGAATTATAATCTTAGTACTAGTAGCGCGTTATAGCATATATTACAAGCGAAAAAGCGAAAACAGATCAAGAAACAAAAAATTAACGTAGCATTTAAAAGCGAAAAGTATCTATGTAAGCATAAACGATTATATTAAAACATGTCATCGGGAAAAATAAACATTGTCAAAAAAAAAAAAAATAAATAAAATAAAATAAAAGAAATAAAGATATATATGTACCTATAATATATAAATGAAGAATATATGTATAAATAAAATAAATACCAATAAACGAATAAAGCGTAAGAAAAGAATATATATATACAGTCTGTCAAAAAAGTCTCCGTACACCCTTTAAAGCGCTATAACTTGTAAAAAATGGATCAAATAGACTTGAATTTTTGCAAGCACATAGAAAGATTAGTTTACTATATATCGTAGCTTTTTTGGTTAACAAATATCAGAATGTTCGAAATCGACGATTCGACCTAATTCTGTGATCTTTAAACATTTATAGCTCTAAACAACGTTAACCGATTTGGATGAAATTTGTAGTATGCATGGATTTTACTTAAATCTACAGAAGGCAGTTTTTAAATTTTCATTATTAGCTCTGATAAAAAAGTTGAAAAAATGACTTTTTTTATTTGCTTTGTAACTTTGAACATTCTGATATTTGTTAACCAAAAAAGCTACGATATATAGTAAACTAATCTTTCTATGTGCTTGCAAAAATTCAAGTCTATTTGATCCATTTTTTACAAGTTATAGCGCTTTAAAGGGTGTACGGAGACTTTTTTGACAGACTGTACATAGCACCGACCCAGGTAACATCAATTATTTCGTTTATCGTATGTATTTCGTTTCGTTTCTTGTATCTATTTCCCGTTATTCATTGTTAATATTTTTGTATAGCAGGACGGCGATTCCTGGGTCTATTTATTCCTCCTACTGAGAAAACGAATAAAGATTCAACACGGATTTTTCGTTTGTTGGTCATTTCATCGTTACAGTTTATCGTTTCTAAAAATTAACTCACAAGGGGACATTACGGCCTCGGAAATTGACTTCTGGATGAGACTTTGCAAGTTTGTAGTATACCTTTAGACTATTCGATTTGCAAAGTAAGAGCGCGCACTAGCCATAAACTTTCGAGAAAAATGGCTTTAAAGTTTTACCTGTAGAACGTATACCAGTCACTTTGAACACCATCCAAGAACAGCGAAGTGGCCGAGTTGTAGCGAACTCGCTTGCGGCGCGGGCGGTCCGTGTTCGATCCCTGCGTGTGGAAACTTTTTTTTTTCAATTCTTTAAAAAATTATAAAAACTGTGCAATAAAGTTAATGACATACTAATATGAAGAATTTAATTATACATAATTTTTTCTATTAATGAAATGACTGTTACTGTTAATTATTGACTATTGGGGAGGACAAACAAAGCCTGAATTATATGACGAAATCTTTCAGGATGACGAGAAATCACCTACTTGCACAATTAAAGTGATTCCTCCAAAATGTACTCCACGTGTTCAACCTTGCGATGTTTATTTTTATGGACACGTGAAAAATGTAATCTGATTGAAAATAATGGAGAAATAAATTCTCGTGAAGACTGCATAAAAATACAATCAATAGTGCATCATCAATTATCATCGCCAATTTTTAATGAAATGATCCGGTATGCCTGGTACGCTTCCAAGCTCTTGTTACGTCTGCAGCAAATTCTTGCATTTAAAATCTTTTCCAAATTCTTTTAAGTTCAAATAACTTCGAACCATATCCTTGCGCACGGAACTTTCCCTTCGCAAGGCGAGCCACTCAAGCCATAAAAGCCACATGTGGCTAGAGATAAACAGAAGACCGAGGACAAGACTTTCTTGTTCCGTATCTTTGAAATGGACGAAACGCTTTCCTTACTTTAAAATAAAATATTATCTAAGTTAAGATTTTCGATGCTTTCGTTTCATAATAAAATAACGTAAATTAAAATATCTTTACCATTTCAAATTACGAGTACGAAACGAAAGCAATGGAAACCTTTTTTCCTTTATTATTTTTTTTTTTCTATTATTATTATTATTATTATTATTTACTTCTTTTTCTTCTAACGCATTTTTTCCAATAATACAAACTCTCTTCTTTAATAATTTTCTTTTAATAATCACGAGAAACAATGGCTTCTACATATACAGAGTGTGTTCGACCATATAGTCGTCCGCGAATCCACGTGTAGCCAACAAAAAATTGAGCCGAAATAAGTCATAAAAGTTAACATAAGCCAGGTTAGTTAACGAGTTATTAATTATTAAAGATAGGGCGAAAAAGCGGTAGGCGGCGAGCCGCGACCATGCTAATCTGATGGCGAGCGGCGCGGGGAGCGGCGGGCGAGACGGTCGAGCATCGAATTGTTTACTTTTGTTCTTCCTTCCTCTTTCGTTCTTCCTCTCTTTTCCTTTCCTCCACGGCGCTACCTTACGTTGGCGACTCACGCGGACTCTCTCTCTCTCCCTTCCTTTCTCTCTTTCTTCTAGCGTCTCGCCATCAGAATAGCATGGCCGCGGCTCGCCGCCTACCGCTTTTTCGTCCAATCTTTGATAATTAATAACTCGTTAACTAACCTGGCTTATGTTATCTTTTATGACTTATTTCGACTCAATTTATTGCTGGCTACACGTGGATTCGCGGACGACTATATGGTCGAACACACCCTGTATATTGTAACGTTACAAGCAAAAACACGATTTAATAAAAAGAAAGTAAAGTAAAATAGAACTAGAAATCAAGGATTAGAAAGATCGGGAACGCGAGAGAAGCGAAAATTCCATAAAATTCCACGGAAAGAAAGAAAAAACGGCCGAAATCTAAAAATAGACAGGAAAAGGACAAAAGGACACACCTAAGCGAAAGTAGGTCGCGATAGCCTAGGAAACGGGAGGCGAGATGAGGCAAGGGAAGAGTCGCGGAGGATAGGAATTCGCATAAAAACGAATGACGTAACAGTTCGAACGATGGGCAAGTTCAAGGCCAACACCGAGGACAAGCGCGGTCAGCAACGCGCGCCGATAGACAAATAGCGGGGACCCAATTAAAATTATCAAAATCAGATCACGGAGGTAGGGATAGCGCGTATATAATACAGGTAGCCGAAAGATCGAGAGCGAGAATTTTCTCACGTTTTTCTAAGTTATAAATTCGAGTCGGGAGTGATTAGTTCGGAGGCAGGCAGAAGCGCGAGGAAAGAAATCGGCTTTCAAGTTCGGAGAAGAGGTGTTTTCCGGAGTTTTTTCTACCACACGAGTGAGTCAGCACGGCGCACGGCAGCCTAGACCAACGTGTGAGTAAGAGAGAGAGAGTAGCCAGGCAAAGAATACACCAGATCGGTAAGAGAAAGACATATAACGTTACAGCGTCTTCCCGAGATACTTGTTTACATTTCTTTGCGATACCTGACTTCCAAATAGGCTAAGCGGTAGACTAAGTGTGTGCGTGAGCGTGTGGATGAGTGTGAGCGCGTATAAGTGTGTGTGGTATAAGCAAGGAACAACAAGAGTGATCAGCTGGGCGAGTGCGTTGACCTCGCATAATTCGGCGATATATGACGAAGACGAAATAAAGAAAATTAAAGGGATTTCGCGCACTGATTATTTCATATTTTCCCTTCTATTCCCACTGCCAGTCCTGAAAAGGAAAGAACTCGACGAGGAGGTAACAGGAAGCCGAGGTGGTAAAAGGCTAAACGTTACAATATATATATAAACTTTTAACTATTTCTCCATTGTTTCTTCGTGCGGGTCCTAGGCCAGCCGAGTGGGGAGGGCCTCGAGCGCGACGCACCCCCACCTCGCCCTAGCGAGGACCTACCAAAAACCCGAAGGGTGGGGACACGGCCCAGCGAGTCGACTCGCAAGGGAAGGACTCCCACCCTCGCGAGGAAGTCAGGAAATTCGGAGGAAAGGGAAGAGGAAAGCAAAATGAGCCAATAATTAGCCAGAATTTGGGAATTTCCCCCTTTTCCTCCGCTTTTCTCGGCGGCTCGACCATTTTAAAAGGAGATGCTCCAGCGAGGAGCATCACTCTCGTCTTAGATTTCAAAACGCTCTAAACTTTCAACTCACAAGCCCTGTGCTTCCTAGATTCATTGTACCTTTTGACTTTAAAGGATTAAACTAGTAAGTTTTCTAAAATTGTTGCCTTACTTTCTTTCTCCTACGAAATTTCCAAACTCACCTCCTCATCCCCAGCTGCGTCGCATAGACGCTATAGCTAAAAGAGGATTTCAATTCTTTTTTCACCCAGAGTCAAACTTAGAACTATACTCGTGATTGTTCGTCTAGCTGAGAAACCGCTTGAAACCAAGGAGTGACCAGTTAGACGAATGTCCCACGTTGTTTAGAGAAATACTCGTGCTTGTTCGATTGGCTGAGAAACCGCTTGAACCCAAGGCGTGACCAGTTAATCGAACGTCCCACGTAGTTCAGGAAAGGAGTGACCTTTGCTGCCTTACTTTCGCGTTTGAAACCGAGGCGTGCTAGTAAGCGCAAAACCATCACTCCCTCTTCCTTTAATTTGCTTTTCTTTTATGGGTAGACGAGCGGGCCGAAAACGCCAACTAAAAAGGCTGAAACGCCATTTCGCGAACACAGCCATACCGTTGTGTAGAGAGGATTTAGACGAACTCACCTACCCTCCTAACTTCCCAGATCCAGATCCCCCATCGGACCTTTTCCTCCCCGAATCGTTTGATTCAAATCAAACTACCTCCTCCCCTCTTTTTCCTCCACTCTACCGTTCCCAACCCTTTTCCTCCGACTCGTTAATCCTGCTCACGATTGAGCAACACCTTCCCCTCTATCACTCAATTCTTAAGAAAGATCCGCGACGAGTTTATTACCAAAATCTGCACCTATTTGGACGGACTCCGAAGCAAACGTAAAACAGTCGTCCGGACGTGACATATTTTTGGTGACAGCGGTGGGATACGAGTGAGTTTTGGTGAATAAAAAGCGAAAAATGGAGACACCAGTAAGGGCACCACTCAACGTGCAGGCCGGATTGGTGGAACAACAACACCAACAACGATTGTTTATGACGCAACAGGAGACACTAAATAGTGTGGAGCAAACCCGGCGCAGAATGGAAGAACAACAAAAAGAAATTGAGGACTTTCGACGGCGACTGGAAACACACGAAAACAGTACAGCAACCAACGAACCCGGAATTACGAGAAACGATGTAAGTCATCTTCATAATTTGTCTTCGTTCCGGGACGCATTAGACGCCATACCAGCATACGACGGGCAAAGTATGGCATTCGTGTATTTCGCCGAAGGATGCGAGGAAGCATTGAATATGGTTCCGCCAGCCTACGAAGAAAACCTCGTAAAATCTGCGCGAAATAAGTTACGCGGTGATGCCCATCGCGCGATATTAGGAAACCAATTTAAAACCATGGCCGAATTAATTAATTTTCTCAGAAATAAATACGGTCCACGAGAAACAGTTTATGAAGCACAGGGAAAATTAGCATATATGTGTCAAAAAACAGACGAAAGTGTAATAACGTATTCAAATAGAGTAAGGGAAATCGGTAAAAGAATTTTAGATGCCGAAAAACGTAGAAATAGCTTCGTGTCAACAGAATTTAAAAAGGTTAACGAGGAAAATTTAGTAAATAGTTTTATTCGGGGATTAAAAACGGAGATTGCGTCAAGAGTAAAACGCAAAGAACCCCTAAACGCGACGATAAATCAGGCGATCGATGTAGAAAAGGAATTAGAAGCGATAGACGGTATCCGGAAGGTAGCATTTGGCACGGGAACGAGTAACCGCGAAATCCGTAAAGATCAAGCTCCAATCCGAAGTATTCAGCCGGAAGTACTACAATGCCAAATTTGCAATAAATTAAACCACATAGCGAAAAATGGCTGGTCTTATACGGGAAAATACCCACGAAATAATCAAAATAACGGTCCGCGAAACTCACCCCAGAACGCCGGAAATTCTTATCCGCGTCAAAACAATTATAATAATTTCCGGAACCAAAGTCCATCGCAAAATAACTATGCGCGACAGAATAACCAAAACCCATCGCAAAATAATTATACGCGACAAAATAGTCAAAATCAATCACAAAGCAATTATACGCGTCAAAATAACCAAAACCCATCGCAAAACTATTCGCAGCCCTCCGGTAATAGGGGATGGGGGCAAGATTCATGACTAGGCACGAACAATTGGTAAAAACGTATCAGGAAATAAGACCTAACAGTAGGCAAGAGTTTAAGGGAAATGATAACGGAACGAAATACGGGTTTAAACAAAACGAAAATTATGCAGACTATGACCGCGAAAGCGAGTACAAATACATTGAGCGCGGAAAATACGAAGAAAGTAAACGTCGCGTCGAAAATAGAAATGAAAATGAAAATAATCGCGAAGAAAATAATTACCGCGAAAATAATGAAGTAAAATACGTCGAAAATAAAAATGAAAACGAAAATAATCGCGAAGAGTATAGTTACCGCGAAATTAATAAAATAAATTACGTTGAAAATAAAAATGAAAATGAAAATGATCGCGAAGAAAATAGATACCGCGAAAAAACAAACTACGAGAATAAAAATAAAAATTTCCGCGAAGAATCGTCCAAGAAGGATAATGGTAGTGCGAGTATTAAAGAGTCCGAAGAAACGTCCGGAACCGCGAATCCTAATTATAAAAATAGTAAAAACGTCGAACAAAAACGCGTAATTCCGGGAAGATCGGTAAGATTTGGGAGCATAGAAGTCATTAATCCTCAAGACGTCAGAATAAATTTAACTCAAGAAGGCTATGTACCTTCAATCAAAATAAATGGTGAAGATTTCAGGGCGCCTTCGGTTTTTATGATCGACAGCGGATCGGGGCCTAACCTGGTTAAACAACGCGTAGTAGCCGAGAACGTTAGGGTAGATAGGGAGGAAATTTTAAAGCTCAGCAGTATAACGGCGCATCGAGTGACCACCTTAGGGATGGTTGAGATGAATATCTTAGGATGTGTAACGCCATGCCACTTAGTAGCGGATAATTTCCCCATATCGCAAGAAGGGATCCTGGGATCCGACTTTCTTGTTCAACGTCGTGCAATAATTAACTACGGTAAAAATCGGTTAGAACTAGATAACAAAGTCGTGAACTTTGAAACCGAAGACGAAATTTTGATACCTGCAAGGAGCCATTCCCAAATGTTCGTCCAAGTAGCCAATCCCAAAATTCGCGAAGGTTATTTGCCACGATTAGAAATAGATGAAGGAATCTACGCCGGGGAAGCTTTAGTGAGAGTCGACAAAAACAATAGAGCGCACCTAAGAGTAACGAATACTTCGGAAAAGGAAGTCAGGATTTTTATACCCTCAGTAAAATTAATTGAAGTAGATAGAATAATCGAGTCAGAAGACAGAAGAATAGCCAGCGATATCAGTAAAGATAACTATTGTTTCACAGTAAATAAAAACCAGAACGAGATTAAAAATATAGAAACACGAGCGAATCGAATACACGAATTGTTACGACTAGATCATCTTAATAGAGAAGAACGCGAAAACGTCAACGAACTTATATTTAATAACGTAGATAGATTTCACCTACCGGGAGAAACATTAGATTTCACCACCGTGTTACAACATCAAATTAATACTACCGACGACAAGCCGATAAACACGCGTCAATATCGATTTCCTCCGATACATAAAGATGAAATTAATAGACAGGTCGCAGAATTATTAGAAGCAGATATAATTAAGGAATCGGAATCACCCTACAACACTCCCGTGTGGATAGTCCCTAAAAAGGCCGACTCGCACGGAAATAGGCGCTGGAGAATGGTTCTCGATTTTCGCGCGTTAAATGAGAAAACAATCGGAGACGCGTACCCGTTACCTAATATTTCGGAAATACTTGATCAATTAGGAGGAGCAAAATACTTTTCAGTCTTTGATTTAGCTTCAAGTTTCCACCAAATTAAAATGCACTCTAACGATAGTCATAAAACTGCCTTTTCGACCCCCCATGGACATTTCGAATTTAATAGAATGCCGTTCGGATTAAAAAACGCACCAGCAACCTTTCTAAGATTAATGGATAGAGTACTAACCGGTATGCAGGGTAATGAAATTTTTGTATACTTAGATGATATAGTCGTATATGCCAGTTCACTCGAGGAACATGAAATAAAATTCGAAAAATTAATGCAACGGCTGCGTACCGCTAATTTAAAATTACAACCGGATAAATGCGAGTTCTTAAAGAAAGAGGTAACGTACTTAGGCCATATAATAGGGGAAAAAGGGGTAAGACCCAACCCTGAAAAACTCATCGCCGTCAAGAAATTCCCGGTGCCTAAAAACCCCAAGAATATTAAACAATTTCTCGGTCTCGCCGGCTATTACCGTAGGTTTATCAAGGATTTCTCTAAAATAGCAAAACCTCTTACAGACTTATTGAAAAAGGATGTCGAGTTCGATTGGACCATAAAACAACAAAACTCTTTCGAAACGTTAAAAGAATTACTATGCCGGGAACCCGTTTTACAATACCCAGATTTCACCAAGCCTTTCGTTGTAACTACCGATGCATCTGGGTTTGCAATAGACGCGATCTTAAGTCAAGGAGTTATAGGAAAGGATTTACCCATAGCATATGCGTCAAGAACCCTGAATGAGGCCGAAAAAAATTACTCTACCATAGAAAAAGAATCCCTAGCAATAGTGTACGCCGTTCAGCATTTTCGTCCCTACTTATACGGAAGGAAATTTACTTTAGTTACAGACCATAGACCTCTAATTTGGATGCATAATGTAAAAGACCCAACTTCGCGTCTCGTCAGATAGAGGTTAAAGTTAGCTGAATACGAATACGAAATCATACATAAGGCCGGAAAAACGAACATTAACGCGGACGCACTTTCGCGAAACCCCATACCTGAGGAACATTTATATCCCGTAACAACAAGAAGTCGCGCGCAAAAAGAAAAACGACCGTCGCCATATTCAACCGAGGATAGGCCCCGAGAAGAGACACCCCTCCTTCGACCTAGGCCGGGCATTCGTAAGGAACCTCCCCTCCCGCGTCCAAGGCAGGGCATACGCGAGGAACCCATCGTGACTCGGAGTCGGGCACGTCAGGAGCCTAGTATACCTGTCATACCCCTTATCCCTCAAGGAGCATTGCCGGTACCCCAAACAAGTAAAGAGGAGACAACAGTTAGAAAACGAGGACGACCACGGAAGGTCATTAAAGAATTAGAAAACCCTCGAGTAGAAATTCCGGAACCACCAGTAACCGAGAGAAAAGAACCGATTATGACACGGAGCCGCACACAAAAGGAGGGTCGTTATACGCCGTATTTACTAAATGACCGCCCCCAAGAAGAAGAATTTTTCACGCCTCTAACTACTAACGAGATACAAAATCAATTGCCCACCATAACAGGTACCGGAACTAAAGAAATAGCTAAACCTCTTGAAGTCGATGGTTCTACGTCAACAATAGAAAAAACCCCCGAAATAAAACACACCGCGCCGTTAGAAATACAAAAAGAAAGACAATTAGGTGATGGAAACATAGTTAATCTAGAAAATTCAATAGTACACTATGAAAAAAGCCCCGAGCCAGTAATTACACCAAGGGTTGAGACACCGTCAACTGATAAAAACCACGAAACACCGAGAGTTCCGTTGGAATTAATGCGTTTGGCTGATAGGTTAATCTTTGATAGAAACGGGGATCAAGACGAAACAGACGATAATTTAAATAGCGATAGCGGGTCCGATATCGAAACCGATAGTGATAGCGATAGTAATAGCGATACCGAGGAAGACGACAATAACATAGTAATAGAGGAGGATGAAAAACACAATGACACCCCTAGGATAAAAACACGAGCATTTAAAGACAGCGTAATAAACAATAGGGACAGGTTAGACATGCGCAAAGATAATTATTTATATTTCCTAACGCGAGATGGGCACCCGTGCGATGAAGGTTCGCGTCAGATAAAAAAATACAAAATTCTTCCCGATTTCCATACACAAGATTCAGGATTCCTAAGAATATCTAAGGATGCTGGAAAATACCATATAGCTCTGGTTTGCAAAGAAACCAAGGATGATAAAATAACAATGAATTCACTAGACGCCGCCCTCGAAGCATTGCGAAATACCATCAAGATAAAGGAAATAGAAACCATAAGCATCGCAAAAAGCGAAAAAATCGATGATTTCAGCTGGAAAACAATTATCAATAAATTACGCATATCATTAACTGGAGTTTCTTGCAAAATAATAATTTGTCATGGTCTAGTACAGGTACCCGAAAGGGACCGTCGTAAAGGTATCGTCGAAGAAGCTCACTCATCCGCAACGGGAGGTCACAAGGGCGTGACCAAAACATACAACCGCATCCGACAAAGATATCGATGGAACAAAATGAAGGAAGACATACAAACATATATCCAACACTGTTTACCATGCCAATTAAAGAAATTAGTCCGAGTAAAAACGAAGCAACCCATGGTGATCACTGACACTCCGCACACTGCCTTTGACAAGATAGCGATGGATATAGTGGGGCCGCTTCCTAAAACCTCCAAAGAACATGAATATATCCTGACAATCCAAGACCTCCTCACAAAGTTTTCCTTAGCTATTCCCCTTCGAACTATTTCCTCTTTAAGTGTAGCTGAAGCTTTTACTAAAAGGTTAATCTGCATATTCGGTGCCCCTAAGGCAGTTCTGACCGATCAAGGGTCAAATTTTACGAGTAACTTAATGCGCCGTTTCGCAAAAATCTTCAAAATAAAACAATATCGTACGACTGCTTTTCACCCCCAGTCAAATGGATCGCTGGAAAGATCCCATCTAGTACTAGTTGAATATCTAAAACAATTCGTAGACAAATACCACGAGTAGGACGATTTGTTAGAACTCGCCACTCTCTCTTATAATACCAGCACGCATGAAGGAACCGGGTATACACCCTATGAATTAATTTTTGGTAAACTTGCAAGAACATCGTCCAGCGATCAAACAGACGAAACAAACGAAAACCAGACGTACGATGATTATCTAATAGATCTGATAACAAATATCCATACGACACAACAAATAGCCCGGGAAAATTTAATTAAATCTAAAAATAGATTCAAAGAATATTACGATAGGAAAATCGTACCGAGTAATTTCCAAACGGGTGATCGAGTTTTCCTCCTTAAAGAACCTGTAAAAGGAAAATTCGGTGACCGCTATACGGGACCTTACGATATATCAGACGTACTACCTGATGGCAATATAAAGCTATTCGTAAAGGGAAAACCCCGTATAGTACATCCTAACAAGCTAAAACATTCTAATTTATAATGCATATTAACGTACTATAACTAACAAACTAAAATAGAATTAATTTTCTTTGTTCTTCTTTTCTTTTAACATTTTGTGAATCGCGTGCGAACTCTAATTTAGGATTTTAGGATCATGATCGGGATTATCATCATCCTATTTATCGGATGCGCATCTGGTCAAGGCCTGATAGGATATGACTGTGGATCACCCCACTCGAATATAACTACCATTTCGCTATTAGACGTCGGAGAATGCAATCTCCCGGAATATAAACCTGTCGTCAACAGAGTCTACATTCAGTTACTTCAGCATTCAAGATACAGCAGTACCAAAGCGACCCAATGTAAAGTAGTAATTCAACGCACGATTTACTACTGCGGAATGCATTCGCACGTATCCGTAGTAAACAACGGGCAAGCCGAGTATGTAACGGAGATTTCAAAAGACCAATGCACAGAAATGCACCAAACCGGGACTTTAAACCTAGGTTTTCGGAACATAATAAGAGGACTTCAACTAAACCGGACCCACACAAGACCGATCTCATTAGCAGGAAGCGCCACCTCGGACGGCAAGTGCAGCGGAGCCGAATACTCCGACCCCTACGGAAGTTGGAGCGATGTAATAGTCCAAGGAATGGTAACAATAACTCTTGAAAGCTACGACGCCACCATTAACCTAGAAGGTGACCGCATTCATCTACGATCAGGTACTGCGTGTTAATACTCCGCAGGTACCTGCGTAGACATGGAAGGAGGTTACACCTTTTGGGAAACTATAAAAGACGATTACTGTAGATTCAGGGAATACGATGTCCTCTACGAGGGAGACGCAACCAAATTAATCGATAGCTCATATGAACAAGGCCAGTTAATCTACACACTTGCGACCAACGACATCACCTTCGCACTCACCCGCAAGGGAGAAGAAGTAGTCTGCGGTTACAATCTAGTAAAAACCGAGCATCCAAAGCTGATCATCGTGGAAATACAAAGAGGAGAACCATTTATCAAAAAACAAAAGATCATTTCCGAGAGCCTAGACATATTCACTTACGTAAATTCAAAATTTGTCTATGTTGAAAAACACGTAAGAGCACAGATAAACGCCTTGTATAGAGACGTATTACAACAGAGATGCAATTTAGAGCAACAAGTAATGAAAAACGCTTTAGGCATAGCCACCCAATCTCCAGACGAATTCGCTTATCATTTAATGAAAGGCCCAGGATATATGGCTGTCGTCGCTGGCGAAGCGGTCCACGTTATCAAATGCATTCTGGTCACGGTAAAGATCCGACACGTTAAAGAATGTTATACGCAACTCCCTATAACAAGAGGAAACGAAACATACTTCTTATCTCCAAGGACGCATATTGTACTGAAAACCGGGACTCAAACACCCTGCAACCGCATAATACCGAACCTATTCTCATTAGGAGGTGAGTGGTATAAATTATCACCAATACCCGAGAGAACCTTGGTACCCGCCATGATGAAAGCGATGACTACACCTACCTGGAAATACACTAATCCTGCCTCTTTAGCGACCAGTGGAATATACAGTGAGGAAGAACTGGATCGATTGCAGGAACATATAATGTTCCCAGTAGAAAAACCAGGTGTATTAAATACCGTAGCTCGAGGAGCCGTTGGGCAAGAAGTGCTCACTCAAGGGATCAGCCTAACAAACTTCCTGGATAAAAGCATCGTCCACAACATGGTCCGAGATACCTGGAAAAAGTTTTGGAGCACTTTCACCGTATTTGGGACAGCAAGCGCCGGCGTATTAGGAATCTACTTCGCAATAAGAATAATAAAAACCGCAATAGATATCACCGTACACGGGTACACCCTACACCGCGTGTACGGGTGGTCCATATGCTTAATAGGAGCCTTATTTAACTCAATTACAAGCCTCCTATTATACCTGGCACCAAATCGAAACCATGCAGCGCCGGTTCTTCAAGAGGAGGCCAACTCTGGCGAAACGCCGCGAGAAAGCCTTCCGCATGCGCCGGTATTCCAAGAGGAGGCCAACCCCGGTGAGACTCCGCGGGAAAGCCTTCCACAAGCGGCGTCTCTGAAAGCGGAAGCCAACCCCGGACAAATATATCCTCCGCGGGAAAGCTTTCCAACAGACATCTCCAGCATTCCTATATACCGCCAACTCTAAGAAGACCGACCGCTCATACGCACCATACTACTCTCTTTTACAGATATGGCTATACGAGAGGATTCGCTCTGCCTCGGATTGATGGAGCTGGTGGATGAAGTTTGGATGACCAGCTGGTCGGAGGGAGTCCTATGCCGGGCCTGCTACCGGAGAGAGGGACATAATTACGCACACCTTGGGACCTTTCGGAGGTATGACTCGTGGCATGGAATATGTCAACGGAGCGACTGGTCGATAGACAAAGCGGCCTGTCGGTGTTGCTACCGAGTCATGCTTTGGTAGAAGCAAGTCGCAGCCGATTGCCATCAATGCAGACAACATTATCATCGGTATTATCCTGCCCTACTCGATCGGAAGTGGAGACCTATCGGACGGCGGCGACCAGGAGAGCCGCGAATCTTTTACCAAAAGTTTATTGGCCAATGAAGCCAACGTTCTTCTTTTCTTTTTTTTCTCTTTTATACATACATATTGTGACGCTAGGGACTAGAATATAATTAAATAAAAGAATGAATAAAAGAAAATCGGATAAAGTTCGCGAGAATTGCAACAATTAGAATAAAAGCACGGGAAACGGAAAAAGTACAAAGACAAGGAAAGATCATAAACGCGTAAGAGGCTAAAATTAGAATAGAGAAAAGGTGACAAACACATAAAAAAGGGTAAGAAGATAGACAAGGAAGGGAATACAGGTAGGCATCGCGATGGTCAACGCGCACGAGTGAATGACCGTCGGATTTTCCCGAACAGTAGAGACAAAGGGGAAGGCAATGACCCGGGCGCATCGGAAAAGTAGGGAACCAATTAAGAAACGAAAAGAACATCACGCGAGGGAGTAAAGGTAGGGAAATCACCTTTAAAAGGGTCGCGAAAGAAAGGAAAAGTCTTCTTTTTGGGTTTCAATTCCAAGTATAACGAGTATCAGTAGTGCGTGACGATAAATTTAACGAGGTGCAAATCGGGCAAGCGTAGAGGAAAATCGTGCAGCCGTTGAAAGAGAGCAGGGAAATCGGCCACTTCAATATCGAAGATATCCGAAAACGACCATCGGTAGAAAGAGAAAAAGAGACGACCTGCGTGTAAGTGCTTTGTATCTCTGTCATACGTATACAGTCGAACGACACAACGTCTCCGAAAGTAAAAGTAATATTATCATTTCACACATCTAATACCTAGCTAGTAGAACGCGTTCGTGTTAGTCCTAGTTTTTCTACCTAAGTTCTAGTAGCAATAAGCCATAGTCCAGTAGGTTGTGTGCGTGAGGAACGAGTGAGTGAGAGAGCGTGTGACCGTAGGCGAGTGAGTGAGAGAGAGCGAGCGTATAGGTAAGCAAACAGAAGCGTAGGCATAAGCGTCCGTAGGTAAGTGTGCGTGCGTAAAAGCGTCTTCGACGAGCGCGTCGAAAACCCATGCGTAAAAACCATCCCGCCGAATAGCTGATCGAGAGCATCGACCGAGCGTGCGGATTAGAAGGTAATAAAGAAAATATACGAGAAATCCGTGTCGTTATTTGCGAGATTCTTTCCTTTTCCCACTGCCAGTCCTTTTGAGGAACGAATTGCAAAGGAGGTAACGTCGAGAAAGAAGGTAAGAAAGGTAAAACGTTACTATATATATATAAACAAATTTTATATTAACGTTAAAATACAGTACTTAACCACCTAACAAAATCATTGTGTAGTCACCCTCCACATAGGAATAAGTTAAAAAATATTAAGAACCAGCGATCCGAACGCACGGGTACACCCATACGTTCGACTGAAGGAGGGAGGTGTTACGTCTGCAGCAAATTCTTGCATTTAAAATCTTTTCCAAATTCTTTTAAGTTCAAATAACTTCGAACCATACCCTTGCGCACGGAACTTTCCCTTCGCAAGGCGAGCCACTCAAGCCATAAAAGCCACATGTGGCCAGTGTTGCCAACAGTTATACTTGCTATCCACCAGATTCAACTTCTAAAACCACCAGAAAACCACTAACAAAAAACAGCCCTTCTCTCAATATCCCTAAATTTTCCACTAAACAAATTTTTGAGTAGGGTAGACCGAGGCGAATCAGATCAATATAATGTAAGGCAGGTGTCAGGATTTCTTCCTTACAGTGGCAGGGCGTGTTAGGATTAATATGAATGATGGTTCACTGTTAACTTTAACACATATGAACTATATTTGTGAATTAAGTACATAAACAATAATGGTTGGCCCTTGGCCTCAACCGAACTCTTCGACATAAAACGTAAGACTGACTTACACCCGGCGCTCCTCTCTCCTCGCCCAACCTAACTTCGTCTCACGCACACATCTAACCTAACGCGCACGCATAGCTTATACAGACACGCATATCTATACTAACACACACACACTCATGGCTTACAACTAACACACACACACTCATGGCCTACAGTTCGGCCATTCTGATTTTATGGTCGTCCCGACCATATAGCTTCTTACTTATTCGGAATCATTCTCATCATCACTATTTCCTTTTTCCCATAGTTTCATTCTATCTGGACTAAAAACTCCGGAAAATGGCTTTTGGTTTAACTGAAATCCGTCTATATCTTTCACTAAATATCTGTCTTGTCGAAGCACTTTATCCACCACATAAGGTCCTTTATATTTAGGTAACAGTTTTTGATTTATCCCCGGCGTAGTCACAACGTTCTTTAACATAACAAAATCACCTGTTTTATACACACGAGGCTTTTTATGTTTCTTATCATATAAAAATTTATTGTATTCTTGATCTTTCCGGTTTTTTTCAACAGCTATCTTCCTACGCTCGTCTCTATCGATATCTATGTCATTATGCTCTTGAAGATAATTTCTAATGTCATCATCGGAGAATCCATATTGTTCTCTCCCAAATAAAAGTACACTCGGTTCAGCTCCTATACTTTTATGGAATGTATTATTAAGTATAAATTGAGATTTTAATAAAACTTTAGGCCAAGACTCATTTGCAGATAATTTCGCTAAAATGGATCTTAAAAATCTATTAATACGCTCTACTTGGCCATTGCTTCTAGGTGTTCCCGTTGCTATTTTAACATGTGAAATCTGATTTTCCTTAAGATAACTATATAATTCGTTAGACGTAAATGCACTACCTCTGTCGGATACAATACGTTTACAGTAACCAAAATGGTGAAAATACTGTTTTAAACAAGCAATTACCTCTTTTGTAGTGGTTGACTTAACTGGGTATAATACCGTATACTTGGTAAAAGCATCTACGATAATAAAAATATGTTTAAATCCATTATTTGTTTTTTCAAGTGGACCATAATGATCTACGTGCAAAGTTTCGAATGGCTTTGTGCCTTTATCATAAATATGAAGTTCGCCTTCAACTTTACCAGAAGGTACTGAATATGTTAAACATAAAAAACAATTATCAACATAATTTTTCACTCGTGCACGCATATTAGGGAACCAATAAATTTTCGTAATCAATTCGACAACTTTATCAACGCCTACATGACCAACGTCATCATGACAAGTTCGAATTACTTTATCAACCATTGACTCAGGTACAAAAAATAAAATTCCACCATTATGTTTCTTATAAATAACACCATTACGTAATTCAAATTTATCGCTTTCTCGCAACTCAAGATCTTTAAAAAATTTTTGTAATCACCGGATCCTGTAATTGTTTATAAACTAATACTTGCTCGAATGATAATGGTTCAATAACTAATGTATTCCGGCTTAATGCGTCTACATGGCGCATACGATTCGCTGGACGATGTTCTATTTCATAATTATAGTTTTGTAAAATTAGACACCATCGGTTAATACGAGGGTTGATGTCCTTTTTGCTTAATGCTAAT
Source organism: Ancistrocerus nigricornis (assembly GCA_916049575.1). Lineage (NCBI taxonomy): Eukaryota > Metazoa > Arthropoda > Insecta > Hymenoptera > Vespidae > Ancistrocerus > Ancistrocerus nigricornis. The sequence continues at coordinate 17,339,360 of OU696666.1, read as the reverse complement.
TTTACCGCGTCGCAATCGGTCACAATCATGAAGCTAATCCCCTGTAAGTAAACGCGGAATCTTTCCAGTGCATAAATTATCGCCATCGTTTCTAACTCGTAGCTATGATATTTACTTTCTGCATCTGTGGTTCTTTTACTAAAATACATAATTGGATGCATACGATTATCATTTTGAAGTTGCAACAGTATCGCTCCATATCCATGCGAACTTGCATCTGTGTGTAATTCCGTCTGTGCAGTCGGATCATATATTGCTAATATTGGTTGATTTAGCAACTTTTCACGTAATGTTTCGAAAGCTCTCAGTTCCTCTTCACCGAATTTAAAAGACATATCTTTTTTTAAAAGATTATAAAGCGGTTTTGCGATTAAAGCAAAATTTGGTATGAATTTTCTAAAATAGCTAGTTAATCCTAAAAAGCTTTGAATTTGTTTTACCGTTCTAGGTTGAGGAAACTCTCTAATTGCTTTTACATTTGACTCATTAGGTGTAATCCCGTTTTTAGAAATATTATATCCTAAGTACTCAATTTCTTTTTCTAAAAATTTGCATTTACTGAAATTTAATTCCAACTTATGACGAGCTAATAAATTTAATACATCCTTAAGTATATCCAAATTTTCTGTAATATTATTTGTTGCAATCAGTATATCATCAATGTATAGTAATATTTTACCGGAATTAATTAAGGGTTTGAATACTAAGCTAACGTATCTTTGAAACGCAGCGGGTGCGTTGGCTAATCCAAAAGGCATTTTTAAATATTCAAATTGCCCATCCGGCGTAACGAAAGAAGTATATTTAATGCAATCTTGTGCAATCGGAACGTGATGAAACCCATCTTTTAAGTCTAAACTAGTAAAATAAGAATTATTGGACAATCGATCAATTTGATCCTCTACTAACGGAAGAGGATATCTGTCCTTTACCGTTATCTTATTTAAAGCTCTGTAATCAACACAAAGTCGATAATTATTATCCTTTTTTTTCACGAGAACTATCGGGCTACTAAAATTCGAGTTACTGGGCCTAATAATATTTCTCTGTAATAAAGAATCAATCATTTTTCGCACTTCACCTTTTTCATGCCACGATAATCGTCTAGGTGAATAATAAAAGGGTTTGCTGTTGTCCAAAAGTTCGATACGAAATTCATAATCTACTTTTTCCGTTTCATCATTTGAATTTACATAATCTAATAGCATTTTCATTAAATCTGTTTTAATTTTATTGGATAATGACGCGTCCAAACGATTTCGTACGATATCCAAATTATTGTTAACTTCTATCGCTTCGATATTTAATATTTCCTTAACATGTTTATCATAATTCATCTGTACCGTTCTATTAAGAATTACTGTTAAACCTGGCTGTATCATAAATTCACGACCTAATAAAATATCGTAAGATGTGGTATCGTCCGGCACAATCATAAATTTTATAAGGAATATATTATTTGGCAATAACTTTAGTTTAATTTTAGGTATGATATAACCGTTAATTGATAATGGGGACTTATTTATACCGCCGTAACTAGTATTCCCTTTATCGTGCATAATTTCGTACGCATTAAAAAAGGATAAATATGTACTCTCCGTCATAAGGTTTATCGCACTCCCTGAATCTATCAGTGCTTCTAAAAAGTAATCCGCCTCGCTTTCTTCCGTGATTAAGACGCAATAATCTCGAGAGGGATTTTCCAGCGGCGTGCGTGCTCGAGAGTGTTTCTCCGCCGTCCAAATTCCGGGAGTATCAATAAGCGATACGGCTGTTGGCTTCGAAGGAACCGCCTTTGTAGGGTCCGCTTTCGCTGGAACTGTTGACGTCGCAGTTTTCCCGCAATCCCTATAGGTATGTCCCATTCTACCGCACGTGTAGCACGATCCTTTTTCTCTTTTCGGCAGCGGACACGCGTTGACCAGGTGGCCCTCTTTGTTACAGTTAAAGCAGCGCGTAGGGGTGTGCGACTTTATCTCTTCTTTCTTCACATCGGTTTTAATCCCTGATCTTAAGCTTCCCGTAAAATTCTTCTTGACGTCGCATTTTAATGTTATTTTTTCAAAGGCCCGGAACAATGACGAGGACGTAGTAAAACAATGCATTCGTGCTTGATCGCGTAAATGTTCATCGGTAATGCCATCAATTATATGGTCTATTATTTCTTCCTCATCTTCAATTCCGACTTGATTAGCCAAAATTAATTTATCATGGTGGTATTCACTAAAATTTTCACCCACCTTCCACTTCCTGTCTTCGAATTTTCTTCTTAATGTTAATTTGCTAGGCCGATGATCAAAAATTCTTTTCATTTCGTTTAATAATACTTCAGCACTCATCTCGATATGTTCGGGTTTTGAGTGTAACCAACTAAGCGCTTTACCCTTCATTTTGGAAGCTATTAGAATTTTCGTCAATTGCCCGTCTAAACCGTAAGTCGTTTGCAATAATCTCACTTGTTTTTCCCAAACAGGAAATGTGTCGCTTGTACCAGAAAAGTCACTCAACAAGTCGCCAATGGCCTTTATGTTCATAGTGCTACTTACGCCTGTACTTGCATAAGGGGGAGTCCTTAAAGCTGCATTTTCCCGTCGTAACATATCAATTTCTCGATTCATAAGTTCTCTTTCCCTTCTTGCAAGTTCTAATTCTCTTGCAAGAAGTATCTGATCGTTCGTAACATTTCCAACCGGTAGCGTTGCTTCTACTGGATCTTCAACTTGATTTTCTCCTAAATTCTCCATCGTCATCCACTTTCCTTCAGGATCTGCAGTCATTAAACGACTAACAAGCTCAGCCTTTGAGCCTGTGGTTACAAGGCCAAGGTTTTTCAAAACTTCCTTCAATTGGGCGACCGTAAAATTACGTGGATCCATCTTCTTTGATCCTCGCACAATACTTATAACTTCTTCGAGAGAGAAGAAACAAAATGTAATAAAAAAAATATATATATCTAACACAAACTTTGTCCACACGCGTAAGTTAAATTTTAAAACGTATCCCACTTCTGAAGATTAACTGTAAGGCAGGTGTCAGGATTTCTTCCTTACAGTGGCAGGGCGTGTTAGGATTAATATGAATGATGGTTCACTGTTAACTTTAACACATATGAACTATATTTGTGAATTAAGTACATAAACAATAATGGTTGGCCCTTGGCCTCAACCGAACTCTTCGACATAAAACGTAAGACTGACTTACACCCGGCGCTCCTCTCTCCTCGCCCAACCTAACTTCGTCTCACGCACACATCTAACCTAACGCGCACGCATAGCTTATACAGACACGCATATCTATACTAACACACACACACTCATGGCTTACAACTAACACACACACACTCATGGCCTACAATAAGAAATCTATCGATATTTCAAATATCACAGCATAAAAGAACTTTCTACTCCTTCGCAATATTTCGTCTCTTTTCCCTTTTTTTTTTTTTAAATATTGATAAATTTCTTATTATAATCCAATTCGCCCTGTGGTCCGATTCGCCTCGGTCGCCTATATTATGAAATAAAACAATGTGTATTATCATTATTTAAACACGTTTATTAAACAATAAAATAACAATTAAGCAATACAACTTTTTATATCCTAAATCTTCTTCTCAATCTATATTAAGTCTTCTTTTTTAGGCACGACCGCAGGGAGTTCCTTATGCTCTCGATCGAGCAAAAAGTGTAACGGACGATTATCTCCGAAACTATTCGAGATATCCAAAAATCCTTTTGGATCTTTACGTTTCATAACAAGATCTAAATGTATTTATGTGTGTGTGTGTGTGTGTATGTGTGTGTGTGTGTATGTGTGTATCCACTCTAGCGTCTAAACGGCTGAACGGATCGAAGTAAAATTTACACGGAAAATCCAGTTACACCCGACGAGGATCCACTAACAATTTCGATTCGATCCGATTTCCGGTTTCAAAATGGCGGGCATTTTAAAAATTAAAAAATTCCTAAAAAATCTGTTATAAGAGCAAAACAATTAAAACTTTGCACAAATATGTAAAATAGTGACAACTAATAACATGAATTTTCTTTTAATTTTTCATAGAAACAATACAAAATGGCGGACAAATCAATATTTGTATCCATTCTAGCGCCTAAACAGCTGAACGAATAAAGCTGAAATTTATACGAAAAATCTAATTACACTCAACGTATATCCTCTAACAATTTCGATTCGATCCGACTTCCGGTTTCAAAATGGCGGGCATTTTAAAAATAAAAAATTCATAAAAAATTTGTTATAAGAACAAAACAATTAAAACTTTGCACAAATATGTAAAATAGTGACAACTAAAAAGGGACAGGCGAGCGCAGCGAGCCGACTTCCTATGCGAATCATTACCGCGGTCGTGCCTAATACGAAACAGCAAGGCTGTTTCGTTCGGGGGGCCCCAGCCGCCCTATAGCTGGTATATCTTTAATCTTCTTCTTAATCTATATCAGTCTTCTTTTTATATCTTAAATCTTCTTATCTACATATATTGTCTTCTTTTTATATCCTAAATCTTTTTCCTAATTAATTTTAAATTTTTCCTATATCAAATTTTCTTTTTATATTACATAGTCTTCTTCAGTTGAATAATTTTTGTCGGTATCATCATCATCGATTTCAGATTGATACGATTCTGTGGTACCGATTTTATTATATTGATACGATTCTGTGGTACCGATTTGCTTTATAACGTTTATCGGAATTTCATATTCGTTGCAGCACTTTTCTACCAACCTCAAACCGCAGCGTATTCTTATTATGGCAGTTAAAAGATTTAAGTTCATTCTGTTCCTCTGCTTATTTTTTATTATATTCATATTGCTAAACAGTCTTTCAACATCGGCATTGGAATGCGGCAATATTAAGAGAGTAATCGCAAAAGTCGCCAAATCCTTAAATCTACTTTGCCCTTGGGAATCTTTGAAATTTAATACTTCATTCCAAAATTTTTTTGTGTTCTTAGTCTCATTCCATTTCAATAAATGAATTTGTCGCCACTGGTCATCAACGTTTGCTATTAATTCTGCACTTTTATTGAACTGATTCAGTATGTCAATTAGAGGTTCCTTGTTGTGATTAAGTGCTTGCTCAACACTTATTCGAGAAATTTTTGTCATCAATGTCAAATTTTCCGGCAGTCGGTTTTTTATTTCTCCAATTAAACTTACTATAAACTGTATGCACCTATCCCGTATTATTTCTTCGTCTTTTTGTGGTAAACCTTCTGCTCTCATTTGAAATATTTGTTTTTCAAATCGGAATCCCAGATAACATTTTTGATCCAAGAAATCACGAATATTCTGACAAAAAATATTGACTTTATTTGTCGGTAATGTTACTTTGCTGACAAGCATATTTATTAGATTGGTCAACTCACCATACAATTTGGTGTGGTCTATATCTTTTGACTCAAACATTTTATTGACTCTATTAATTTCAGTCAATATTGGATATAAAAATGAAATATAAGCGTAATTTATGTCATTTGCATACATAGAGTGCAATAATTCTGCCGCATGACACCTTTCATGCAACTTTTGCTATAGAAAAATGTGTTTTTAATTCTAGCCATTGCGTGTATATTCTTGATACAGCAGACTCTATTGATAACCATCTAGTCTGGCATGTTTAAACTATTTTTAGCGGATTCTGTCCATCGTTGATGGTTTTGTATAACTCCCTATAGCTAGATTGTCTAGAAGCAGAGTGACTAAACCAGTTATACGTCTCTCTAATTAAAAATTCTAAATTTCTTGGTAAAAATGTCTTTGCAGCAGCAGAAACAGCTAGTTGCAAGGAATGGCATAAGCAACGCACCAAAATTAAGTGTGGTACCTCTTCTTTCTATTTTGCAAACACTCCATTATTTACTCCAACCATCACAGAAGCATTATCCGTACCAATGCCTATTAAATTTTCTAGTTTCAAATCGAATCGTTTAAGTGTTTTCTTTATAGTAGAGACAATACCTTCAGCACTACACTCCTGCAGTTCAGCAAGATCTAGATATGTAGATACTATTTTTTGGTGCGCTTTACTGTAATAAATTATAATAAAACCTAAGTATTTATGTACAGCGATATCTGTAGATTCATCTATTAATAGACTGAGTGGTTGATCTTTAAAATCTTGTTTCAGAACCTCAGTAAAATGCGACGCTAACACATTTTTTATAATCGAGGTACACTTAGTACGGTGCAATTGTACTTTATTGGTATCTTTCTCATGACTATGATTAATTACCTCCCCCAAGTGGTTAACTACATTTATACTAGTATGCATGGCTGTGAATAATGCAAGCCTGGCCTCTTCCTTTCTTTTATTTCCAATGGGCTCTGGCTTAAATGGTACCTTAGGTTGCGTAGTTATAATCTGTAACAATTTAATAAAAATATTGTAAAGCAGATATTTTATAGACGAGATATCAAGCGCCCAAGGAGCGCGTACATGTTGCGTTTCGGATGTTCTTAGAAAATTGTATGAATTTCTACGTAACGAATTACATAAAAAAAACAAACTTGTTTGATATAACTCATGTGCAAATAGTCAATGTTATTTACCTTTTTATTTAGTAGATGCTTCTTCGATGTTCCATGGGATTTCAAATCTCCGTAGTGGTTCCGCAAATTCGTACCACAAAATTTGCATTTCGGTACTTTACCAGTTGTACTTTCTAACACTTGGAGCCAATCTTTTAAATTGGAATCGTGAAGCCAACAATCTCTAAATTTTTGTGTATATTGCGGCTTCAACATAATGGCGGCTTCAGTTTCAGTATCGTTAATCTGCCGAAACACATTGTTCGAAACAAATTATTTCGAACAATTTGTTTCGGCAGACAACAGACGCGCGGTCACAAAATTTGGGCTGCGGCGCAGCGCGAAAAACGCGAAACGAACGCGAGAAAAAAAAACGCGTGAAAAAACGTGATTTTTTTTTTCAACATTTTTTTATTGCTAAAATGCAACTAAGATTTTGTAGAAAACTTCAAGTTATGTTCCGGGAGCAGTGTTCGGTGTTGCCTATCCAGTAAAAGTGAATACATACTCTTGCAATGAAGTCTGTGTGTGGTAGAATAATTTCGCTAATTATGCTGATCCACTAGAAAAAACCACTAGACACTAAAAGCAATATTTCCCCACTAAACGGGGGGTCGAAACCACCAGTTTTAGTGGAAAATCCACTAAGTCGGCAACACTGCATGTGGCTAGAGATAAACAGAAGACCGAGGACAAGACTTCCTTGTTCCGTATCTTTGAAATGGACGAAACGCTTTCCTTACTTTAAAATAAAATATTATTTAAGTTAAGATTTTCGATGCTTTCGTTTCATAATAAAATAACGTAAATCAAAATATCTTTATGCAATCTGTTACGTGCCAGGGGGGTTTAGTCCCAAGACGCGCACACGAGTTCGTTCTTCGAAGAGGACACGTAGCTCGGGGATGAGTAATTGCGTAGATGTGGTGATAGTTGTATTTATTGTGTATGATGCTTTTAAATGTTGCTTAGTTGACGATTGGACTAGAAGTGGGTGATGCGGAAAATTCTCTAAAGAGGTAAACTTGAGTGAGGAGTGGGGACTTATTTTGGGGAAGTGGAGGGGGAAGCTAGGAAAGGGCCTCAGTGGAGGGCTTGTTTATGGATAGGGATGAGGAGTGGGAGTTTAACGTAGATACATCTTGCAGTGTGTTTTACATTAACAATGGTAGTGTTGGTATTAATAAAGGTCATAATAATAATAATAATAATAATAGTGATAATAATAATAATAATGATGGTGATAATAGTAATAATAGTAGTAGTAGTAGTAATAGTGGTAGTGGTAGTAGTGGTAGTAAGGATAATAATAATAATAATGATAATAATAATAATGGTAATAATAATAATAATGATGATAATAATGGTGATAGTGGTATAGGAACGAGGTGGGGTGGAGTGGAACGTAACACAATCCATGCTTGGAAAGTTCAATTTTTGAGCGCTGGATAGTGTGCGCAAAGTGACCAATATCCGATGGGTATACTGTAATGTGCTGTTATCTCACAGGGTAGAACTTTCCCGCACAGTTTGGCACTTTCCCGCACGCTACGTCACACTTTCCCGCACAGTTCAATCAAGGCAATATTATTTCACGATATATACTTTAATTTACGACACGTAGAAATACAAAAAATTTTGGCGCTGGCGAGACTCGAACTCGGGCCGCCAGCGCATTAGTCTTACATCTAGACCACTGGGCTACCGACGCTTCTTGGGAACCACTACAAACTGACCAGTTCTTAAGAAACTATCTTAAACTAAGGCCTATAACTATGTTTAGGCCTTAGTTTATGGCCTATATAAGTATGTTTCTCCAAAAATTGAACATTCCAAACATGGATTGCATAAAATCTTGTATGCAACACGTGGGAAAAGTGGCAAATCTGGTATAGGTCAAATTTCCAAAACTCGCCTCTGCTTGTGCTGTGTTCCAGGGGAACTCGTGTGATTAGCTAAATTCCCACTCGTTCCCCTGTTCTACAGCACGCACTATCGGCTCGTTTCGGAAATTTAACCTATACCATAATTTGCCACTTTTCCCACTTGTAGCATAAATAGCTATTACCATTTCAAATTACGAGTACGAAACGAAAGCAATGGAAACCTTTTTTCCTTTATTATTATTATTTTTTTTTCTATTATTATTATTATTATTATTATTTACTTCTTTTTCTTCTAACGCATTTTTCCAATAATACAAACTCTCTTCTTTAATAATTTTCTTTTAATAATCACGAGAAACAATGGCTTCTACATATATATATATATATATATATATATATATATATATATATATATATATATATATATATTGTAACGGAACGCTTGAGTAGCATAATCTAGTATAATTAATATTAACAAAAAAATAGAATAAAATAGAAATAGGAAGGCTAGAATATTAGATTAAACGAACAATAGACAAGAAATAAGAGAAGAAACGGGACGTAGGCTAAATTTAGATTCGGAAACGGCAATAACAAGCAAAAACACGATAGAAGAAATTAAGACGGTTAGGAACGAGGAAGCCCGAGCGGTGACGGCGCGTGCCGATGCCGATCGGCAAGCTCAGGGCCGCGCATGGCCAGCGGCGCGCGACGAAGGGTTCCCACGGGGGGGACCCAATTAGGTAAGAAAAATTCAAATCTCGGGAGATGAAGAAGAGTGGGAATAGGCCTTTATATAACGCAGGAACGCATAATTCGGAAATTCTATTCGATCGAGCGAGAGTTTTCTAAGAGTTTCTAAGCGTTATAGTGTTGCGATTAAATCTAAAATTTCGGAGTGAAAGATAAGTGTTTGATATAAAATCATTTATACGCGTGTGTCGGCGCCAGGGCAATAAGAAGAGAGGTAGCAGTTAATCCAATTAGGCAACAAAAGCGTGGCAACGTTACAAGGTCTCCTCAGATAAGGGTAAACAATTATTGTGTACATCCTCAAATCCCGGTAGAATAAGACATAGAATAAGTGTATGCGTGAGCGGGGTATATGAGAGAGAGTGTGTGCGTGGGAAAATCGAGAGCGACCGAAGATAAACAAACCCGAAGGCGATCAGCTGATCGAACGCGTACTGAAGACGAACGTAGAAAGATATCAATAAACGAAGTTAACGTGACATTTCGCGAAATTCTTTTCATTTGCATCCCTTTTCCACTGCCAGTCCCAAAAAGACCGAACGAGGAGGAAAAAGTAACGTGACATTAAAAGGTAAGAAAGGCGATACGTTACAATTGGCGCCCAACGTGGGGCTGGCAGTCGCGAAAAGTGTGAAGAAAAGTGAAAAAGAAAAACCATGGCGGATAAAGAATCGCGGAACACAGTGTCGGAAACGGGAATAGGTACGCTCGAAACAAGTGAGCACCATGAGTTCACCTTCTCGGTGCCTCCAGCGGTGAGTACTCGAAGGAGCGTAACACTCGCAGAAGAACTCACGGACGCCGGAGCTGAAGAGATGGTGCGGGTGCCACAGCCACGGCAAGAAGAAATAATATTAGAAGAAACGACCACGGAAGAGGACGAGAGAAATCCTCCACCAATTAACGTAGCGATGGCTGAGGTCTTGGAGGCGATCAAGGAAATGGGCCTTCAGTGCGAAAGGATCAATTTAAAGATCGATCGAAAGGTGCGTGAATTGGAAAAGAAAATGGAACAGAAGTTCGATGACTGGTCCGAAGCGATGGCAAGAAACATTTCAAAGACACTGGAAGGACACACGGAGACAGTGCGCATCGTGATCGGTCCGGTAAAAAGGGCGATCGAGGAACTAGGCAGGAGAGTCACCGAAAATGAAAACATCGTCGACGAAGTAGCCAGGAGCTTCCGGGAAACGCGGAACACCGTGGATGACTATCGCCGGGAGATGGAAACATTGAGAAGGAGCATCGAAGAAATGCGAAACACGCGAGAGATGCATCAGGAAACAGGGAGGGACAGCCACGGTACCACACAGTCGAACATTCGGGAAATGGCCCTCCGAAGGGCACCGCCAAATTTCGACGGATCCGGAAGAGAACGGCCGATGAAGTACCTTCGAGAAATCGAAAACTACTGTCAAGCTGCGCGAATATTCGACCATGAATTCAAGTTCATCGTGGAACAGAGCTTAACACGCACGGCGAGGGATTGGTGGAATATTGTGGAAGGAAGAATAAGGACCTTCGAGGAATTCGCGCACAAATTTACAGAACGGTTCTGGAGTCGCGAGCAGCAAGTGCGCATTAGGAGGCATTTAAATAACGGTTTTTACGAGGAACGGGCGAACACGACGAGAGTCGAATACGCGTCGCGACTTTGCGCGAGTGCATACGACCTCACCCCGCGAATTAGCGAGGAAGAAGTCGTGGAAGCATTAGCCGCCCACTTCACCCCGGAAATCCGGGACGAGATCCTCTTAAAAGGAGTAACGAGTGTCGAAGGTCTAATAAGAATTCTCGAAAGACACGACCTTAAGCGAGCGGTAAACTCCCAGCGGGGAACAGCGACACACACGCCGAACGCACCTCCACGGAGATTCGGAGGCCCAGCGTTCAACGCACCGCCGACGAGTCACTCCACGCCGGTAGCAAACAGAGGAGGAAACAATATTCCGAACGCGAGACAAGAAGGAGATAGAGGATGGGCGGCGAGGCCACCGCAAGTAAATGCAATGGTCGGCGAAGAAAGTAAACAGAACGTAAGAACCAGCACGGCGGAGGCGCATATTATCCCGACTTCGCAGTGGGGAAACGCCGAAGTGTCGTACCGCACCTAGAGAAAAGGCACACCGGCGACTGTACGACACGAAAAAAGACGACTAATATGGCAAAGGAAACAACCGAAGGAAATGGTGTGCGAAAGAAAGAGTGCGCGCCAGAAATCAATCTGGTGACGCGAGAGGAAAAAGGAAACGGAGAGACAACCAGGCAAGTAAACACGAGAGGGCAATGCCCGATAATCAAAATAAATATCGAAGGAAGAGAAATAAAAGCACTCGTAGACACGGGAAGCGAGGTAACGTGCATTTCGGAAGCAAAATACGAGGAAAATAAAGGAAAGTGGGGAAAGTGCCCTATGCTGCCGACGAGAACGATGCGAGTAGTGGGAGCGACAGGCAGAAAATCTGCCGTAATAAGTAAACAACTCCTGGCGAAGACGAAATTGGGAAGGATAGAGACAGAAATACCATTCTTAGTAGTGCCGAACTTGGTACGACCATGCATCCTGGGGATGGATAGTTTAATGCTACTCAAATGCCAAATAGAAATAGGAAAAGGTGTAGTGAGGTTTAAGGAGGGAGAAAGAGAAGAGGAGGTTCGGGTGGAAAGCGTCGAGGTGTCGAGAGGTGAGAAAAGGATAGAGGTCGTCGAAGAGTCCGGGGGGACGGAGGAGGAAGAGGAGGAGTTGAAGGAAAAGGCGAAAGGAGTGGAGATAGCAAGGAAGGTGGAAGAATGTGAAGGGCTCACTGAGGAGGAGAAAAGGGCATTTCAGGATCTATTATGGCAGTATCGGGAAGTATTCAGCGACCAACCTGGGAGGATGTGGGTGTACGAGCATAAGTTGGAAGTAAGCGACGAGACGGCGTACATACACCGATCCTACCCGATTCCGATGGCATATCGGGAGAGAGTAAATAAAGAAATAGAGAAAATGATGAAACAAGGGGTGATACAAAGGTCGAACAGCCCATACATTAACCCACTGGTAACAGTGATAAAAAAGGACGGCAGTATAAGGTTGTGCCTAGATGCACGACAACTCAATAAGATATTGCTACCGGACCACGAGTGTCCAGTACCTTTGGAAACGTTGTTCCAACAATGTGGGAAGGCGAAGGTCATGTCCAGCCTCGACATGGTCAGTAGCTTCTGGCAAGTCCCTTTGACACCGGAATCAAGGAAATACACAGCATTTCTACACAACGGACAGTGCTACGAGTTCCGAGTCACACCATTTGGGTTGAAAACAAGCAGCGCAAGCCTAATAAGGGGATTGGCACACGCCCTGCAAGGTCTGGGAGATAAGGTACTAAATTTCGTGGACGACCTTCTATGCGTGTCAGAAAACACACAAGAACATATGGAAAACCTCCGCAAGTTATTCGAGAGATTACGAGAAATGAATGTGACACTGAACCTTAAAAAGTCGAAGTTCTTCCGAAAAGAAGTCGCCTTTCTGGGACACGTGCTGACCACGGAAGGAATACGCCCACAGGTCGAGAAGACGGAAGCAATAAGGAACTATCCACTGCCGAAAAATATCAAGCAACTCCGGGGATTCTTAGGGCTCATAAACTTCTATACGAAGTTCACGAGCAAGCACGCGCAGGAAGCCACGCCACTTTTAGAGATGCTCAAGAAAGGTCAAAAGTGGGAATGGACGGAGGAAAGAAAAAAGGCGTTTGAGAGAGTGAAAACACTCTTTCTGGAAACCGTAGTCTTAAGACACCCTGATCCGAAAAAACCGTTCTATTTGCACACCGATGCAAGTGAATACGCGCTGGGAGCCGAACTCGCGCAGAAGGACGATGAAGGACGAATGGGAGTCGTAGCCTTCGCTAGTCGGACGCTAAAGGGAGCAGAAAGAAGGTATTTCACCACGGAAAAAGAACTCCTAGCAATCGTATGGGCACTACAAAAGTTCCGATCGTACCTCCTCGGTACAAAAGTAATCATAAAAACGGACCATAAAGGGTTAACGTTCCTCAAGACCTGCAGATTTACGAGCGCGCGACTAATGCGATGGGCGATTGGTATCCAGGAATATGACATGGAAATCGAGCACTGCCCAGGAAGGGAAAATAAAGTCGCGGACGCACTGAGTCGGATCCCACGGGGAGAAGGGGAAACGAGAGATGGAGAAATAATAATAGCGAGCATCCTGGCCGAGAAACCGTCAACGACATTGACCGAATACCTAGAGGACATGGCGAATAAACAGAGAGAAGACGAGTATCTAAAGGATATAAGAACTGCCGTAGCAAAACTCCCGAACGAGCAAAACGAAAGATACAGCCTCTTTCAAAACCTACTATATAAGCAGTGCGGAAAGAACGTATGGAAGCTCATGATTCCGAAGGAATTAGAGGAAGCCCTCATAGAAGATTGTCACAAGGTGTACGGACATGTAGGAACATATAAATGTTACAAAATCATCGCTGAGGACCTTTACATACCAAAGCTACAAAAAAAAGTCTCGAAAGTAATTAAAACATGCGATACCTGCCAGAGAAGTAAGGTAGCAAATCAGGAGAGCTATGCAGCAATGCAGAATATCGTGATGGAAGGACCACACGAGCTGCTCTCGATAGATTTTTACGGTCCACTACCGACCACCAAGGGAGGGTACAAGCACATCCTTGTAACGATAGACGCGTTTAGTAAATATGTCGCATTATATCCACTAAGGAAAGCGGACGCAGCAGCGACGATTAGAAGCATTTTTGGGCATTATGTTCCAAACCATGGACGGCCGAAACGGATTCAGTTCGATCACGGAACACAATTCACATCAAAAAATTGGTTGGAAAAATTAACCAGCTATAGGGCGGCTGGGGCCCCCCGAACGAAACAGCCTTGCTGTTTCGTATTAGGCACGACCGCGGTAATGATTCGCATAGGAAGTCGGCTCGCTGCGCTCGCCTGTCCCTTTTTAGTTGTCACTATTTTACATATTTGTGCAAAGTTTTAATTGTTTTGTTCTTATAACAAATTTTTTATGAATTTTTTATTTTTAAAATGCCCGCCATTTTGAAACCGGAAGTCGGATCGAATCGAAATTGTTAGAGGATATACGTTGAGTGTAATTAGATTTTTCGTATAAATTTCGGCTTTATTCGTTCAGCTGTTTAGGCGCTAGAATGGATAAAAATATTGATTTGTCCGCCATTTTGTATTGTTTCTATGAAAAATTAAAAGAAAATTCATGTTATTAGTTGTCACTATTTTACATATTTGTGCAAAGTTTTAATTGTTTTGCTCTTATAACAGATTTTTTAGGAATTTTTTAATTTTTAAAATGCCCGCCATTTTGAAACCGGAAATCGGATCGAATCGAAATTGTTAGTGGATCCTCGTCGGGTGTAACTGGATTTTCCGTGTAAATTTTACTTCGATCCGTTCAGCCGTTTAGATGCTAGAGTGGATACACACATACACACACACACACATACACACACACACACACACACACACACACACATACATACATTTAGATCTTGTTATGAAACGTAAAGATCCAAAAGGATTTTTGGATATCTCGAATAGTTTCGGAGATAATCGACCGTTACACTTTTTGCTCGATCGAGAGCATAAGGAACTCCCTGCGGTCGTGCCTAAAAAAGGAGGGCATACAACCGGTGTTCTCGTCGATAAGACATCCACAGGGTAACATCGTGGAGCGAGTAAACCGCGAGTTAGGACGCTTCTTTCGTACATTCTTAGGTGATAAGCATGCGCAATGGGTAGACTGGATACCGATAGTCCAGAACTGCATAAATGAAGTGCATCATGAGACTACCGAAATGACACCAGTGGAACTTCACAAAGGAGAAAAGCCACAAAGAGCGTGGACGGATTGGATACCGGGACACACGGGCAATAAGGAGCCACCGTGGGAAGAAAAATTAATGCTCGCGAGAGAAAGAATCCGGAGGAAAGGAAAAAAACGCGCGGAGCGATTTAACAAAACACATAAATTAACCGATTTCAAAGTGGGAGACTGGGTCCTTGTAAAGGCGTGTAACGTCTCTGACCCGATAAACAAAAGGATCGCGAAATTTCTAGCACTATACGAAGGGCCATACGTCCTCGAGAATCAAATCGGAGCGGCAACGTTCGTTATAAGAGACCCGACGACCGGGAAGGAGCGGGGGAGATTTCATGCGAATAACATGAGGGTTTACCATCGCAAGGAAGATCTAAGGAGGAACGTTGACGACGAAATGTCCACAGGTGGGAAAGAGACGATATCAACAGAGAGTAAGATAGACAAGGAGAAGACGATCGAGAAACCTCCAACGGCCAAAATCCCGCGGGAAGAGATGACCGCCAAGCACAATAATAAAGTCAAAATTAGCCAAAAGGAGGGAGGAAGCGCAACCGAAAACCCCACAGTTCGATACGAATTACGAACAAGAACAGAACGCAAGTAAAGGAAGAGCAAAGAAAGAAAGATGTCGGTGATACGATTTCTGGAGAACCGTCAGCGAGGTGGACGTGCGGAGTGGCCATGGGTACCGTTTAAAGTGGGAGCCAGCCCAAGAAGTATCCCTCTAAGACACGATAGGGAGAAGTTGAAGCGGATCCAGGGAGGAAAGGTTGTGAGGGTGATAACCCCCCGACGAGTGGCGGTCCGGACGAGAGGGGACGAAATCCTCTACGACAGATTGCAGCCAGCGTTAGAGCGTCATATACGCAAGCCGGGAAGCATGACGCCGATCCCGAAACTCTTACTGAAGCCAGGAACGCCGTGCCTCACGGTGTATCATGGACGAGTGGAAAGAGGGCAGGTAGAGTGCGTGGGCGCCACACGGTGTTGCGTGTTCCTAATAGACACGTGCCAAGTGGTGAGAAGAGGACACGCCGCCGTCTATTTCATGCCCCACCGACTAACCACCCTGAGGGCATTAGCTCTCCTAATCGCGCTCCGCGACGTCACACCGATGGGAGGAAGGCGATGGTCGGCGCGAGAAGTGAAATACGTGGAGGAAAGGATTTTGGGGAGGAAAATTATCATGGACCTCCGAACATCAGAGGGAGAGGAGGATGACGAAATCCCGATCAGGGCAACCGTGGGAGTCCGCGAGGAGGGAGTCCTGGTCAACGTAGGAAACGCACTGATCCGGCAGATCCGGCAATGGAGGATCGAGGAGGGAGAATGGGAGGAAGACTCCGAAACGGAATAGCGAAAAATAAAAAAGTAAAATAAATTTAATTTTATAAAATAAAGATTAAAAGTATTTTGGGGGGACGTTGTAACGGAACGCTTGAGTAGCATAATCTAGTATAATTAATATTAACAAAAAAATAGAATAAAATAGAAATAGGAAGGCTAGAATATTAGATTAAACGAACAATAGACAAGAAATAAGAGAAGAAACGGGACGTAGGCTAAATTTAGATTCGGAAACGGCAATAACAAGCAAAAACACGATAGAAGAAATTAAGACGGTTAGGAACGAGGAAGCCCGAGCGGTGACGGCGCGTGCCGATGCCGATCGGCAAGCTCAGGGCCGCGCATGGCCAGCGGCGCGCGACGAAGGGTTCCCACGGGGGGGACCCAATTAGGTAAGAAAAATTCAAATCTCGGGAGATGAAGAAGAGTGGGAATAGGCCTTTATATAACGCAGGAACGCATAATTCGAAAATTCTATTCGATCGAGCGAGAGTTTTCTAAGAGTTTCTAAGCGTTATAGTGTTGCGATTAAATCTAAAATTTCGGAGTGAAAGATAAGTGTTTGATATAAAATCATTTATACGCGTGTGTCGGCGCCAGGGCAATAAGAAGAGAGGTAGCAGTTAATCCAATTAGGCAACAAAAGCGTGGCAACGTTACAAGGTCTCCTCAGATAAGGGTAAACAATTATTGTGTACATCCTCAAATCCCGGTAGAATAAGACATAGAATAAGTGTATGCGTGAGCGGGGTATATGAGAGAGAGTGTGTGCGTGGGAAAATCGAGAGCGACCGAAGATAAACAAACCCGAAGGCGATCAGCTGATCGAACGCGTACTGAAGACGAACGTAGAAAGATATCAATAAACGAAGTTAACGTGACATTTCGCGAAATTCTTTTCATTTGCATCCCTTTTCCACTGCCAGTCCCAAAAAGACCGAACGAGGAGGAAAAAGTAACGTGACATTAAAAGGTAAGAAAGGCGATACGTTACAATATATATATATATATATATAAACTTTTAACTATTTCTCCATTGTTTCTTCGTGCGGGTCCTAGGCCAGCCGAGTGGGGAGGGCCTCGAGCGCGACGCACCCCCACCTCGCCCTAGCGAGGACCTACCAAAAACCCGAAGGGTGGGGACACGGCCCAGCGAGTCGACTCGCAAGGGAAGGACTCCCACCCTCGCGAGGAAGTCAGGAAATTCGGAGGAAAGGGAAGAGGAAAGCAAAATGAGCCAATAATTAGCCAGAATTTGGGAATTTCCCCCTTTTCCTCCGCTTTTCTCGGCGGCTCGACCATTTTAAAAGGAGATGCTCCAGCGAGGAGCATCACTCTCGTCTTAGATTTCAAAACGCTCTAAACTTTCAACTCACAAGCCCTGTGCTTCCTAGATTCATTGTACCTTTTGACTTTAAAGGATTAAACTAGTAAGTTTCCTAAAATTGTTGCCTTACTTTCTTTCTCCTACGAAATTTCCAAACTCACCTCCTCATCCCCAGCTGCGTCGCATAGACGCTATAGCTAAAAGAGGATTTCAATTCTTTTTTCACCCAGAGTCAAACTTAGAACTATACTCGTGATTGTTCGTCTAGCTGAGAAACCGCTTGAAACCAAGGAGTGACCAGTTAGACGAATGTCCCACGTTGTTTAGAGAAATACTCGTGCTTGTTCGATTGGCTGAGAAACCGCTTGAACCCAAGGCGTGACCAGTTAATCGAACGTCCCACGTAGTTCAGGAAAGGAGTGACCTTCGCTGCCTTACTTTCGCGTTTGAAACCGAGGCGTGCTAGTAAGCGCAAAACCATCACTCCCTCTTCCTTTAATTTGCTTTTCTTTTATGGGTAGACGAGCGGGCCGAAAACGCCAACTAAAAAGGCTGAAACGCCATTTCGCGAACACAGCCATACCGTTGTGTAGAGAGGATTTAGACGAACTCACCTACCCTCCTAACTTCCCAGATCCAGATCCCCCATCGGACCTTTTCCTCCCCGAATCGTTTGATTCAAATCAAACTACCTCCTCCCCTCTTTTTCCTCCACTCTACCGTTCCCAACCCTTTTCCTCCGACTCGTTAATCCTGCTCACGATTGAGCAACACCTTCCCCTCTACCACTCAATTCCTAAGAAAGATCCGCGGCGAGTTTATTACCAAAATCTACACCTATTTGGACGGACTCCGAAGCAAACGTAAAACAGTCGTCCGGACGTGACACTCTCTGACGAAAGAGAAATTTTCAGGAATGTAAATGAAGTATGTTTTCCGGTAGAACTTTTAAAAATGAGTTGTTCATGTTAACAATTTTCCTTCATAAATTGTGCGAGATGTAATAATATTTTTTGTTTTCAATGTTTCTATGGCAATTATCATTCAGGATCTTGCATATAAAATTAAAAATTTGAGAAAAAAACACGATATTCCCGAAATTTCATCAATAGAAAAAATTATGTATAATTAAATTCTTCATATTAGTAAGTCATTAACTTTATTTCACAGTTTTTATAATTTTTTAAAGAATTGAAAAAAAAAAGTTTCCACACGCAGGGATCGAACACGGACCGCCCGCGCCGCAAGCGAGTTCGCTACAACTCGGCCACTTCGCTGTTTTTGGATGGTGTTCAAAGTGACTGGTATATGTTCTACACGTAAAACTTTAAAGCCATTTTTCTCGAAAGTTTATGGCTAGTGCGCGCTCTTACTTTGCAAATCGAATAGTCTAAAGATATACTACAAACTTGCAAAGTCTCAACCAGAAGTCAATTTCCGAGGCCGAAATGTCCCCTTGTTAAACTTTATATAGACCGTTGTGCGTGGTTATGAAATATGTCTCTACATACAAATTTTTTCATGTTACAGATGGAAATGACAGAAGAAAAAACTTTAGAACCGTCGTCGGTGACGACGGCTGCAGCGACGACGACCGCAGCAACACAGGGGATATTGACGTTGCTGCGACCAGGAGAAGTCGCCATATCTGAGGCTGTAAGTTATTCTTAAAAACACTATAGTGTGAATAAAGGGTCTCAATCAGTTATAAAACTTTTCATACAACAATATGCCCTCGTATTGCATATATTGTGACGTGGTATTTTGAATACCCGTCACAAACCAGAATCCTCTCCCCTTGGCCGCGAATTATAGAAAGAAACGACGCGGACAGAGTCACCGGGTGGACCGCGGAGGAAATGTAACGCGAGTCGGAGGGCCTCGAGGCTGGTTCTGGGATAGGAAAATGAATAAATATTGAAATTAGACCCTCTCTCATGACCGCCACACCGGAGAGGAGAAGGACGAGGCCGGAGAGAGAGCAACGGCGGCCGACGGAGCGACGGCAGAGCGAGAGAGCGAACCGTCGAAGGAGCGATTACGAGAAGGAGAGAGAGAGGACACGCACGTCGAGAACGAGCAAGGCAGCGAGACGATCGGCGAGGAAAAATGCCGAAATTCCGAGGCGACGAGAACCACCCGATAATGGATCATCGGACCATCCCTTCGTTCCAGAGCGGATTAAGATGACCGCTGGAATAGTCATCAGTGGCGGTCATCCGATCGAAATTAAAAAAAGGAGCGAGCAAGTCCGCCGAAGAATCATTAGCGAAGTCGCGAAAAGCGGCCATGCGTGCGCGCGTCGCCTAGCGAGGCGGTAGAGCGAGAGAGATGGCGAGTAGGCGCTCGGCTATCTTCGGGTGGGCTCGGGGAATTTCGGTAGGCCGGCTCGTAAGGAACCGCGTGCGTGATCCTTGAAAAATTACTCTGCGCGCGACGTTAAGCTAGTTAAGAGGTGAGATAATTGAGCCGATAGAAAAATCCTTTGTTCGAGAAAAGTTCCTTCCGGGTGGCGGATCATCATCGCGAGGTCTTAGTCCGGGGTTATTTAGAACCGTACGACGGTAGATAACCGAGTATAGAAAGTATTAGTAATTTTTATTGTTTAAACATTGAATAATTAACGTAAAATATCCTTCGATTTTCTAGTTCGAATTCCTTTGTTCGCGAATAGCGGAACCAGCCTCGATCGCCGTCCGGGTCCGCGGTTAATCGCACATTAAGATCGCTTAATTGTTGCTAAGATAATTATTGACTGTTCTTTGTTAAATTATAAGGTTAAAATATTAATAAGTTGCAAATTCCTCGGTAGAATATACGAGAAGCGAGGCGACCACGTGCCGGCAACGAGCACGTAGCCGGCAGTTAATTTGTCCGGACGTTCCGGTAAACAACAGAGACAAAGAGATTCCGACTTTGTATTATTTTCGCTTAGTCAACGGAAAATTTCTGATACTTTCGTTATTTTAAATTGAATAAATTCATTTTTCTTGTCTTTGTTAAGGGGGGGGTAGGGTTAATTCGTGCAAGAAAAGGCACATTTTCGTGAATTTTTTGTGACAACACAGTTAAAATCTATTTATTAAAATCAATGGCACATTGAAGTATAACATTCGAAGAATCTTTAGAAAAATTTTCGAGAAAAAACATTAACAAATACGGCAATGACAGCAATTATTCGGAAGCGCCTCGAAAAAAAGTTGAATTGCGGTGCCCATCATAACTCGATGCTGGATCATCGGAAATCAAAAAACCAAAATTATTCCGTTAGATAATTGCTTACTCCAGGTAACGCTGGGAGGGATTTTTGAAATTTCAATTTTTCACTTTTTGGGAACACTTTGAAGTGAAAAACGTGATTTTTGTGAAAAAAAATCGGCTTATTTGTCATCGTAACATAAAAAATATTAACAAATTTGAAAAAAACTCGACAGCGTTACCTCGTAAATAGTGTACAGAAATAGTGTTCAAAATTTCAAAAGGATCGGTGCAGTAGTTTTGTAGTTCTGAGGGGCACCGACTTTGAAAACGTGAGTTGTGGGAAAAACGCTTTTAAAGTTTTGAACACTATCAAAGTTGGTTTTATTGGTTTACCTCACACTGAATCGTCGATACCAGGTCCATAAAGGATGTTGCTATCTTCCATGATGTCTAAAGCATCTTTTTGTCCCTGTCTACGACGAATCCTGCATTCTTTAGTTTGTTTTTCTGCTTCCTGCTCCGCTCGACTTATACGTATGGAGTCAGTTGATCGCGCCCATTCATGAGCGCTCGGACCGCTACTGATTTTCATGTCTTGCATAAAGGTTAGTAAAGAAAACGAACCTTCGTTAAAAACGCAGGCTGCCACATAAGCTGCAATCTCAACGACGACTGAGGTTCCACTCAATTGTTTTGGTGAGATTTTCCATATAAGTTGGTTCAAACTCTCGTTGTTATTCTGCGTGAAGCCTCCGACACATCGCTCAAGGAGGGCATCTTTACTCAGATCTTCGTAGACAGGCTTGATGGCATCCAAAACATCCTCGGGAAGAGCACTGTACGTGTGTTTGAACGAATCCAATGCATTCGCAGCTACAGCTTTTTGCCATTCGCACCACGAATTCGCGCCGCTCGGGCATTTTTCATGCTGTGGATTCTCGTCCGTCGAACTGTAGTGGAAGAACGTCGCCCAGATAGCATTCTTCATATTTTCCACGGAATCAGAGTAACGTCTAATAGCCAAACCGTAGTAAACAGTCAATTTATCAATCATTTTAGCCGTTAGCTTCCCTTTACCAGACAAACTCTTCCTTACGATCTTCTTCCCTGCCTTAGATTCAGTGTTTACGACGGTCTTTTTGACTATTTCACGCAGACGAGTGCCCATTCTTTTTTGAACATGTCCCACACATTCTTTTTTTACTATTGGAAAATCCTCGCCATAAGGTTTAGAATCCACTAACCCGGAGTAAGCTTTGGAGTCACCGTCGCCGATATAGTTACGATATCGCACACCATTTCTTACCGAGCGTTGAAACATGGTTTTTATCGCTTCGACCTCCATATTTCCAGCTGCACCAGTATGATTTGCCCGACACTTTCCAGTATTTACATGAGCTTCATGCCACTCTTCGTATTCGGCAGAGTCTAGTCTACTTTGCCAAGTTCTACATTCGTGACAGTATGAACTTTTGACGAAAATGTCAAGAACTTTACCCGTGAAATGGCCGATCAACGAGGTGACGCCGAATAAAGATGAAAAGCCTCTTTTTTTCCACGTTCCGTCGCCTGATACAGAGAGTTCATCGGCATCTTCAGTGTTTTTCTCTTCGGCTGTCGCTGCTTTTTCTTCTTTTGTAGAAGATAAGAAAAAACGATTTGCTACTTCTCTTACAGTCGAGCACATTCTTTTTATGTAATCGTTGTACGTCGATCTTGCCAAAAAGCCACTCGATAAATCCATCAAGCCGCAAAACTTTTCACAGCCAGCTAATCCAAGGCCTAGCATCCTCATCGCGAAAACGAATCGGTAATTCACTTCGTAAACGCCAGAGTTTATTCTTGCACTAGATGGAACATTTGTGATCTGTTTGCAGCTTTCGCACGATACTTTGATGTGGAATCCAAGGCCTTCTTTCTTAGTCGAATTAAAACTCACTTTTCCATCACATTTCACACATTTCACTAGCTCAGCAATTGTTGAAAAGACTAATAAAAAATCTATTATTCTATAGTATTTTTCAAGATCCTCCGTAACTTGATCTTCGACAGTAACTTTAATTTTTTTAGCTGACGCGCTACTTGTAGAAACGTCTTCGCTTTTTCGTTTGTGCGGAGGTACAATTTTTCTAGCTCGGTATAATCTTGAACTAGATGATTTTCTATCTGATCTTTTGACTTTGTAAGGCATTTTAGCAATAATTTTATACAAAATAGTATAAAAGGAGCGCGCGTGCACGTCTTCTCGGTAGACTGTTTACTTCCACACTTGTACGCCAAGGGTACAAAGCATGCGGTTAAACCGCGAGATTTTCGTTAACACCGTTTATTTAAATAATAAGGCAAC
Source organism: Ancistrocerus nigricornis (assembly GCA_916049575.1). Classification (NCBI taxonomy): domain Eukaryota; kingdom Metazoa; phylum Arthropoda; class Insecta; order Hymenoptera; family Vespidae; genus Ancistrocerus; species Ancistrocerus nigricornis. The sequence goes on along the minus strand of OU696666.1, from coordinate 17,316,064 downwards.
GCAAACAATACAAGCGGCACTTAACAAAGCACAATAAGCGATATCACGAAGATGCAAGCGATATCACGAAGATACAAGCGGTAACAAGCGATAGAAATCGGTACAGTGAAAGATGCAGCAGAACGATGTGCTTAGAGCGACAAGCGAACGCGAAGTGCTGAGCATTTAAATAGAATAGAAGAAAGCGGGTAATAGCGGTTATAGAAAAACGCCAGAATTTGCGGGTCGACGACCGGAATCGACAAGCGCCGCTATTACCTTTGACAGCCGATCAGCTGACGTCCACGTGCCGAAATCATAACACTCGCGGTGACATTTTGCCGAGAACGTAGGCCCGGTAATCGCGTGTGTTTACTTCCGAGTTCGTTGCCTCGACTCGCACGCGTGTAACGAGAATTACGTTCGATTTAAACACATTTACTCGGCGATGCTTCTAGATGCATTTAAATCGGAACAACACTAAATTATATACTTTACACTGACTAAATATACAGTACAGGTGTAAGCACATTTGTACTTAAATTGAAATTTCTATAAAGAAAAGGAGGGGGAAGGTTAGATATTATATAGAGAGCGAAATAGCTGCCGCAAGAAAAAGCGCGCTCGGGCTGGGCAGATATAAAAATCCGGCCCGGAGCAACGGACGCTCAAATACTCATAACGTCGTCAATTTTGCTCCGATCGACTTGAAATTTGGACACAATATTCTTGAAATATTCGACATTCAGATAAAAAAAATAAAAAAAAAAAAAAAAAAAAAATTTTAATACAAAATATAATACACGCAAAATTTTAATACACGCAAAATTTTTTTGCGTGGGTGAAGGCATAGAGGAGATTTCAAGGTCATATCTATTTTTTTAAATGGAATACTATGTTTTTTTTATTGCGATCTAATAGCTAGTGTTGAGACGACTTCATCGAGCTATCATTGAAGGTCATGCAAGGTCAAACGTGGTAATAAAATAAACTTTCTTACATTACAGCAGATGCTCGAAGTGGCGGCCGTTTACGTTAATGCAAAGTTGCATTCTTCGTATCGCTGCTTCATGCGCATGTCTTATCGTTTCTGCACTTATTCTGGCACATGCTGTAATTATCCGTTGTTTCATATTTTCCGGAAATGTGGGTACTTCTTGGTAAACAACATTTTTCAATGCTCCCCAAAGGAAAAAATCTAATGGGGTTAAATCTGGAGAGCGAGCTGGCCAAGAAACTAATCCTCCACGTCCTATCTATTTATTTGGGTAAAGTTCGTTCAATGCGTCTCTTACTCTCCGAGCATAATGTGCTGGACAACCGTCATGCTGTAACCACATCTTTTGGCGAACGCTTAGTGGTACATTTTTTAATAAAGTCCACAATCTATTACGTATAAAAAGTTCATATCGTTCGCCAGTAAGATTTCCATCGATAAAATGCGGTCCGATTATTTGATCACCAACGATTCCACATCACACGTTAATTGACCATTGTCGTTGATGCTCAACTTGTCGTAACCAGTGTGGATTATCGATACTCCAATAATGCATATTATGCAAATTGACATTTCCATGATTAGTAAATGTAGCTTCATCGGTGAACAGTATTGATGAAAAAAATGTTGCATCGATTTGTATTTTATGTTGAGCCCACTGACAAAACGCGACACGTTTCATAAAATCCGTACCGTGTAACTCTTGATGAAGAGTAATATGGTATGGATGAAATTTATACCGTGAAAGTATTCGTAACACGCTCTTTCGACTGATAGCCCAGTCAAATTAGTACTTTTACGTCGGAAAAAATCCAAGTGAAGATTTTCAAGCGGAGTTTTCTTCGCTTTAACACCATAAAAGCATGTCCGAAAGTCCATAAAAAAATCGCGGTTGCGTAAAAAGTTATTGAAGGTCAAAGGTCGCAAAAATCAGTTTTTCACCAATATCTCGCGAACTATCGGTTTTACGTTAATAGAGGTTATTAGCAAATTTATTCCTTAGCTAATTATACATAGAAATGATCTTAAAACCGACCGATCTTAACACCTAACTCTTGCATCGTGAATATCTCTCTTATTTCTTATGATAGAAAAAAATGTTAGAGGAAAGTATTATTCTGCCCGAAGGGGCCAATATTGTGATTGGTGAACAAAAATTTTCAAGGTCGTTTTTTCCGAGATTTCAAGGTCATCGATGTTTTTCTAAATGGAACAATATATTTTTTTCACCAGACAATGGTAAATGAGGTCGAGACGAGTTCAACGACCTATAACACGATGACCTTCACGTGACCTTGAACATGTAAAATTCATAAAAGTTTGGAAATTTATACAAATAGCGTAGTACAGTAGAACTTACCTAGAAGTACAGTAAAAATAGAATTCAGTATAAAAAAAAAATCGAACGTAGGTACATAGCAGATATTAGTAAACACGTTTCTTGTAGCCTCAATATCAATATGTTTGATTGAGATAAATTGTAAACATTTGATCTTAACACTTTCCTATCGTATACCACAGTCACTTATTCAGTTTAGTATTCCGTTTTGATAGAATCGAGTTTGTGCATGTGAAGGATAGTTAGAAACAATGGTATTGTACAGTGACCAAGACAAAATTGAAATGATTTTAATTTATGGTGAGGCTAGAAGGAGCTCTGTAGAGGCATCCCGACTCTATGCAGAAAGATATCCTGAAAAAAAACATCCTCCTCGACAAAGTTTTGACAACATAGTTCAGTTATTTATTAGAACAGGCAGCGTCAAATCACTCAAAAGAGAACGATCGAAGCCTACTACTGGAGAAGATGCACAAATTTTAGTATTGGCCGCAATAAACAATGACCCTACAACAAGTTGTAGAAAAGTTGCACGTTTATCGGGCATTTCTAAATCAAGTGTGTGCCGCATACTGCAATATCACTCATTCCATCCGTACCACATTTCATTGCATCAGGAGCTCCATGGTAATGACTTTGATAATCGTACTTTGTTCTGTCAATGGGCACTACAGCAAGTACAAAGGAATAGAGATTTTTTTGACGATGTTCTTTTCACCGATGAATCTACTTTTACTAATCATGGACAAGTGAATAAACATAACATGCATTATTGGTGTGCAGACAATCCGAAATGGCTGCGTCAAGTTGTACGTCAGCGTCCATGGAGCATAAATGTATGGTGTGGTATCCTTGGTGATAATATTATTTGGCCATTTTTTATTGATGGCACTTTAAATGGACAAAAATATGCAAATTTTTTAACTGATGAGCTACCAGAACTGTTAGAACACGTTTCCCTATCTCAAAGATCCCGAATGTGGTTTCAACATGACGGATGTCCGGCTCATAATTCATTAATAGCACGCCAAGTATTAGACCAAAAATTTCCTCAACGCTGGATCGGTCGAGGTGCAGATATTCGATGGTCTGCACGATCACCAGATGTTACACCGTTAGATTATTTTTTGTGGGGTACAATAAAATCAGTAGTTTACAACGACATTCCCACAACACCGGAAAACATGAAAGAGCTTATTAGGATCGCGTGCGCTAATATCAGTAGGGAAGTTATAAAAAAAGTAACAAATTCATTTCTCAATCGTATAATGAAATGTATTGAAGTTGATGGACACCATTTTGAGCACTTGTTGAAATAAATTTGTTTTAATTAATTTTTCTATCTGGTATTTTATCAATTACATAAATTTCCAAACTTTTATGAATTTTACGTGTTCAAGGTCACGTGAAGGTCATAGTGTTATAGGTCGTTGAACTCGTCTCGACCTCATTTACCATTGTCTGGTGAAAAAAATATGTTGTTCCATTTAGAAAAACATCGATGACCTTGAAATCTCGGAAAAAACGACCTTGAAAATTTTTTTTCATCAATCACAATATTGGCCCCTTCGGGCAGAATAATACTTTCCTCTAACATTTTTTTCTATCATAAGAAATAAGAGAGATATTCACGATGCAAGAGTTAGGTGGGACACCCTGTATATATATATATATATATTTTTTTTTCTTTTCTGTTTTAGTTGCTCGATGACCTCCTGGCAAGGATAGAGGGTCGAGGAATACGACTTCCTTGTCGGGGTCGCCGCCGCCGAGGCACTGGCGAGGGCAGTACTGGTGGGGAGGAAGGCGAAGCTGGGGGGGCAAGCGATGCCGGTCGATGGAGAGGTCGCGGAAAAGGCCGCGGTAGAGGCCGCGGTACGTTACTATTTTTATCGTTAATAAAAATTTTTTATAATAAAAACATTTTTTTTTAATTTAGTAATTGTATGCTTTTTTCTAACCTACGTATATTATGCAGTAGAATGAATACGTATCACTTTAGTTATTCGGTGACATTCGCTAAAATAATGAAATTGCATTCCAATAGTAAGGTCATTCAATTTATTGAGTTTATTATTGTTTTTATTTAGTATGGTTATTTTGTAATTACTATATATTCTTCAGTATTGGAAGAAATTAATTCATACTTTTTAGTACATTCTGCCATTGATATAAACGATGCAATTATTTCAATCAAGTTTGGCTCCCTTCATAACTTTCACGAGTTTTTACTGTTTTTTGACACCCGCGCTCGCATTATATTCTGAACGAGTCAACCGATTATCTCGATTCAGGTAGGCTACTCGAGTGCGAATGCATTCATCGAATAAGGATCTATTCGAGCCCCATCACAACTGCAGTCGACTTTTGTTTCTCTCGTACAGAGGAATTCGGGCATCTAAAAATTGTACTTTCAACGACCCTTTGCAAACATTTGATACATAAAATTTTTCTCGGGGTAGGTGTCGCTGCCAAGAGGCAACAGAGAGCGGGACGAAGCGAGCATTTCGTATCCGTGAACCGCATTTTTGGCCGACAAAATGCAGCCTCAAAATAACAGGACGTTATAGTATGAAGGCGTCAAATGAAAGATCTGGTCATAATGTAGCGTGCTAAAGAGCCCGATTTTTGAAATCATCGTTATTACAGTAATGAAAAGCATAAGAAAATCAGCTGATCCCACTTATGCATGCTTGGTTACTTACACCTACACAACTTTAATATTCGAAACCCATTTTCTAATATCCTATTGATGATCTAAAAAATCAGGCACTTTAGCACAATCTCATTGTATGGCATGTCAAATAAAAGATAATATGTGTATATTTGATTTAACCTAGACGCGACCCACGCCAGGATAGAATATATGAGAAATATTTTTATGAATATCTTGAAAGCTAAATTCAAACTAGTTGCTTAGATTCTTAGACCTTACAACGTTTTACAAAATTATTGTAATGGGTGACATGTGCCATCATTTAAATAATTATTAAGTAATAATGTAATCGTGAGAGATGATTTTCAATATTGATTGTTATAAATGTACATGCATGATTGAATATGTAATAACTTTAACGACACACCCAATTTTATTAATTATTTCCATATTGTTATTTTTATTTACTTGTCTTTATTTTACATTATAATCAGAGGTATCGGACAATGTTCTTATTTTTATCCTGTTATACGTATAGTTTTGTTTCGATATCCGGGGCCCTGCATGGATCTCACATCTCCGCTGTATGTATCTCCGACGCCAGCGGTAATCGATTCTGCGCCGACAAATTTAAGCTTCAGTTTAACAGATTATAATCAATGCAAGGTGTCAAATGAAAGATTTGATCATAATCTAGCGTGCTAAGGAGCCGGATTTTTGTGTAACAGGAAAATAAGATGTATATTCCCTCAACGTCGTCCAAGAATTCGACTATTCGGAAATCTTATATTTCTTCCATAAAACATCTAATAGAAAACCTGCAGATCGTCAAAATAACGAGAAACCGTAGAAACGAGGAAGAAGACCGTCTGCGCTTTTGAATTTCCCTCGTCAAGACTTGCGAGGCGCCTACGACGACTCGCAATAAAGGGCCAATAGCGAGACGAAGGACCACGCGTCGATCACCGATCGAACTCTCCCCACTCCAGCCAAAATTGCGTAGACGAAGCTCTCGTCACTCTGCTCTCGTCCTTTGCGTTAGCTCTAAGTTCTTTGCGTTAAAGGTTAACCTATTGTAAAGTACTAAAATACAGAGTGTGCCAAAAGTTCCGGGACACCTAAATAACTTTTGAACGGCTTTGGATATAGGATTGAAATTTATAGGGATGCAATGGGTCAAATCAATCTACCATTTAACCACTAAAGCATCAACTTCCGCACCCCGAGGGGAGGGGGGGAAGAAGGGGCACACAATTTTTAAATGGCATGTGGGGTCGAGTGATGGCTCATTCGAAAGGATTTTTTGAGGCGAAAACAACGCAATATCGCCGAGGTTTGTGCGATTATTTTTCGCAGAGTTATGATCTTTTGAACATCCTTATTAAGATTTTGCGCGAGTGTCCCTCATTCATTAATTCCCAGAATTATTGTAATTTATTAGAAAACCATGTTATACCGGCTGTTCAGGATATTGCTGGAGAAGCTTTTCACAATGTTTTGTTCCAGCAAGATGGAGCTCCGGCTCATTTTTCTGGAGCAGCTCGTAATATTCTTAATAATGTTTTTAGCGAACGATGGATTGGTAGAAGAGGCACAATAGAATGGCCACCAAGATCACCAGATCTGACCCCATTAGACTTTTTTTACTGGGGGTATTTGAAATCAAAAGTTTATGAGACTAGGATTGAAAATTTACAAGAATTGCGAAAAAAAAAAGTGAACGTTTCTAATTCAATCACATCCGACTTTTTATTCATTGTTATCGATACATTTTACGTTCGCTTAGATTACTGCCAAATTGCGGAAGAACGCCAATTTGAACATTTAATAAAATAATTAGTGTGTTTTATTCTTTACACACATCAGTGTTCACAACCTAATACACGCACATACAAACGTGCGCACGCACGCGAACGTGTGTGCCTGTGTGAAAACTTATTTTTCTACTGATGTCGCGGTGAGCTCTCGCTATTGTAAAACCTCAATAGAGATGTTCAAATGATCATAACTCTGCGAAAAATAATCGCACAAACCTCGGCGATATTGCGTTGTTTTCGCCTCAAAAAGTCCTTTCGAATGAGCCGTCATGCGACCCCACATGCCATTTAAAAATTTTGTGCCCCTTCTTCCCCCCCTTCCCCTGAGGTGCAGAAGTTGATGCTTTGGTGGTTAAATAGTGGATTGATTTGACCGATTGCATCCCTATAAATTTCAATCCTATATCCAAAGCCGTTCAAAAGTTATTTAGGTGTCCCGGAACTTTTGGCACACTCTGTAGAATAGTGTAAAACGACAATTAAACAATCGACGAGTAAAATCACTGTTATATCACGTTAACGTATTATATAGTGTATTGTAAAGAGTCGATTTCCGATTATTCGAGTTCCATTGTCAAAGCTATAATTTCATTGAGAAGCAAAACCTACACATACGTAAGTCATTAAATTTATAACTTACCTGATAATTAATTATCTCACTTTATTCTATTTCTTATATAACCTTCCTAACATAACCTAATTACTTCGGGTCCTCCAACCATCCCACCCTGAGATAGTCTCGTACTCGTTTGTCGATTATCGAATAAAAATCGAATGGCGCTCAACAAATAAAATCATTAATATTGCACTAAATTAAATAATATTTCTTATGAGCCCTGGCAGCCCTTGACCCAGGCCGCGCCAGGTGTAGGCTTTTATAATAAATTATTATCGTCGATTCACGTATCTCGTCCGTCTGTCGTCAAGATACGTGTAATCGTCAAATTCTATTTAATAATTATTTAAATAATCTCTCGATCGTAGAAAACGATAAAAGAAATTAACATAAAAAAATAAAGCCTGTCTCATTGAAATCATCAATAAAATATTAAAACAAGTGTTTAGAGATTCAAAGTCTTCTTCGTGTGAGTAGACAAGCATGTGTGAGTTTGGTCAGCTGATTTTCTTATGCCTTACATCATAACGATGCTTTGAAAAATCGGGCTCCTTAGCACGCTACATTATGACCAGATCTTTCATTTAACACCTTGCATTGATTATAATCTGTTAAACTGAAGCTTAAATTTGTCGGCCAGAAATACGGTTCACGGACACAAAATCCTAGGGTAAAACCGTTCACGATGGCCGCTTGGCGGCGCGTCGATACTTCCGTCGGATTCCCCTTAAGGGGATGCGACCCAAGTTCCGACGCGACGTCAAGCGGCTGTCGTGAGCGGTTTTTTACTAGAATTTAGTGTCCGTGTAAGGGCAATCTGCGCCGCAAAATGGAAGCTTCAGTTTAACAAATTATAATAAATGCAAGGTGTCAAATGAAAGATCTAATCATAATGCTTGGCGCTACCGTGCCCGATTTTTAAAATCATGACTATAAAATTACAAAACGGTAATCGTACAAACTGGACAATTTCACTCACACATGCGTCCCTTACCCACACATAAAAACGTAGATCTTCTTTTGACTTATAGTGATTTTAAAAATCGGGCACGGTAGCGCCAAGCATTATGATTAGATCTTTCATGTGACAGATTTTCGATATTACGTTCTGTCAATCGAAAGCTTCAATTTTGCGGCGCAGATTGCCCTTACACGGACACAAAATCGTCGCCTCGAACTTCCAGCCAGTACCTGTGGCGGCGTTGTCGTAGAGGTACAGCGTAGACGTAATGTTTGCAAGGGGCCCCGTGTATTCGAAATTGTAAAATTTCACGATGACGTGAAATGTCAAAGAGAAACATGTATCCATCATTCAGAGTGGCATATAAAATAAATAAATATAGAAAATTACAAGAAAACATCAGAAGGAATTTTTAATAATCATTGCATTGTATCACCAGGGAATATATAAGTGTTTGTATTATTAGATATGTTATGGATCAAGCGATTAATCGGGCATTATTCATAACGTTTGGGATGCGTCTAGGCTGTATTTTCCATACTGTCCGAATATTATGAATAATGTCTGATTTAGCACATGGTCCATTACATATCGAATTACATCGTTCTTTCTTAAAAATTAATTGGAAAATTTGATTCAACTTTTCTTTATCAAGTTCGTCGAGCCGTAATTTTAGTATTTTACAAGGACTGATAGGAAGAACAGTGAAGTTCTCTGACTATTTGTAAATAATAGTGTATGAATTTACTTAGGTATCGGAGAGGTAAAAATAATTTAAAGCCGTGTTAACGTTTCGTAGCTGCGTGTTTACTCGATCTCGTTCGAATACCGACTAGCTTCCTTTTAAATCGAGGATACATTGTCCGATCGGTCGCGCATTTTTATCAACACACGGGCGCGCAGTATATCTATAGCTATATCTATATATGTATATACATATACGTAATGATACCGTATACAGGGTGTCTCACGTAAGCTACAACATCGAATATACACGTGTCCACATGGATAATTAGAAGCGAAAAGTGAAATAAAAAGTAATAAAATTTGTCCTCATTAACGAGTTATTAAATAAAATAGATCAGCGAATCAGGAAGCACGGAAGCGGTAGGCGGTGAGCTGCGGCCATGCTAGTCTGAAGATAAGAAGCGATAATTTCGACGGGTGGAGCGTTCTGGCACGTATACAGGCGTGAGAAGGTAGTGGTCAGGAGGAGATTTCTAGGAAAAAGTGTCGACTTTCGCTCTTCCTCTCTCACTCTTTCTTTCACGACGCTACCTTACGCACAACAAAAATCTAATCTAATCTCTCTCTCTCGCTCCCTCCTACCCTAACACGGCGCTACCTCACGCTGCCTGCACGCTCTGACTCTCTCTCTCTCTTTCTCTCAATCTTTCGTCCACGACGCTTCCTTACGCTATCTCTTCTTGTCTTCAGACTAGCATGGCCGCAGCTCACCGCCTACCGCTTCCGTGCTTCCTGATTCGCTGATCTATTTTATTTAATAACTCGTTAACGAGGACAAATTTTATTACTTTTTATTTCACTTTTCGCTTCCAATTATCCATGTGGACACGTGTATATTCGATGTTGTAGCTTACGTGAGACACCCTGTATACGGAATTTAAAATCCCTACAATAGTTTTCCGTAAATAAATTAATGTGTGTTACGCGTTTTACGAGGAAGTACTCCATAACTTACGGTTAAATTCAACCGCTACAACAGCTCGGTGACGAGCGCGTAGTTCACAACGCAGAGGTTCCCAAGATCGATTCCGTGCGTGAAAAGTAGTGTTCTCTAATTTTTTTTTTACTTCGTAAAGATTTGCCAATTATTTCTTTTTATGAATTCAGAATTCATTATTCGAAGTAACTGTTCTTGATAACAAAAATCGTTCGCTCGGCTTTCATTTCTCAGATATTCCTAAAAATATTTTCGATACTTTCGATCGTGAGGATTCTGTCGAATTTCTGTCGCCAGTTTTTGTACGCAGATTGGCAACAAATTTGAAGCAGATCTTGCATACACAATCAAGCAGCAGATTGGCGGCAGTTACTGCTACTTCAGCCATGCCTTTAAAATTGAAATGTCTGAAATAGCGGGATCTGTCGTCTATCTGCTGCTTGATTCTGTCGGGTTGCATATCCGCGGCCTAATGCGGGTAGATACTGCTACGGATTTTTAGACAGATTTACCGGCATCTGCTGCCAAATGGCTGGCAGGGTGCTTTATAATATTTATTAATGATGGAAAATATTCTTTTTTAGATTCAAGTTTTTGTTAAAAGGATAAACGCGATAAAAAGAAGCATGTGTTTAACATGTGAAGGTTCAGTATTACAAATCATTGAAATAAATTAAAGTGGAAGGTAAAAGGGTGTGTGAAGGGGATGGTGGAATGAAACACTTTAATTTATAATAAAATAAAAAAATTGCAATAGTTTATTTTTATTTAATAATAATTATAATTATTAACTATGGGCCGGTCAGTCGACCGACGATGGCCCCCGCGCCGACCGCCTCTGCCGCCACGGCTCCTTCCTCCGCTGCGGCCCCTTCCACCAGAGTGGCCACCTCGTCCACGCCTAACTCTTGCTCTTTCTCGCCAGGCGAGAAATTCGGCATATTCCTGAAAAATAAAAATGGACAATAATAAATGACTGTTACAAAAGAAAATTTATTTTTCATTTTCGATATAGCGAACCGGAATATAGATATTTATATTATTGTTAATTTGACAAGATTTATAAATTTTCAATAATTTAAAGAAATTCTTCAGTGATACATTTACACGATAACAAGGGAAACTTCACATTTTTTGATACGAGTTTTTCCATTGTTATTTTACATAGCTTCTAATCTATGATAATAAACTGAACGTTTTGAGATTTCATTTTCCGATTCACGTAAATTTAAAAGGTCTGTTACGAATACAAGGTGTTCTCGCTCAACAAAACCTGAAGTATATTACGTGTTAAGGCTGTTCGCCACCTTCTGCGCGCGACTTCAGCGACGAGAGCGGAGAATATAAGAACTACAGGGAAACGAGCAAAACCCAATGCTTTTATAAGGGTTTACGCCGTTAGTTCTCCTGATCACAATTTTTTATTGATTTTGATGATCAGATACTCATTGGAAAGATAAAAGAAAAAGCCACGTTTCTGCGGTTACCGATTTTTTAAAAAGAGTCTCCTTTTTGGTGAATTATTTACTTAAAAATTATCTTTCGCTTTCTTGCAAAGAAAAAACAATTTTTTTAAAAATCGGTAACCGCAGAAATGTGGCTTTATCTTTTATCTTTCAAATGAGCATCTGATCACCAAAATCGATCAAGAATTGTGATCAGGAGAACTAACGGCGCAAACCCTGTTTTTCGTAATTTTTACGAGATAAAATTCGCTAACAAGAGCGCCTCTCTATGCGTTGCGGCGGACGAGCCGAAGCTTATACCCCTACTCCGTTTCTACACGGACACGGATGCGGTAGTGTTTGTAAGTCGACAAAAAAGAGTAGCGCCTTTCCTTGTGTATATACATGTAACTAATTCGGAAGGAAGCGAAATCGCATGGATCGTAGCTCGAAGCCTACAAGCAGCGCCGGCTTTAGCAACATTGGCGCCCTGGGGCAAAATTGTCATGGCGCCCTGGGGCAAAATTTTCATGGCGCCCCGGATCGGTCGCACTTACAAGGGGAAGTCACTTTTTCTATTATTTTCAAAATTGTACCTTTCGGATTTTTTGTCGGTAAATACTCTATTCAAGTCAACGAAATCCAAATTTTCAGCAATTTCTTTTTCACAATTCTTGATCGATTTTGATAAACGAAGGCTCATTTGAAAAATAAGGCGTTATTTGGAAGAATGATCTTTTCCAAATTTCAAAAATATAAAATCTTCAATAAGAAAAAGGATGTTTAATTATTCATATCTTCTTGATCCATTTATACAAAAAAAAAGAAAAGATATTAAAAATCGGATAGGATAGTACTCTTTCGAAAATATTTATCTTTCGATAGAGTATTCAATTATCAAAATCAATAAAAAATATCGATCAGATGAATTTCTGCCGTGAATAGATGCGAACGAGAGGAGTGCGTACGGCCGGCGCAAGAAACCCGTATAGCGCTTTGCGATGATTTACGTCGTGAGTTCTCCTGATGACAATTCTTGATCGATTTTGGTGATCAGATGCTCATTTGAAAGATAAAAGATAAAGCCACGTTTCTGCGGTTACCGATTTTTGAAAAAAGTCTCCTTTTTGGTAAATTATTTACTTAAAAATTATCTTTCGATTTCTTGCAAAGAAAAAACAAATTTTTTAAAAATCGGTAACCGCAAAAACGTGGCTTTATCTTTTATCTTTCAAATGAGCATCTGATCACCAAAATCAATCAAGAATTGTCATCGGGAGAGTTTATGGCGCGGATAGATGCGAACGAGAGGAGTGCGTACGGCGCAAGAAACCCGTATAGCGCTTTGCGATGATTTACGTCGTGAGTTCTCCTGATGACAATTCTTGATCAATTTTGGTGATCAGATGCTCATTTGAAAGATAAAAGAAAAAACCACGTTTCTGCGGTAACCGATTCTTGAAAAAATTATTTTTTCTTTGCTAAAAAGCGAAATATAATTTTTAAGTAGATTATTAACGAAAAAAGAGATTCCTTTTCAAAAATCGATAACCGCAGAAACGTGGCTTTATCTTTTATCTTTCAAATGAGCATCTGATCACCAAAATCGATCAAGAATTGTCATCAGGAGAGTTTATGGCGCGGATAGATGCGAACGAGAGGAGTGCGTACGGCGCGGCGCAAGAAACCCGTATAGCGCTTTGCGATGATTTACGTCGTGAGTTCTCCTGATCACAATTTTTGATCAATTTTGGTGATCAGATGCTCATTTGAAAGATAAAAGATAAAGCCACGTTTCTGCGGTTATCGATTTTTGAAAAGGAGTCTCTTTTTTCGTTAATAATCTACTTAAAAATTATATTTCGCTTTTTAGCAAAGAAAAAATAATTTTTTCAAGAATCGGTAACCGCAGAAACGTGGTTTTTTCTTTTATCTTTCAAATGAGCATATGATCACCAAAATCGATTAAGAATTGTGATCAGGAGAACTTACGGCGCAAACCCTGTTTTTCGTCATTTATGTGAGAAGCAATACGGTAAGAGTTCTCGTGCGCCCACTACGTATCCTAACAGATAGGCGCGAGTCAAAGTATATCTGTTACGTGAAATCTTCGAAGTACGTAAATCTGCACATTTCCTGGTCAATGTACATATATTCCTAAACCGTATGTAAAAGTACATCGGTAATATTGAAATAGAAATAGAAGAAAAAGAATGAAATAGAATGTGAAAGTAATTGGATTTGAATATTTCAAGCGAAAAGTAAAATTTTCACATCATTGCACAAATTATTTTTTATGAAACAAAATACGTGAAAAAGTGCAAATAAAAAGTAAGAAGAGAAAAAAATTGAATAAAATGCACAAAGAAAAAAAAGTGTACGTTTCGAGAATCGAACACGGGACCTCTGGGTTACGATGCTCAGCCGCTATCGCCTTGACCGCCGAAGCGCTTCCTGAAGACTAAATCTTTTTTGTATGTAAGCGTAGATGAAATCTTTGAAGCGTTATTTCTCAAAATTGGCTTTCCAGTTCATTTTTTCCGTTTGCCATAGTAACACCCTAAAGCATTACTACAATCACACGAAGTCTCGTGCCAAACTTCATTTCCGAAATCGCGTGGTCCCCTTGTCAGTCATCCAAATCGATCGAGAATTACGTCCATCATAATTTCGTAGGGTATAATGATCCATTTGCACAATTCGGAAAGTCCATAAAACATACACGTTTTGTCGAGATCGTACGCCGCGCGCAACGGATTATCGTTCGACATATAGTGTTTTGTTTCGCCCTCTATTTGTCATCTGAAGCAACGGTGGCTTCCCGCTTTTGCCTTCATCGATACCGGATCGTTTTCAAGATCGCTGATGCAAAAGTGAGGAAAAGTGTCGGGAAACATTCTTTTGCTTGTGAAGTGATTGAAGTGAAAGTTAACAAAGTGATAAGAACGAAAAAAGTGAAGAAGGATGGCCCCCAAAGGACAATTGATGCGGTTCAAGAGGAAATTGAAACCCACGAACTTAGGCTATTATGCAAAGAAGAGGAAGGAGGTAAGTATTCGTCCGTGTATGTTAGTCGCGGAGGTGAGTACAGAAGATACACGGACAGAACTTTCAAGTATTAGATCAGGTATAGATGTAAATAGTTGTCCTCTTCATTCTCCTCCTCGTCAGTGTACAACAGCCGCGGAGGTAAATGTAACAAATCCACGGACGGATTTAAAAATTATTTCAGATATAAATAGTAATAGATTTTATTCTTCTCCTCGTCCATGTACATCTGTCGCGGAGGAAAGTGTAGAGGACATACATGTAGAAGTATGTACAGATGTAAATAGCGATAGACAGGATTCTTCTCCTCCTCCGCTAACAATTGAATATGCGTCCAGAATAGAAGAAGAACGTCCTACTTTTCAATTAGTAGGACGGCGTATTGTTGACATAGGGCACTTTTTAAATAGTATTTTTTCGATCGGTGTACATAAACCGTTCAATTGCAGTATTGCTGATATGTATCCAGTTTCGGAATCCCGCAAAGGTTTTGTTAGTGCCATTAAATTAAAATGTAAAATGTGCGGTTTGATTGAAACAATAGAAACTGAGGATAGAAATAACGATAGGAATGTCAACGCCTGTATGGTATCCGGGATGATATCTGCAGGTAGTGGACATTCCCAATTAAAAGATATTTGTGCCGCGATAGACATGCCTACTTTGACGAATAAATCGTGGGCGAAATATCACGACATCGTGTCGCAGGTATTTCGCGATAGCGCGCTAGATTTGATGGCCAAAGCAGCCGAGGAGGAAGGAAGAATCGCTCGTTTAAAGGGAGCAGTCGACAATGACGGAATTCCGTGCATCACCGTCGTCGCCGATGGGTCTTGGGCAAAGCGTTCATACAAAACTAAGTATGACTCGCTTTCGGGCGTTGCCGCGATTGTAGGATTCGAGACAAAAAAAATTTTATATATCGGGGTCCGTAACAAATATTGTTCTTTTTGCGACCGTAGTCGGGGAAATGTAATTGACCGCGAGCATATTTGCTTTAAAAATTTCAATGGTCCTAGTACGCGTATGGAGTCGGACGGAATTGTAGAGGGTTTTAGATCCAGTATCGAAACGCATGGATTGAAGTATACTCGTTTGATTGGCGACGGAGATAGTAGCGTTCATCGGAAGCTCATTGATGCATTGCCGTATGGTCCATCCGTTCTCGTAGAAAAAATAGAGTGCCGAAACCATATTTTGAGAAATTACAGCAATCGTTTGCAAGCTGTTTGTTTAAATAGAAAGGTCGGTACCGTTGCGCATCGAAATATCTTGAGGAAAAATCTGATGCGCCTGAGAACTGCCGTTAGTGCAGCAATTAAATATCGAAAGGCACAAGATCTGCCTGAATATCGCCGCGTGGAGGAATTGACTCAAGATATTTTGAACGGACCGTATCATGTTTTCGGCCACCACGCGAATTGTCTGAATAGACAATATTTTTGTAACGGTTTATTAAAACCTGGCGAAACCGATCTCGTCCAGGCTATGGAGCAATCGCGTATTTTTCCGGAAATACTATCGGCGATGCATCGAGTTGCAGCAAACGCCTCGAGTTTGATATGGGACGTTGATAACAATATTGCTGAATTATATAATTCGTACGTTGCGAAATTTATTGGTGGTAAACGAATAAATTTTGCCCTACGTGGCTCATACCAGACTCGATGCGAAGCTGCGGTAATCAGTATGAATTCCGATGGAGCGCTGCATCGTGAATTTCAAAGCAAATTGTCAAGTAAAGGTTTGGGCAAATTTACTTCACAATTTGTTAAGCAAAAACTTCGTGCTCGCGTTTCGAGACGCGAAAAAAATACTCAGCGTCACACAAATAATAATCGATATAATGTACAAACCGTCTACGGTGATTATGGCCCTAACGCTGCTTCTCTTCAGATCTCTGATTTGAGTGACGAAGAAATACTTCGCAAGAGCGAAGAATTTTTAGAAAAACTGGCAACCGAGGACCCATTGAAAATCGAACGCGAAACTCGCGGACAATTCGCGTCTATTGAATGGACTGAACAGCGTCGCAAACGACTGACTGCTTCAGTTTTTGGACAAATATGCAAAAGAAGGATACATACTTCTTGTTCTAAATTGGTAGAATCAATTCGATATCCCTGTTTTAAGGGAAATATAAATACAAAGTGGGGAATTGAAAAAGAGCTATTGGCAATTAATCAATTCTCTACCGATTACGGGTTCGATATTCAACGGTGCGGTTTAATTATAAACGAAGAAAAACCGTTCTTGGCGGCTTCTCCCGATGGGCTAATCGGTGTCGATTCCCTCGTCGAAGTAAAATGCCCTGCATCGGCGAAGGATATGACACCAATAGAGGGAATTGAACGTAAGAAAATTACGTTCATGCACCTCGACAATGGTGTGGCAAAATTAAAAGACTCTGATAATTACATGTATCAAGTTCAGGGTCTTTTACACGTCACTCAAAGACAATGGTGCTATTTCATTGTTTGGACGCCGAAAGGAATGATTGTTAGTCAAATTGAAAGAAATGACTGCTTTTGGTACCAAAAAATGGAAGAAAAGCTTACGATATTTTATAACGAATGTTTATTGCCCGAAATCGTCGATTCTCGTAAAGCTCGGGATCTTCCAATTCGCGAATCGAAGCGTATTTTAGAAGCGCAACGAATTTTTTCTGAACGGGAAACATCGAAGGCTCCAAAACATTAAAATAGTACCATTAGATATTGTACATTATAGTATGTAGGTATATCGCACACCGAGATCAAAACAATTTCATCTCAAAAATGAAGATTTTTTGATATTTTTAGAAAAAAAGGGTTTTTTTAGCTGTTACAGTTTTTATCTAGGTATGCGATATGTATTGTAAATATGTAAATATTTGTAAATATGTGCATATTTGTAAATATGTAAATATTTGTAAATATTTGTAAATATTTGTATATATTTGTATATATTTGTATATATTTGTATATATTTGTATATATTTGTAAATATTTGTAACTAATTATTTGTATAGTTTGTTTTATTAGTTTATGAGGGGAACAGCATCATCAATGCAAAATGAAGAGTATCAACAGTTCACGGCCAGGCGTAAGTATATCTATTCGTTTTTTAAATAATTTTGTCATCGGATTATAATATCTTATTATCGTTTCAGGCAGCAAGAGGAGCAAAGACGAAGAAACATTGGAGAAAGATCTGCAATACACTCCAACGGGACGTAATAATATCTATTCCTTCTTTAAATAATTTTGTCATCGGATTATAATAACTTATTATCGTTTCAGGCAGCAAGAGGAGCAAAGACGAAGAAACATTGGAGAAAGATCTGCAATACACTCCAACGGGACGTAATAATATCTATTCCTTCTTTAAATAATTTTGTCATCGGATTATAATAACTTATTATCGTTTCAGGCAGCAAGTGGAGCAAGGACGAAGAAACATTGGAGAAAGATCTGCAATACTCTCGAACGGGACGTAAACATATCTAAACAGCTTTATCGCATCGGCATGCTGTAGGAGAAGAGGCATGTGTATAACTACCGTCACACAGTGGGACGAGCTATAGTAATAAGTATAAATATCGAATGATTCAGTAGTATTTGTAAGCGATTGAAAAGTGATTTGCAATGTTATGTAGCTTCAGATGTAATTTAAACATCGTAGGCAAATCACTCTTTCAGTAATATGTATTTTAAATGCGAAAAATTGGTTGTTTGGTTGTTCATTATCCAAAACTTTGATTTTGTACGTTTTTTATATATATTTGACTAGAATATACGATTATTAATATAATATCATGCATTTTGTTCCTTTATAAACTAAAAATTATCTTTACTGCTATTTTCTATTCACGTTTCGTTATGAACAGCTGGGAAAAAAGTGACTATCCTACGTTGTTTCTTGCCCGGCTCGGACTTTCGATCCCCGCACGAAAGCGCGAGAGGGGCATAGCGCGAACACAAGCATAGTCACACCGATACGACTAGCCGGCCGCAGCGACACTCTTCCCCTTACGCACTCATAGTTTCTTTTTGCTCCGCACCCGTCGCTGAAGTCACGCGCTTGTAGTTCCTTTTTGCTCCGCACCCGTCGCTGATGTCACGCGCGACTCGAGCGAAAAGTGGTGAACAGCCTTAACGCGTGAGAAATTGAGGCGGAAGGTGTCATAAAAATGAACACAATCCACGTTAGTTAACGAGTTATTAAATACTAAAGATTTGCGCGTTGACTATCGCTTTTTCTTTCTCCGTCTCCTTCCCAAATGTTCTGCGTTACAAGAAGATCAGTCTCTCTCTTTTTCTACGGCTGTATCTTATGCTGGAGAGAGTACAGATAGTGGGAGCCTTCAGCGTAAAGATTGTGTCATGGAAAGTCCGGAAGAAAGGAAGAAAGAAATAAAGAAAGGAACGAAGGAAGGAAGGGATAAAGAAAGAGACAGGTAGTGAGAGAGAGAGAGAGAGATACTTCTCCCAGCTTCGAAGATTCGCCCCCCACTTCCGCGCTTCGCGATAAGCCTATCTTTATTATTCCATAATTCGTTAACTAGCCCGGGTGATGTTAATTTTTATAACACCTTTCGGCTCAGTTTCTCACTTGTTTACGTGTGACATGCGTTATTTCGGCAAGGACGAGAACACCCTGTATATGTAATAGCATATATTTTCATTAACTTACCGCGTCTTCAACTGGCAGATCCGCCACCACCGGTGCCACTGCCTGCCCCGGGTAAAACGGTGGCCATCCGAAAAATGGGGGTGGCATCGCCGCTATCGGGAAAATCGGATGTCCCGGCATATATGCAGGCGGCACGTACGTCGCCGGCGGCACCTCCTCTCTCTCCGCCCTATCAGCGGAGGACGCGGTAGGTCCAGCCGAGATTGATTCGGCCGAGCTGGGTCCAGCCGCCACGCTTGGGCCTGCCGCCATGCATGGACCCGCCGCTTCCACGGTCGACGTGGTCCGCCTGCCTTCCTTCGTCGTTTCCATTTCCGATGGACGTTTATGTAATGTTTTTGCTATCTCTATAATAGCTGGGTACATTTCCTGAAAAGCAAAAAACCAATATAGTTAACCAAGATAATAAGGAAGAGATATATGAACTGATCAAAACTACTCATTCATATTACACAAGTTATACTTACAATTTATCTCACTTTCTCACTCGACTTTTCACTTAGGCTGCTCACAGGGTTCTGTTTCTTGTGGCGGTACGCGAGGCCTTCTACCGCCTGTTGGGCACAAAGGAGTAGGGCGGGTGGGGTGGAAAGCACCACCCCTCCGTTAAAATTTTCCAAACGGTTTCTCCACAACCATATATACGCCTGAACGGTAATGGCGCGCGCGTTTTAAATTTATGTTTGTACTAATGAAACCAGTTGACTGTTTTATATTTATGTTAATACTAATGATATAAGTACTAATAATGGTAATAATTGTCGAGAAACCAGTTATCCCGGAAAAAAGGAAGAACTTGGGACTACACGCGAAACCGTTTATGTTTTTTACAATTAATCGAACGACGTGCGTTTGATCTAATGTTTGAGAGATTCGTTTCCATGATGATGTGTAACAGATTGTAATAGATCTTGATCGTTCAAAAAGGATAAAACATATCTCTTGACAACGGTTTGATCGAACTCTATAGGGAAATTGTTGCGATAAATCTATGAATTATTCACAATTATGTTTCTTCTACTTAGAGGGTTTAAAGATGCTAGCAGATCTGTTAACGTTACCATGAGCTTGAGACGGTAACAAATTGCCTAAAACCTCTTTTTTAACGTCTTGCGGCCTATAAAGACACAAAAATGCAACAGTTTCATACTTATTCGGGGAGTGCCTAACTGCTCGAATTACCCGGTATCCTAAGATGTACGTAGATAATTTGCGTCGAAAACCGGCCAATCACGAAGCGCAGAAGAGATAGGCGACGAAAGACAGGCAAACAATAGCGGAAGGCTAGGCGCGAAATGCGTGAGGTATGAAATAAATACAAAAACGAAATAAAACATAACTTCGCAGATATAAGCAAACCTAAACGAACGAATGTTCGTAACAAAAAGCAAAATAACACACCCTCGCTTGTCAGTGTAGTATACATTGGATATCAATACCAATTACAAGATGGTGCGAACCGTTTATTTTTTATGTTGCGTGTACAGTAAAAACGAATTTTTTAAATTGTAAATCAAAATTACACAAACTTTTAAAAAAATTCTCCAACTTTACGATATAAATAACACTACTTGTAGGATATCTACAAGAAAACCATTAAAGCACGAGCAAGCTTATTATTAATTTCTTAGATAATGAAACATAAATAACAACTACCGGTTGCGTGTTAATGTTATTAAATATTGTTTCTCACTTTGGTTTTCAAAATTTACTAATAAACATTGTCTTTGGTGTCAGTTGAGCGCCGCACAATGGGTCATTTCGAAGGGACTGTGACGTGGTCACAAGAACCACCCAAAAATTCAAATCAAGAAAATGAAGACACGTGAATGCCCCTCGAAGCGGCCAGAGAGTATAAATATCTGGTATTAATTAATTATTTCCTATGTCACGAGCAACGCCTGTGTCGAGGCAACCCGGGATACCCGATGAACATCGTAGGTGTGACGTAGCGTGACACCGCCAATCAGCATCGACGCCGCTCACCGCTCACACCGTTAATTGGTCGTAAAGGAAAAATGAGCCGACACCGGAAGGACCTCCTGCGACGCTTCCGCATATTAAGGAAGGAAGAACGTTAATCGGCGTCGCATCCTCCCCACTTGTTCGCCAGGGCCGTCTCTATCAAAGCGGCTAGAAAAGTATAAGGATCCGAGGACCGTCGGAAAATCGGAAAAAGAACGAGTTATTCAGCAAACTTCCGAACGGGAAATGCCTACGGAGGAGGAGAAAAAGGATGAAGTGTTCTAAAGTGTCGGTGATAATCGAGTGAGTGTGTGGTATCTGAGTGAGCGTAAAAATTATCGTAAGCGACATTTTGGCGACGAACAATACCTGTAATTGATGCGTACCTGCGGCGGGCCACGTGATGGACCGGCACGAGCCTCGATCGTGCGTGCGGCACGCGTGCTCGCTCTCTCGTGGTTCGATCGTTGACCAGAACGGTCACGTTTTGACTAGTATTGTTATATTGTATCTCTCGTATCTTTGGTTGAAGTCTTGTAGTATCTACTCTAACGTAGCTTTCCTTCTAAAAATCTCGCGAGTGTGAACACGAGTATCTGCGAAGGAAGCGTTCCAGGGCACCCGTCCGAATAAGGTAGACGCACGTGGCGGAAGGACTTCGCCGACGAGCCGCATAGATAGCGGAAGTCTTCGAGTACGGTAAGCGACGACGGAGTCGGGTGATTTTCTGCTCCTCCGTTTAATTGACCGGTGATGGGACCGAGGAGGCTTTTGGAGAAAATTGTATTTTGAGTCTTGTCTTCTCCGTATTAGTACCGCCGGCGCGTGGCCACGGCACACACGGTAGCAGCAATCGTTGAATAAAGAATAGTTAGTCGATTTTGCGATATCGATTCCTCCTCGGGTTTTTCCCATTTATTAATTGTAAATACTTTGACCTTGCCGGCGTGGATCGCCTCTCAATACGACGACCTCGTCACGTATCGACCACTTGAGCCTTTTTCTCTTTTATTATTGCTGTAATATCTTTTGTAATTTTCTTTTTCTATGTAAAGCGTGTATCTGAGGAATATTCCGTTATAGAAATATTCTCTTTTCGTATATTTCCAACGCTCGTTTCTTGCGTTCGTACGACGTAGTCTTTGTCTTTGTGTATGCGCGCGACCTCCGCCAAGGGCGAGGCGTATTATTCTCTGCTTGTTGAAGGCGCGTAGTAGTTGAGACCTTTTGTATTACGTACTATATTTTCTGAAATATTTGAAGCTTCATATACGAACATTTTTCCCATTTCAAATAATTGTATCGAAAGTTACCTGCCAAGAGAGATCCTGTCGGACTGAAATTGAGCCGAGCGGCGTAACATCACGCCTCTTGTATGATCGCGTTAGGCGACGGGAGTTATATCTTTGTAACCGCTCGGACCTACCATCTACCTCTTTGCAACACCCCTTCGAAACTAAAATAAACTCTCTTTGTTCGTTAACTAAAAGATATGTTGCTCTCTCTCACTTGAGTGTTTGTATTGTTCGCCTAAGAACCCCCGCCTCTCCGTTACTCTTTCAAGAGACTGTCTAGCCGGAAGTCTTGTGCCGGTTCATCCGATCAGGCCTGTTAATTCCTGACTTTCCTATCTCTTCCTGGTCGTACGAGTGGTGGCCGTAAGTCACCTGGTGCCCAAGTAAATTCTCATACCTTTCCGATTATCTGAAAAGCGCGACCAGAACGATTGCCTGACCGGGTGCCGAAGAGGTGCGTGCCTTGGGGGACACTATCGTCCTTGGAAGATAGTTTGGCCAAGTTCCCCCTCGTGCAACGTCACAGGACGATCGGTCCCGTGACGTCAGTAGCTTATCGCCGCACTTATCTGATCGTCACTTGGCTTCTTCGGTCAGGCGCACGCTTTATTCGTCCTGACGACTTTGCATTCGCGCGAGAGCCAGGACAGGTATCACGTCAGGAGATTTCAAAAGGTGTAAATCACATCTCGCAAGTCGCCGGGCGTGACACCGTGAAAAGTGCTGGTTCGCTTTTGCGAATTTCGTAAAGTTCTAAAAATTAACACAAAAGATTTACTGATCTTAGTGTTTAGTGAATTTGATAGTGTGTGTAACGATGGACGAAACTCCGTGCGGTAGTGGTGTGACAAGGACGAAAAGATATCGGAAGGGACAATGTAAACCTCGACATTTAAATACCTCTGAATCAAGAATAATTAAAAGAAGTGGACGTTTTTGTAAGAAACGCAAAATTGAGGATGTGCACAAAAATGTCATGCAAAGGGGATTAGGAGAAATGCCACAGGAACGGGAACACGAAGAAAGGTCCAAGGAAGAAATGCAACAAATTTTAGACGAAGAGAGAGAAAATATCGAGGAAGTTGAAGAAGTATATACCAACGTCGAATACCTTGAGGAAGAAGAGGGTGAAAACGAGGATACAATCTCATTGAATGTGGAGACAGTGGATGCGTTAGCAGAAGAAAACGAAAATTTAACACAACTAAGTTATATAGAAGGTCGTCGCATTGTTGATTTGAACTACTTGTTCAATCAAATGCACGAAAAGTTTGATAACCATTGTCCCCCATTAGATTGCCGTTTTGCCGATTTCATGATTGCTGGATCTCGTCGACACGGATTGATAACAGAAATCGAAATAAAGTGCCGCATGTGCCACTACTCCTCCAAAATAAACACAGAACGCAGTGATAGCGACATAATGGATTTAAATCACAGTGCTGTTGCTCGATCCCTTGTGACAGGAATGGGATATTCACAAATGGAAGAATTCCTTAACGCCATGAATATTCCGTGCATGTCACGAAAAATCTATACAGAATGTCATGACAATGTCGCCTATGGATTCGCAAAGGCTGTTATGGCAGAGATGATAGTTGCTGCCGCCGAGGAGAAGGCTTTAGCGATCCAAAGAGGTGATGTTATAGACGGTGTACCGCATATTCCCGTCGTCGCCGATGGAAGCTGGATGAAGAGGTCTTACAGAAGTGGGAAATATGACTCTCCATCTGGCGTAGGCGCCATACTTGGGTACTACACGAAAAAAGTTTTATCGCTGTATGCGATAACGCTGCCCGCAGACAGGAAGAAGTGAAAGAACACCGATGTTTCAAAAATTGGAATCGGCAGCAAAGTTCAACAAGCATGGAGAGCGACGCGATAGTTGAAGGATTTAAATGCAGCGTAGAGATGCACGGATTGATGTATTCCACACTTATTGCAGATGGTGACAGCAGCGTGTATAAGAGGATCATCGATAGCGATCCATACTTCAACGTTCGCGTGGGCAAGATCGAGTGCTCCAACTATTTGTTGAGGAATTTGTCTCACAAATTAAAGGAAATTTCGAAGACGAAAGGAAGAACACGAAGCATCGTCGAGGGAAATATATTGAGAATAAGAACCGCAATAACAAAAGCGGCAGCATTTCGCGCCGGAGAAAATTTGCCAAAAAACAGAGAGGCACAAAATCTGAAAATTGATATGTCAAATATACCCAGCCACGTTTTTGGCGAACATAAAAATTGTGCACGGCTACAATACTTTTGCGACGGTACACGAAAAGAAAATGAAGAGAATGTGGTACCATTACTCAAAAGTGTTGGCTTATATAAAAAAATTGAAGACACTTTAAATCAACTAAGCTGTTATGCTGATAGTTTGATTTATAATCTCAATAGCAATAGCGTTGAGAGCTATAACGCTATAGTTTGTAAATTCATCGGTGGAAAACGGATTAATTTCGGAGAACGTGGTTCCTACGAGGCGAGATGCACCGCCGCTGTGGTGCAACATAATACGCAATCAAGCTTGAGTAGCTTGAGCACAACGATGCAGCGAGAACCAACAGAAATCGTCAAGACATTAGAAAGACGACAGATAAGAAAACTTCTGAAGAACCAAGAATCGAAGAGAAGGGCGAAAAAGCTCCAATTCGAGGATAAAAGATCGCATCGAACCGACGAAGATTATGGACCAAATGCCCAGCGGCCGGACATGGACAGCAACACATACGAAGACCAAGTGTCACTACACAATAGCAGATTGCAAGAGTGGCAAAAAGATAGAGTGGAAATAGAAGAAAAAACAAGAGGACAAAGCCTGAACGAGTTATGGCTGACAATTCGAAGAAAATTGCTGACAGCCTCCAATTTCGGCAAAGTTTGCAGAATGAGGAAAACAACTTTACGTGGAAAATTAATAAAGAATATTTTATATCCCCGATTATTGTCAATACCTGCTATCGAGCACGGTAGACAATGTGAATCAATCGCGCGGAAAGAACTCGCAAAGGAAATCGGTGTGAAAAATGAAAAATGCGGACTATTCATCGACGCAGAATTTCCATACTTGGGAGCGTGTCCAGACGGCCTTATTGGCGAAGACGGCATTGTAGAAATTAAATGCCCTTTCTCAGTCAAAAATATTTCACCGGAGGAAGCTTTCCAAAAGAAGATAGGAAACCTGCACAAAATCTTTGATCCACACACTGACGTGGAGATGAACAAAAAGCATGAATACTACTACCAAGTGCAAGGGTAATACATGTATTGCATTTTTTGCATATGGACACGCAAAGGTATGAAATACATAATAGTCTATCGAGACGATTCGTTTTGGAATGAGATAATGTTTCCCAAATTAAGTTCTTTTTACATTTATTGCATGCTTCCAGAATTAATAGATAGTCGATATGATAGAAATATGCCACTTAGAGAACCTTCTCATGTTCTTGAAGCTCGTAAGACTGTTGCGAAAAAGTAGTATGTACTGTGAAAAATGTGTTTAGCTATTGCATGTTGTTGCATGAAATGATCAAGTGCTATATAATATTTATATTTTAATGAGCAAGTACTATAAGAATATTTATAATATTAATGATCTCAGACTAGGAAATGCATGTTGTCGCATGAAATGATCAAGTGCACAATAAGAATATTTAAAATATAAATGATCTGAGACTAGAAAATGCATGTTGTCGCATGAAACATACAACTGCGCAATGTTGGAAATGTGATGGTTGCATGACCAAGAAATTGTATAAGAAATAGCCATCGATACATTGTTTGAAATTTGCAGTTTATTTATCTTATATCATTGGATATGTGTTACTCACTTTTCAGTTTAAGATGCAACATTTTCACAAACATAACTTGCTAGGGCTATGTCTTGCTGTTTGTTAAATAAAGATAAGTACATAAATACTCATTTCATGCATGAAAATCTAAGTGAAAGGATATCTACTGTTGTAATCCTTCATGTCATTTTAGCTGCCTGATATAGTAGAAATGACACTAGGAACTTCCCGCAAGATGAAAGAACCGGACAACTTCGCAAAAGAAAAGAAGTTTATATTTTGAGGACAACAGCCGCTGCGGAAGGAGCTGGATATGGACCAGGAAAAGACGATTAATTGTAAGTAAAAAAATTAATGTATTTCTGTTTAATTTGTGTAAGATTTATTTTTCAGTATATAATGACATTTTGCAAATAAAATAAAAGGGAAGGCTTATTTTCACAATAAATTCAGTTTCATTTTAGAGCTGTTAGTTGGTTTAAAATTAATATGTTATAAAAGTTAAGAATCACTCAATACTCTCATCGATTAACAAAAATTATTTGGTTTATTTATTTCAGATAACTTGGTACGGAGCAGCGAGACTCACCATATTTGGATCATTTTCGAGCATACACCAGGCTTTTGCTTTAAAAATTTAATATAGTTTTTATTAATGGTACTTTTGTAAATGTTACATTTTGAATAAATATGTGTTTGTTTCTATCCAAAAATGATCAATCTTTTTTAACCTCCAAAATAAATATAAGGCTTTCTACAGGGTGTCCGCCACGAGTTCGGGCGCCCCACCTGCTCGCCACTCGCCTCGCGCCGCTAGACTAGCATGGCCGCGGCTCGCCGCCTACCGCTTCCGCGCGTCGTGATTTGCCAATCTCTTATAATTAATAACTTGTTAATTTACCTACCTTATGTAACCTTTTATGACTCCTTTCGGCTTTATTTATTCCTGGCTACACGTGATTTAGCTCCTGACATATAGGAAGCGGACACCCTGTATATGAAACATACATGTTTCATTTTTCAGTATTTTTCACACATTCAGTAAAAGTGATAAATGTGGCAACCCAACGCAACCCTGTTAATTATTCGCGTTAACAGGTTATTATTACCAATTACCGATTTGTCACCTTTACTGTAACATGTGTATACTGCTGATACGTTTTCCCGCGTATGTAGCACATAGCACATAGCATGGGGCCCCTTCTAGGTGCGGTGATCACGCGACGTGGCTTGTTTACTACAGCACTGGCGAAACAGCTTTGAAGAAGTAACACTAGAAGGCGCATCAATCCATTCACAGATTGCTCGAGTGTAACGTTAGGAGGCGCATCGATCGATTCGGAGTTACTAGAGTTGGGTCTGTAACGTCTGGCGACTATACGCCAAATTCCCTGTTTCTTTTCAAGTCACCTCTCACGCCATCTATCACCTCTTACTCTCATTAAGTGCCAGCGAGCGCCTAGATTTAAGGTACTTCTTGCGCTATCTACACTTTTAAGCGAATACTATATAATAAATGCGGCCATTTAGCGATGCGAAAGCCTTGTCTTCTACCCCTTTGTATTAATCTTACTTTTACAATAACTAACAGGATAATTAAAAGAGTAAATTCTCAGCGACTACAATTAGCAATAACAATTAAAGAACCATCAGGTATTACTGGTATCCTTCGCAATCACAGCAACATTTTTAACATAACTACAATTAATAAAAGAACAAACGAATAATGTCTTAATTCTAAGAATAATAATTAATTCTATAGCGAAAGAACGCCGCCGCCGTCGCGACGAGACCACCGTGAACCGGCAATGGTATCCGATATCATCAGTATCTCCGCTTTGTCTTGAGGACCGACGAGCGATACGGCGAGCAGTCGAATCGAGACATAAACATTTCAGTGTTATCTCGTACCGTTAATACCGCACCGCTAATGCGTGAAATAGTTATTAAGAAACCTAGAGCAGTAAAGGAATAACGGCAACGATGTTTCCAGTAAAATATATTCTTCTACACGTGCGAACAAATGCTACCTGCCTCTCCACCCTCTCATCTAAGTATTTTCAGTATGATGACACCTTATTCCTTCCAACATCTCCGCCTTATCCTTAAGAATATCGTATTCACATACGATAGCTCATTTCTAAACTTCCTCAGCCACTTGAGATCAATTCTCCGAATCCTAATGTAAGCCATTTCATTGATACCGCGTCACACCACCCTTGCTGACTCGGATTCACCCGCGAGAACCTCGCCCACGCTTTGACCACGTGACGTAGCACGGGCGTCCGCGCGAAGACTCCTGATTCGTCGCCGCCATTTCCTTCGCTCGCTCTACGCCAATCATGTAACGTATGCACTACCCCACCAGGTCGCATACGAATCTTTAAAACAGCGTGCATCGAACGCTCGACACACTTTTTCCTGCGATTTTGAGTACGATTCTTTCTACGTTCGTCTGACATCGACTTTTACCTTAGCTTACGAGCACGTCTTTGTTACGCGACTTCCGATCAGAAGTTTAACTTAATAAGTTCGCTTATTTCTCGTGAACATTCATTCTAGTTCTTGAGATATTGTAAGAGCACGCTCTCTAAGTTCTTCTACAATTCGTAGTACGCGAATTTAAGTGTAAAACCATAATTATCAGAATATATAGATTTTCTAACGTAAAATCAGTGAACAATCATTATCATCGGCAACCTCACCTTCCAACTACTACAGCTACAACTACTACTACTACAGCTACAACTACTACTACAACTACTACAGCTACAACTACTACTACAACTACTACAGCTACAACTACTACTACTACAGCTACAACTACTACTACAACTACTACAGCTACAACTACTACTACAACTACTACAGCTACAACTACTACTACTACAGCTACAACTACTACTACTACAGCTACAACTACTACTACTACAGCTACAACTACTACTACAACTACTACAGCTACAACTACTACTACTACAGCTACAACTACTACTACTACTACTACTACTACTACAACGGCTATTACTACTACTACTACAACGGCTATTACTACTTGTTACGTGCCGGATTCCGATGGTCTCAGGACGCGTAACGGATTCGTCCTCCGAAGAAACTCCTTTGAAAATGGTGGTGTTGAGGAGATGGTTTGGTGTTAGAAAAGGAAAGGGAAAGGAAAGTGCGTTTCGTCTTGGGTCTGACTGCAGACTCATCAGTGGGGCTGATGCAGGCGGACCCTACCCCAGACGCTATGGTCAGGTAGTTTAGGCGTTCTATATATTGTTATAGGGTGGTATTTGAGTGGTTTCGAGAATTAGGAAAGAGGATGAGACATCTATCGGAGTATTTTGGAGTCGTCTGTGGGTTACGGGACGTAACACTACTACTACAACTACTACAGCTACAACTACTACTACAGCTACAACTACTACTACAGCTACAACTACTACTACAGCTACAACTACTACTACAGCTACAACTACTACTACAGCTACAACTACTACTACAGCTACAACTACTACTACAGCTACAACTACTACTACAGCTACAACTACTACTACAGCTACAACTACTACTACAGCTACAACTACTACTACAGCTACAACTACTACTACAGCTACAACTACTACTACAGCTACAACTACTACTACAGCTACAACTACTACTACAGCTACAACTACTACTACAGCTACAACTACTACTACAACTACAACTACTACTACAGCTACTACAGCTACAACTACTACTACAACTACTACAGCTACAACTACTACTACAACTACTACAGCTACAACTACTACTACTACAGCTACAACTACTACTACTACTACTACTACTACAACGGCTATTACTACTACTACTACTACTACTACAACGGCTATTACTACTACTACTACAACTACTACAGCTACAACTACTACTACAGCTACAACTACTACTACTACAGCTACAACTACTACTACTACAACGGCTATTACTACTACTACAACGGCTATTACTACTACTACTACAACTACTACAGCTACAACTACTACTACAGCTACAACTACTACTACTACAGCTACAACTACTACTACTACAACGGCTATTACTACTACTACAACTACTACAGCTACAACTACTACTACTACTACTACTACTACTACAGCTACAACTACTACTACAACTACTACAGCTACAACTACTACTACAACTACTACAGCTACAACTACTACTACAACTACTACAGCTACAACTACTACTACAACTACTACAGCTACAACTACTACTACAACTACTACAGCTACAACTACTACTACAACTACTACAGCTACAACTACTACTACAACTACTACAGCTACAACTACTACTACAGCTACAACTACTACTACAACTACTACAGCTACAACTACTACTACTACAGCTACAACTACTACTACTACTACTACTACTACTACAACGGCTATTACTACTACTACTACAACTACTACAGCTACAACTACTACAGCTACAACTACTACTACAGCTACAACTACTACTACTACAGCTACAACTACTACTACTACAACGGCTATTACTACTACTACAACTACTACAGCTACAACTACTACTACAGCTACAACTACTACAGCTACAACTACTACTACTACAGCTACAACTACTACTACTACTACTACTACTACAACGGCTATTACTACTACTACTACAACTACTACAGCTACAACTACTACTACAGCTACAACTACTACTACTACAGCTACAACTACTACTACTACTACTACAGCTACAACTACTACTACTACTACTACTA